>JAMXBB010000010.1:57159313-57272020 GCA_024138015.1 Lumnitzera littorea
TATTAATATGTTCGGTTTGAACTTAGGAAAGTGGTGATAATGGTTATGATCCGGTACAATCACATTACATAATAGCCTACTATTCCTATATTTTAAACGTCTACTTGAGTATAAGATCTCTACGTAGTCTACAGCCAATGATTAACTACTATTTCAAACATCTGATGCTCGTATACACATACGTAAAGAAAGCATTGTAAAAACTCTTTTACAACCTATAAACTTTGTATTTATTCACTTGTCTCTCTATTAAAACAACTATTAACTTAGACATTGAAGTAGTTGCCTTAAACTAGCCCTTGTTCCACTAAGCCATTATTTATGCATTTACAATAATATAGTTCTACCTAAAATCACTTGACAATAGAAGCGATTGCACTTAGAACCATTTTTGAGATCTTCTAACTTCCACTTATTTGGTATTTACAAACTTCCTTACTTAAGGTTGCTTAAAGCACTCTATTTCAACACAATTTATCTTGAAAGGTAATATGCTAAGAGGCCAAACTCCTGCATATTGTTTGGGGATTTTTACTGGAGGTCGGAAAATTGTTGATTGCACTTTGCTCTATTGTGAGACCTTTTGTTAAAAAGAATACGGTTATAGGGGATAATGAAGGGTACTCCAACGTGGCCACTCTGATACCTAAGTTAGTACAAGTGCAGATTGAAAATTCTAATGTAAATAAGAGAAGGAAAGAGAAAGCCCCTTTAGCCTAAGGCCTCATCTCCTATTTATTGACAATGAGGTCAAGATATTTTTGGAAAGTGTATCTTTGGCATATTTAGAACTAAATCTCTTCAAATTAGTCAAATGTATCTCGTTGATTAGATATATATCTCTTATAAGCTAGAGCATATCTTTGTTAAAGATTGACTAGGGTCCATGTACCAAAAATGCTTATTAACATTGCCTTAGCAAAAACCAAAACCATCATTCTTCCTCTTCAATATATACAAAGAATAAAAAACTAAACCCATGACACATTTATTGGCTTCTTTCTTCAATGATTATTAACTACAAAATCCAAATATCATATAGTTTTAGATCATTTTAGAAGCATTATTGTGATATTAGAATCAATTGGCCAAACTCTTACCTTAGTAACTCTATTTTAATTTGTTATTTAGTATTTTATAGGTGAAGTGTTAAAGATAAACTTTGATCAAAATGGAATCCTACATTGGACATTCAAGCATGTGACATTTAAATAAGAGTGCACAAAGCTCACTTATGATGTCCATATATGGTAGTTTAGTAGTACATATGCCTCAAAGCCAATTATAGTGAATAATTTAAATGTGAGGAGTAAAACAATTAAGCTTAAGGCTGATGACTAGTATGCCATTCTAACTAACAATATTTAGTGTTCTTTCTTCAATTGTAGACTTTCTTTTATCTTCCTAAAATATTCATGATACTCTTTTTTAAAGGCTTGTGGAAGATTAAAGTGGCTTTTTGATGAGGAGCACTTTAAATGCGACTATGAACATGATGAACATTGTTAAATATGCTTAAATTTTTTAAGAAAGTATTTTAATTATAAACTCTTTCTTTTGAAGATTCTTAAATCTCAAGGATCAAAAGGTATCATTTCAATAACACTTTGCAAACTAAAATCCCATTCCAATAACACCTTCCAACATTTATCATAGGTTCGTCATACTCGCTTAATCTTTTGGAATTTTTCACAAAATTAATCACCATTCAAACTAATTAACTTAACTCCAAAACTTCCATAAGCATTCTAATTTAAGTCTAAATCAAACTACACTTCAAGATTTCATCAAAGATCTTACCATAACATGAATATGAGCATAACCAATACATTTATAACACATTTATCGTTTACTAATGAGATTAATATCAAGATCAAACTATCAATCGCATAATTAAACTTATTCAACATATTAACATATGCTAAATATAACATGAAATACCCATACAAGCACTACCAAAACATGTTACTAATTACTAATTGAAGTAATGATGTTATAAGAACAAAAATCAAATCCCCATACCCATATGTAGCTCATGATACACATACATATATGCATTAATTCAATTTCAAAATTACATTTTCAATTAAAATCCTATCCTATAACATGAGTAACCTTAAATTAAATCAAATTGCATATGAACAATCAACCAAATTTACCCATCAGCATGTGGCATCAAGCATATGAACCCATATATATCCAATTTTCTATCAAATTCATTAATCAAACATACTATTAACAACATCATTCATCAATTAGAGTAAGAATCATACAAATTAATTAAATCAAAACACAATCAAACATCTAACACTCCCTTATAGGTAGCATAAAACTCGCTAAACACCTAAACCCACTTAACTTTTGATAAAGCTAAGTTTCTATATCTAAATCACAAATCTTCATACCGTAAACCATCATGACTTAAATTAAGCTATAGATTGGAAGTCTTACTTCTTTGAAGTTGTAACTTCTTTATGAGTTGCCAAGAAACCCACCTATACTTTTATTGAGCTCCTCCTTCCACATGACAACAATTAAACATCTAGCTAGCATGCTAGATTTAAAGATTAGAAGATTTAAGATAATATACTTTAATTCAAAGCTCATTGAAGAACATAAACCCACTTACTATTTAGAGACCTGCATGTTAACCACCTTAGGGGCTAAGTCTTCACTTAATTTTCTTTTAATATTCAATTTTTTTAATTAATTGGATTAAGGTATTATTAATTAAAACCTAAATTCAATACTAAAGAAATCTTAACCAAAGAAAACTTACCAAGTTAGTAGTAGAACTTGATTAGAAGCTCGAGATCTACTAAAATTACCTTTAAAATAATTGAATTAAGCTTTATTACTAATGGAACTACCTATTCTAACTTTATGGGTGGTGTGAGGATAGAGAGGGGTTTTAGGAAGGTTTTAGCTTTTCTAGATTTTTCTATTTAGAAGGTATAAGGGTCTTATACTTAATTATCCTCCCAATTTCTTAATTAATTTAAAAGACCGACATGCCTTACAAATTAACAAGTAATAGGTTGAGGTTGAATCAGTAAAAAAACCTTAATTCCACCCTTGAAATATCTTACTACATAATTTACTCAAATGCCTAAGCCCTCATATTATTATTATTTTACCAATTGCAATACAACTATGGAGAAAAAGATATTTGAATTTGATCCATCTTATTGGAAGACCGGTGTTCGTATCACTTAACTATAATAATCTTATCCAGACCTTAATAATTTATGTAATGTCATTTTGATAAATTATTATTTGTTGTCTTTGAAAAAAACAATTTAAAGGAGTAGAATTTCAAAATTTACTGCTTTACCTTAGATCTCAATTACTTATTTCACCCTTAAATTTTGGGTGTTTCAATCTCAATCTGGCCTTTAATGGCTGCTATATGAATTCGATTTTTTCCTTCACAAGCAAAGTACATTTCAGGATTGAACGATGATAGCTCCTTCACTAGTAGCACGTGTCCATTTGTTGATGCTACTTGAAGGGCAGTTGAAGTTTGGAGTCCAACTCTATTGCTATTTTAGGCATGTAAGTGAGGACTAACTTTGAGTTCTGAGTAGCTGAACATGGCAGCTATACTTCTAATTCCACATGAAAAGGTTGTTTTAACTCGTAGAATCATTGTGAATGATACTTAGTGGTCCATCGCACTAATTTTCGGATAGTACAAAAAATTTAAGCAGCTATGGCGACCATTAAAGTATAGGTTTTAGATAATGTTTTTCTTTCTGTAATAAGTTTTATCTACTTTTTTTTTTTTCTTTTTTTCTCCTCTTTTCTTTTTAGTGGCAAAAACCCGGTGCAATGGGAGGGAAGGGAAATAAGTTTTATCTACTTGTGTATTACGGAGACACCTTAGAAAGTGGCACATATAACAATCTTGTAATAACGGCAAGGAGGCGGAGACGTAGTGTTAGAAAAAGTAAAGAATAGAGTGGTTTGACATTATTGATGATAATGCACGATAGTTTATGCTTATTTAGATCACGTTATTCTCATTTCATAAATCTAAACACAAGAGCCCACGATAAGAGGAAGTCGGAAGATAGTAAGGAGATGGCGCTGATCACTGGTTCTTATATTTCATCTTGTAGTCAGACCATAATTGATCAACAGATTTCTCATCTAGTGTCTGGAAGTATGAATCACGATAGCGATGATTCTTCATCAGTTCATTAAGGTCAGCAACGAATCCATCTCTCAGTCCATTGCAATACTGAAGAAAGTAGGCGGTAATCGCAGAGCTTTGTTTCCAGCTGGAACCAGAGCCCCGCTTTGGCCAGTTTTTAGACGGCCAACCTGCAGTCAGCCTTGCATAATCTGCAATGCCATCGAGCAGACCGATTGGTACCTTGCCTTTCCCGTTCCATTGCCAGACATGTGCCGTTTATTCCAGTAAACTCGTATGTCTTGTTCCCTTTGTAATTCAAAATGT
Source organism: Lumnitzera littorea (assembly GCA_024138015.1). NCBI lineage: Eukaryota > Viridiplantae > Streptophyta > Magnoliopsida > Myrtales > Combretaceae > Lumnitzera > Lumnitzera littorea. The sequence continues at coordinate 57,163,776 of JAMXBB010000010.1, forward strand.
AATCCGAGTTTATTCGAATGGTGTAGCCTGTAGTGCTGGCCTGTGCATAAGGATATTTACCAATCTTATTTGCCTTGAAGCTTTCAACCACCACCATAACCGTGTCGTAGTTTTTGGCACCGCTGTCTAGTTGGTTAAACATTTTCAGGACAAAGTTTGTGGCATTTATTATTAACTCAGCTGCATAGTCGGATCCGATTTCATTCTCGAATATGGCCGAGTCAGCATCCGATAGATCTGTCCTTAGAAAACCCATGATCGGATGATCAGTTCGACCGGGCTCGAGGGTGAAGGCCACCACAAAAAGAAAGAGAAAAAACTTTGGCATTAGGGAGGACATTTTTTCTTCAGGATCAGTTTTGGGACAGACAGCACCCTCATCCTATCAAAACTATATATACAGTAGCAAACATGTTAAGCGGTTTGAGGGAGAGTCCCAATGATTTGTACCCACGGCACGTCCTCAAGTGTCTTTTTCTTTATTTAGAAATTCAACATACAAAGCATTGGTCCAATTTCTCGTCCATACTGTCTTTTAAAAAAAGACTTTCCAACCGTATTTCGGAGTTTGTATATAACAATAAAATTATATATATACCTTTAAATGCATTTGCCTTTCTGGAGTCAGCTGCTACAACTGTTGTTGGATGGGCCAAGAAATTTCATCCTGGTATAGAATAAAATAGGTTTAAAATTGCAATTGCCAAAGTTTATAACCCACTTGCTATAAATATTTATCTTTCCATTTGGATAATATAGGTTCTAATTTCCCTCCTCCTCCTCTTGATGTCATTTATGAAAGTAAGATTACAATTGTTGAGGAATAAAATATCCCTGCACTTAAATTATTTTAGTAATGGATTATAAATACATATAGAAATACCAATACACTCTTGCACTAATCCATGAAATTACTGTTAAAGATAGAAATATATATGAATTCCACAAAATAATTGTTCCGCTGACCATAATAATAAACTAATGGCTTTGTATGGAGGAATAGTTATTTCCATTTTCCATATAAAGTTAACTAAACGTATTTTACAAAATTTTAAGTTGTTTTAGTTTAAAGGTAACTAATAGCTCACCTTATATCTTATTTTGCATGTGGAGACTGAAAAATGATTTTATTTGAGTAGTATTTTATTAAAGGGATTATTTTAAAGATATGAACTTAATAGTTGAGTGACATGAATATTTGTTTTTCATTCAATTTTTCAAGGAAAATAGGGAATAATTTGAAGACCCCGTTCAGAGGCATCCTCAGACGAGCACCACAAATGCGACTATGGACCAAATTACAAGGCCTGTCCATGGCCCAATATAGATAAAGATAAAATGAATCCAGTCTTACAATCTCTTAGGCTTTCAGCAGCCACTTGCTTCCAAATGCTAAATTTGTCTTATCAAAACAGCCGCTGTCCATATGAATTATCCACGAGTATCCGCATGCATATTTGGTACGTTAGTGAAACGTGGAAATTTTATTATTAATTAATAATTAGAGTGGCGACTTGTGCAAAATTATTAGCATTTAACGACAAGGAAAAAATGGAAACGGAAAACGGATTCTGTGGGCGTACCAAATATTCCACCAGACTGGCGATAGATTTAGAAAGTTCTCCTGGTAGGAGTGAATGAAATAGTCAAAATTTAATTATTACCCTGTTAAAAAAAGAACAATTAGATTAAGACATAAGCAAGTTTTTGTTTTAAAAAATTAGACAAGATTTTTATCTATGTCTATTTTTATATCTACGTTTATATTATTAAACTAATACTTACCTATCAAATAGCATATATTGAAGTATATTTTAAGATCTTAAAAAGCATATTTTATTTTATTTTTTATACATTATATATCTTCTATATCTATATTATTAAGTCAATGCTTCCTATTTCTCTCCATAACCCTCAAATAATATAAGTAAATAAGTAGTCTATATTATTTCAACCACTACATAAATAAAGAACATTTAAGCAAGGAGTACTTACTTAGGCTAATACCTATCCCACTATTCAATATGGCTATCTTCATCTAGATTCATATAAGAATTGATTTCGAACTGTAAATCGACTTAACTAGAAAGTGGCTAAACTTGAACTACCCCATAAACTGTAGGACCCTAAGGGTCCAAGTAGTTCAAGGGGTAAGAACCAGTTAAACTGGTTGATCAACTTTATCAGTTCACTTCCTAAAAAAAAAAGAAAGAGAGAGAGAGAGAAGGAAAGCCATTAAATTAGAAAAAATAATTGAATAATATCCATTAGGTCGTGATCTGTAGCTACATTCCTTACGATGATTAATAACAATTTTCTAAAAATAATATCATTAAACTAATGATAGAGAACTAATAATAAGTTAATTATATGTTAAAATTCAATTTAAGTTAATATAATCTATTTTGTAAAATTTGTCAAATATTAAGGACATAAATATAAAGAAAAGATAAGATTTGAAGAGAAAAATAATAAAAAAGTTAGAAACCACATTAGGTCAGAAATTAATAAAAAAATTAGAAATTATTAATGAATTAATATAATTTAAAAAAAAAAGAGAGAGAAAGGAGGCCACATTTGAAAAAAAAATACACAAAAGTAAGAACCACATCAAGTCGAAAATTAATAAAATATAGAAATTATTAAAATTAATAAAAAATAGAAATTAATAAAATTAATAAAAACTTAAATATTAAAAAAACCGATGAACCATTGGGTTAGCTGAACTAGCTCGAAACCGTAACTCGCTCAACTAGTCACGATTCAACCTTCATCCGGCTGATAAAATGGCAGTTTCAAGTTAGGTTTGAGACGATTTAGCCCAGTATTGCATCAATTCACTTGACACAATCATCAATAATCTTCCCTTCAAATACAATAGTAATAAATCTATATATCGTATAACTAACCAAAGTCAAATTGCTAAAAATTCCTTTTTTTTTTTCGTTGTCGATCCAATCATACAATATTGTATTTTCATTACTGATTCGAATGATGCTCAATAATAAATCATCCATCATCAATTCCTAGAAAATCATAACTGATCAACATCCTACAGTTATCAAGATGCCAATTTTCAATGTGTAAGTAACTTGTCTGTTAAAAAAATAACTATTAATTATGGCATATGACTACTATCTGGATAAATACTCATTTTTCTTAGAAATTTATTAAATGAGCTTCCAGTTTCACCACAAAATTTGTCTGTATCATAACATAACATAAATATTAGATTTTTTAAGTCTTTACAAACCTACAACTACAAGCCATATTTTTAGTATTTATATTTTTAAATCCTAAACTTTCATATATCATAAAAATAGCTTGAAATCTTGATGTTTCTTTAATAAAACATTATGTAAGTTCAATTAAGTGCAAACATTTCAATTCAATAGATTACATTTACTTTTAGAAAAAGGTACAAAAAAGTCTTTATACAAATTAATCCTTAACCTTTTCTTTAGTTTATTTTAATCCTTAAATTTTTAATAAATTTATGAAAAAATCTCTCTATTAGTTTTTCCGTTATATGTAGATATGTTGAAGACTAAAATGTACTAAATAAAAAAGATTAAAGATTAATTCATATATACAGGCAAACATTAAGAATTTTGTTGTAGTTACATAGACCAATTATATACTAACAAGTGTCCACTATAATGAAAAATTTAACAAAGTTAACGAAAAGACTTATTTGATACAACTTAAAAAAATTAAAAACTAAAATATATTAAATAAAAGGTTAAGAACTGATTTATAAAAACGTAAAACATTAAGAACAATTTTGCACTTTTCCCTTACTTTTATAAGAATTTCATAATTGTTCCATGATTGACAAAAAGATTCATTTAATAAATGAATGTGAAAATTTTAAAATTCTAATTTACTAAAATTGACTTTATAGATATATATAATAGGAATCGAAATACACCTGTGATTGAATTTTGATGAAGAAAAGAGGTCAACTACTATGCATTCTAAAATTAAAGAACATCCTCTAATATTCGAACATTGGTTATAGTGGATGGTTTGTAGTTGACAATGACCTTGATGTTGGTATGTAGGAGTGAATGATGGTTGTCATTAGACTTTTTCATGGGTTAGTTCTGAATCGTAAACCAATCCAACTCGGCTCAATTTATAGTGGGTCTAAATTAGCCTTTAAACTGTCAAGCCTCACTGGTCAAGTAGTTTAGCCGTCTAGGCCCATTGAATTGGCTTGTTAATGAACTAAGTTGATTCGGCCCTTTTTTTTTCTTTTTTTACTAAATGTGAAAAATTTTCATCTTTCGTTAAAAGAAAAAGAGAGAGACGATTTTATTTCTCTACGACGATTTACAATTAATAGTTGCATTATATTTTATTTCACGATTGTGGTTCATAATTCCACAACCAAGGAAAATTATTTATTTGTTACAACCTGTCTTACTTTATTTGACATCACTTATTATCTGAATATTATACTAATATTAACTTTATACGAGACAAACATATTATTTCGAAATGAAGTAAAATTTTAATCGAAAATATTAGTTAATCATATACGTGACATTAAAACTTATTATTTAAAAAAATACCAATTCAAAAATTAATAAGAAATTGAAAATTATTAATATTAATAAAAATTATAAATTAATAAAAAATTTGAAATTATTAATATAAATAGTAAAATTAAAAAAAGAAAAAGAAAAAAAGAGTCAATTCAAGGACTAAGGTAATCGAGTCTAGTTGTCATGATGATATGAGGGTCTTACATTTAATTTTTGATATTGTTTCATTACTCCTAGTTGTTTCTTAAGTAATAAAAGTTATTTATGAGATAGAATAATTTATAATATAAAAAATATATATTTCCTCAACATTTCTTCAACGTGGTGAGAAAGAGCTTGATAAGTAAGCAACTCCAAGGTAGTGGGAATTCCTTTGCGACTAAGAATTGAGATTGCGGCAGAGAAAATCATTCTAATCCGATTTCATGTAACACTAAATAAGTAAATATTTTATAATACATTTAAAAATAGTGAAACATTGTATTATACATCTAATATCAATTCTTCATTTTCAAAAGGGTTAAGGCTTTAACTTGGTAAACTTAGTTTATATGCAGTATTAGATACATTTCAACTCATTGTTGAAATCCCACTTTACATAGCTATTCATCTTAACTTTTGGGATCTTATATTTTCAGTTTCTATTATTTGAAATAAATTTCTTGTTGATCTTAAAAATCTAAAGAAAAAGCTCTAAATAAGTACTTGTTAATGATTTTGCTTTGTGATCTAGTATACATGAAATATTCAAATTTATAGGGTTAATTCATCCTACTTTTATTAGATTCTAAATAGTACTAGTTCAAATAGTAGAGCATTACAAATCCTATAAAAGTACAAAAGATATGAAGTAAATCAAAATGCAGCTCCAACCCTAAAATTTAATAGCTATCTAATAAATAAACAAGAAATTTATCAAAGAAACCAAACTAATGCATCAGAACATAATAAAAGTACGAATTGGCACAAACAACTTGACCTTCTGGAATTGAAGTTTCTCAAAATAATGTGTCAAGCCTGTTTTTTCGGTTTTCTATTTAAAATTGAATTCTCCGTTTCCAGTTAATACTAAACACTAACTCATTTAATATTAATTCTCAACTAAAAAATTGAGAAATTTCAGTTTCTTATTTAGGAAAAAAAAAATTTTGGAGTCGCAACCCCATCGAAGTCGAGAAACAAAAAAGAAATAGTAATCAATTGGATAAATTGATTATGATTTGGCTACCAGTCTTTGATTTCAATTGGAATGAATAACTAGAGGGTTCAAAGTTCGGGGGCTAACCTATTAAATCCTAACTGGTACCACTATCTATTTACCGAAATTAGAATTATTCTTCTAAATTATCTTTTTTAATATCTTTAAGAAAAGGAAACAAAAAACAAAAAAAAAAAAAACCTAGGTTTCTACAGATTTTATAATCACCTCGAAGGTGTTTACGTACTTGTTAGTCGAGATCAGATGATCGTAGTTCTTTCTGAAAACTTTAATGTGTTGGTTCTTTTTATAAAAAAATAATTGGTTGAATTTACATTTTTATTAACCATTTCATTATTATTAAGAAAAATCTTTAGAAGCCTAATTTTTATTCCTAATTATAAGAAAAAACTTAAAAACCTAATTTTTGAAAAGTCCCAAATTAAAATTTTTATTTAAAAACAACTAAGTGATAATTTTTTTTTATTTTCAAGAAAAACCCTAAAGACCTAAAAATGCAATTTTTTATGAAATATGCAATGCTCTACATGATAAATCTTTTATATCTAAATTACCTAAATTATATAAAAATATACCTAAATTATAGAAAATATGCCTAACCATAGAAAAAAATATCTAAACTGTAGAAAAGATATATAAACCATAAAAAAAATATATAAACTATAGAAAAGAAGCCTAAATTATGAAAAAAATATTTAACAATAGAAAAGATATCTAAACCATAAAAAAAATATGTTCAAACCATGGAAAAGAAATCTAAACCATGGAAAAGACATGTGAACTATGAAAAAGACATCCAAACTATAAAAAACAAACTTAAAGTATGGAAAAGATGTCTTACAGTAAAAAAGAAGTCAATTAAAGATTTTTTTTTTATTTTATGAACATCAAAATGAGTTTGTTTGTTTCTAGAAAACCCTAACATGCCTAATGCAATTTTTCTAAATTAATACAATATGCAAAGAATGAGATTTTGTAAAATATAAGATTTTATAAAATATAAGATTTTATAAAAATGTCATTTTGAAAATATGAAATCTAAAAAAAAAAGGAAAACTAAAATTTAACTTAACACATGTTTATGAGACATTAATGCTATAACTAATTACTAGCAATTAAAAACATGATAAAAATTAAAAAAAATTACTACAAGTCGTAAAAATAACTGCGCATATACTAAGTGAGATAAAAATAAATAAATAAAACAAGTTATAGACAATAATTAAAAACTATTATTATGTATCTACAAGGTAAAGCACGCAAAGTTAATAAAAGGGAACAAATTGGATCCTCGGTCCTATCGTGTGCATAACTATAGAATTGGTCTAAGGAGTGGGTTTAAGCGTGTTTTTAACAAATGTGTAATTGCTTTTTTTGGCTCGTACCATGCAACCCTTATTTATAAAACTCAAAAATAAATCTTTTGAATTGAATCGAATCGAATAATTGATGAAGATCCAAAATAGATTCGAATCTTACCAATTTTGATTTTATTAGATTTAACGTCATCGTATTAGATTTTCTTTTTTTTTTCGACAACTATTTAGTCAAGATTCCATCAAATTAATTTTTCAAATTTTTTTATTTTTTAGTTTTTCTTTTCTTTTTTTTCCAATAATTTTCTATTTTTTTGTCTTTTTTATCATTTTTCAAATTTTTTATTATTTTCTAAATTACAACCCTAAAAACAAAAATTATAACTATTATGGGCAAAAATCGAATGTTTACAACTGCTCCTCTTTGTGGTGAAATTTAAATAAAACTTTGTCACAAAGACAAAAGTGACACCATTTTTGCCTCAAGACGACTTTATCTTAAAGAATGCTAAAACATTTAACAACGATAAGTTTGGAATGAAGAATAGTGAGGGTAGCGTCCTTTTGGGCCGATAAGAATCCTTAAAAGGAATCATGAGAGTTTGGCCATACCCCCTATGAGTTGAATAATTAAAGTAGGTAAAGTGCTCCTTAGGCTGACTAAGGTCTTAAACTAGATGAAATGGGTAAGCGTTCCTAGAGCTAGTTAAAACCCTAACAGAATGAGAGAACTTGGTTGTGCCTTAATAAGTTGACTAACCAAGGTGGTTAAAGTGCCCTTTGAGCTAACTAAAACCTAAAGAATGAGTTGAGAAAGCTTGGTCGTGCCCTAATGAGCAGATTAACTAAGGTGATCAAAGCGCCCTTTGAGTTGGCTAAGACCTAAAACATGAGGAAACTCGGTCATGCCCTAATAAACTGACTAACCAAAGTGGTCAAAGCGTCCTTTGAGATGGTTAAGACCTAAAGATAAAGAAACTTGGTCGTATCCTAATGAGCTGACTAAACAAGACAGTTAAAGCGCTCTTTAAGTTGGCTAAGGCCAAAAAATGAAGAAACTTAATCGTGCCATAATGAGCTGAATAACCAAGGTGGTCAAAGTACTCTTTGAGCTAGCTAAGACCAAAACATGAAGAAACTTAGTCGTACCCTAATGAGTTAACTAACCAAGGCGGTTAAAGTGCTCTTTGAGTTAGCTAAGATCTCAAGATAAAGAAACTTAGTCATACCCTAATAAGTTGACTAACCAAGATGGTTAAAGCACCCTTTGAGTTGGCTAAGACCTAAAGATAAAGAAACTTGGTCATGCCCTAATGAGTTGACTAACCAAGGTGGTCAAAGCACCTTTTAAGCTGACTAAGACCTAAAGATGAGGAAACTTGGCTGTGCCCTAATGAGCTGACTAACCAAGGTGGTCAAAGCACCCTTTGAGCTAACTAAGGCCTAAAGATAAAGAAACTTAGTCGTGCCCTAATGAGCTGACTAACCAAGGTGGTCAAAGCATCCTTTGAGTTGGCTAAGACCTAAAGATAAAGAAACTTAGTCGTGCCCTAATAAGCTGACTAACTAAGGCGGTTAAAGCGCCCATTGAGCTGACTAAGACCTAAAGATGAGGAAACTTAGCTGTGCCCTAATAAGCTGACTAACTAAGATGGTCAAAGCACCTTTTAAGCTGGCTAAGACCTAAAGATAAAAAAACTTGATTATACCATAATGAGCTGACAAACCGAGGTAGTCAAAGCGCCCTTTGAGTTGGCTAAGACCTAGAAATAAAGAAACTTGGTCGTACCCTAATGAGCTAACTAATCAAGGCAGTTAAAGCATCCTTTATGCTAGCTAAGACCTAAAGATGAGAAAACTTGGTCATGCCCTAATGAACTGATTAACCCAGGTGGTCAAAGCACCTTTTAAGTTGGCTAAGACTTAAAGAATGAGAAACTTTGAATTGGGATAATTCTCCATGAGCTTCTAAATCCCTAAGAGATTATAAGTTAGGCAACATTCTGTGAGTTAGGCGACTGGGAGCCTATGAAACTCTGGATTGGGACTACACTCATGAGCTGGCTAGCTCTCTAAGAGATTATAAATTGAGACTATATTTTGGGAGCCAATTGGAAGCTTAAGAAACTTTAGATTGGGACTGCATTCTATGAGCTGGCTAGATCCTTAAATGAAAATATGAATCTGGATAATGCTCCATAAGCTGATTGAAGCACTAAAGAAGATATGGATAAGAACAGTACTTTATGAGCTACTATATCCTTGAGAAAATGGATAAAGGGTAAGCACCCTTCGAACTTGCTTAAACTCTGTATGATAGTTGAAAGTAAAACCAAGGAACATAACTGACTTGAAAAAAAAAAAAAAAAAAACTCTTGATTCAAAGAATTTGGTGAAAATTGTTTATATCATGAATTGAAAATTTGGTCACTAAGGATGAGATGGACTGGAAAATGAATGGAAAAACTTGTAACAAGCCTCCACTTTCTTTCTATCCTTTTCATGTCTTTTTCATTTTCTTTTTTCTTTCTTTTTCCTTAAAAGTTTGCTAACGAATACAAATTCCTATTTAAAAGGCAAACGTTATAATCCTATAGAGTATCTCATATACACCTTAGTTTGTAACCTGGATAATGAGCTTCTTAGATAAGCCTTAAACAATCATTTTGTAAGAAAAAGGTAACTTACGATTAGTCTAGTCGAAGAGGACTTCCTTAGGCACTCTTGGTTTAGACGTCTCTCTTGACTACTATTTCGAAAATTACGGTCCAATTTACAAGTGATACTAGTGATACGCTCTAATCGATTTGTTAGGTCTTTTTGGGTTCAGTATTGTAAATTTAGCTTTTGGTCAAATGGTTTCAAAAGAAGTTAATTGAGAGGGCCTATTTTTAAAGAAGTGCTTTTATCTAACCTGGGGGTACAAGTCAAAAACCTTAGGACTGAACTAGATATGCGCTTGTCGTAATTTCAAAAATAATTTTTATCTTAGATAAATTATTCTTCAAAATTAGAAAAGTTTTGAGTAGGGAGGTATTGTGGGTGGGAAGGTCTTATGTTTGAGAATCGAGTAGCTAGAAAGGGTTTATGTTCGTGATTTGGAGTGTGATTTTGAACTGAATATGGAGTTTTTTTGTTTGTAGTTGAGAATATGATTCTGAATGAATATGAGGTTTTGTGTTTTTGCTGTGATACAAGGCTTTGTGTTTTTTGTTTTTTTGAGCAACTTAAGCCTTCTTTGATTGGGGATTTTCTCAAGCCCAATATTTGGGTATTTCTTCATTTTCCTTTTTTCCTAGTTTTTTTTATTTTTATTTATTTTTTCTTTTTTTCTTTTTCCATTTCATTTAATTCCTTTCTTTTCTCTCCCAAAAAATAACTATCTCTTTTGTCAAGTTTTTGTCTCTAAATTAATTAAGGCACTAAATCCATAGGTTCATAGTGCATTGGCTTAGGTAAGGTATGTGTGGCCTTTCAGGTATTCGGAAAAATGTTAGCTCTTCTTCAAAGAGAACAATTTATCGAAAAAAGAAATTATCCTTGAATTGTTATTATTAGGGTAAGCACAAATCAGTTTTATCTTTCTCTCTTAATTAATGACCCTACCCTTCAAATTGCCCCATTATAAGGTGGTTCTTGATAAGGTTTACATTTGAAATGACTCTAAAACGGTTTAACAGGGTTAACAAGGGATAATTGTGTTTGGGATTTGAAAATGAATGCCTAACTTCATTCCAGTCTGCGTATCAAATTCAAAATGGACCTCTTTTAAGGAATGGGTCCAAAATATCCTCACCATGAGGTCTCTTAACTCTCATAGTGTTTAAGGGTTAGTGTATAGGATATAGCTCACCTCTTTTCATTCAAAATTTTTTAAAAGTGAGTTACCAATTCTTTACATAAGGATGGATTGACCTTAAGGTGATGACAGACCTTACTCCCTAATTCCTTAGAACATGCCCCGATTGTGAAATTTCAAAGACTAAAGGCCTCATGCCCCAGACTTATAGGTCTTAATGCCCCTAAGCTTCCATATGTGATTTTAGGTCAGGTTCTTTAAAGTTCAAATGGGTCGGCATTAACAACTTCTAAAGTCGAAAGGTTTAATAAATTGCCCTTTTCGTTTGTAGCGAGGATCAAGCTTAAGATAGTGTTTCATGGCTTTGTGTTTTGACTTGATTCATGGTTGGACTTGATGGCTCAAGCCTTGAGTTAGTTCAACTATCTTGATGGGCTAGGACTCGGGTTTGGTTAGTTATTTTCTCAAGTCAAGTGGGTTGTTTAGGTTAGCTGCCTTAATAGGCCAAGTAATTGTATTTGTCCTTATAAAAATTTGTAACCGTTAGCAAATTTCTTTCTTTTTCTTTTCTTTCCTTTCCTTCTTTTTTCTTTCTTTTCTCTTTCTTTTTGAAAGAGAGAGAGGAAAAGTTAAGACTTTTGTATTACAAAGACAGAGTAATGGAATTGTAAATGGAGGGTTGCTTTACTAGAATTCTATATACAAACCTAGAACAACATTATTGAGGGTCTATTTACAAATGAGGAATTCTAAAGGAAAAAGACTAAATAAAAATCTAAATCATATTTATTCCGAATGATAAAGGCCAAGGAGTCAATTTATCCAAAAGAATGAATATTTATGGCTGGTAGAATACTAGGCAAAATGGTAATTACTTGAAATTATTTTATAGGTTTGATTATTTTTGTTTTGTTTTTGTTATTTTTATTTATTTACTCTGTGAAGGTTGGGCTCAACTGATGTAGGCCCAAATGAAAAGTGATAGATTCGAGCCCTAACAGATGTACTAAGGTCTGCAACTAGGTAATATTCATAGGGCTCTTCTATAGGGGCAAGATGAGCCCAATCTTGTTTGTAATAAATTCTTTCTTATTTAGGCTAAAAAGTCGGAACCATATCTAGAGTATCTCTTAAGGCTAATGAGGTGGGTAGACATGGATCTGTTTGGAAGTCTTTTAACTCAATCTAGCCATAGTTATGTAAAAAAAGAAAAAATCAAAATTACAATCATCACCTATTTTAAACTTTACACATAATTATTACAAATTATTTACAAAAAAATATTACAACTACAACTTCACAACTACCTTTATCTATTTAGGTTCGCCACATTATAGGTTCTTGAAAATTTTTTTTGAAAAAAAGTTTTTGTGTAATATAAAGGGTGGGTTCAAAAGGTTTTCAAGTTCTACAACCACTATGTTTTTTTAAAGCAATGATTCTGTGGTCGTATCTGAACTTTAGTAGGGTAGCTTAATCGGCCTCGAAAGGTGGTTGCCCCACGACATTCGAAACTTACACAATGGCCTCCCTTCTAAGGTCCTATGATGGCTAAATTTTGACCGTATTTATCATGTGTTTATGATGCAAAGAAATAAAAACAAAGTAAACCCCCAAAACAATCCCCTAAATAAACTACAATAAAAAAAGTTAGTAAAAAAGAAATAAAATAAATAAATATATAAAATAAATAAAATAACAAACCTAAGTTCCCCCTTTTTTTTTGTCTTTATATTTTTCCATCCTTTGTTATTTTTTTGTTTCTTAAAAAATAATCCTATCTTCGGTAAATTCTAATGGCTAGCCCTTTAGTATCCCTAGTAGAGTCGCCAAATTGTCGAGCCTGTTTTTTCAGTTTTCTATTTAAAATTGAATTCTCCATTTCCGATTAATACTAAACCTTAACCCATTTAATATTAATCATCGACTAAAGAAATTAGGAAATTCCAATTTCTTATTTAGGAAAAAAAAAATTCTAGAGTCACCAACCAACCAAAGTCAGGAAAAGAAAAAAAAAACCATAATCAATTTAGTAGATTGATTACGATTTGGCTATTGATCTTGGATTTCAATTTAAATAAATAACCAGAGGGTTTAGAGTTCGGGGGCTAACATATTAAACTCTAACGGGTACTACTATCTATTTACCAAAATTAAGATTATTCTTCTAAATTATCTTTTTTAATATCTTTTAAAAAAAAAAGAAATGAAAACAAAATAAAAAAAAAACCTAAGTTTCTACAGATTTTATCGTTATCCCGAAGGTGCCTACGTACCCGTTAGCCGGGATCAGGCAATCGTAATTCTTTCCAAAAATTTTAATGTGTTGGTTCTTTTTATAAAAAAAAATAATTGGTTGAATTTGCGTTTTTATTAACTATTTCATTTTTATTAAGAAAAATCCTTAGAAGCCTAGTTTTTATTCCTAATTATAAAAAAAAAAACCTAAAAACCTAATTTTTTAAAAGTTCCAAATTAAGATTTTTATTTAAAAATAACTAAGTGATAATTTTTTTATTTTCAAGAAAAACCCTAAAGACCTAAAAATGAAATTTTTTTATGAAATATGCAATGCTCTACATGATAAATTTTTTATATAGAAAAGATGCTTAAAACATAAAAAGGAAAAAAAAATTCCTAATCATAGAAAAAATACCTAAATCATAGAAAAGATGTCTAAACCATAGAAAAAATATCTAAATCATTAAACCATAGAAAATAAGCCTAAATTATGGAAAAAATATCTAACAATAGAAAAGATGTTTAAACCATAAAAAAAAAAAAAATGTTCAAACCATAGAAAAGAAACCTGAACTATGGAAAAGATATTTAAACTTTGGAAAACAAACCTAAACTATGGAAAAGATATCTCACAATAAAAAAGAAGTCAATTAAAAATTTTCTTTTTTATTTTATGAACACCAAAATGATTTTTTTTCTCTAGAAAACCCTAACATGCTTAATGCAATTTTTCTAAATTAATATAATATGCATAGAATGAGATTTTATAAAAATGTTATTTTGAAAATATGAAATCTAAAAAAAAAACTAAAATTTAACTTAACACATGTTCACTAAATACTAATGTTATAACTAATTATTAGCAATTAAAGACATGATAAAAAAAAAAATAGTACAAGTCTTAAAAATAATTGTGCATATACTAAGTGAGATAAAAAATAAATAAATAAAACAAGTTATAGACAATAATTAAAAATCACTATTATATACTTGTAAGGCAAAGCACGCAAAGTTGATAAAAAGGAACAGATTGGATCCCCAATCCTATCGTGCGCATAACTATAGAATTGGTTTAAGGAGTGGGTTTGGGCATGTTTTTAACAAATGTGTAATTACTCTTTCTAGCTCGCACCATGCAACTCCTATTTATAAAACTCGAAAACAAATATTTTGAATCGAATCTAAATTGATAAAGATAAAAAATAGATTCAAATCTTACAAATCTTGATTTTATTGGATTTAACATCATTGTGTCAGATTTGCTTTTTTTTTTTCAACAATTATTTAGTCAAGATTCCGTCAAATTAATTTTTTCAAATTTTTTTATTTTTTAGTTTTTTTTTCTTTTTTTTTTCCCAACAATTTTCCTTCTTTTGGTTTTTTATCATTTTTCAATTTTTTTATTATTTTCTAAATTACGATCCTAAAAACAAAAATTATAACTAAAATGTGCAAAAATTGAGTGTTTACATAATGCTATCATATAATCCATAAATTGTACACATATTAAAAATTATTTTGAATATTCTAGCACAAATTAATTTATAAGAGTATGTGGATAATTGAAATCTTGATATCCATATTATTTCTTGTATTGATTCACATTATATGATATCAAGGATAAATAAATTAAGCATCTAAAAGATCGAAGAAATTGTTAAAGAAGAAAAAAAAAAGCTGATTTAAAATTTTTTTGAAATACTTACATTAGCTAATAATATAGTATGATCATACTTGTCTATATATGTGATCTTCTTAATGCATAATATAATTAAGAAAAGAGAAAGCAGAACAAACCAAAAAAGAAAGCAGTTTCAACCTTAAGCCAACCTCAATTGTTGAAGGATAGGTAATACTAAGACATTGTCATATTCTTTAAAAAATATATATATAAATCTATTCAATAGTATTTGATCGAAAAATTTGTTCTACAAACCACTTGGTGACAATTGCATTTTATTGAAGAACTCAACCGGATTGGAGCCTAATTAAAGATCTAAGAGGTGCAAGCTTACATCCAAGTCATCATCAATGACCTAAAAATAAATGCAATCCAAGATATAGAAAAAAAAAAAAAACCCAAAAATTACAATAATCTTGAAGAAAAGAGAAAAAACTTTTAAACTATTTTTGTAATTAACCTAGAGGGTTTACATTGACTGTGTAGCGATGTATTCAATCAAAAACTAAGCGAATTAAAGTTGATTCAAAAATAGAGGCTCACCATGTAATCTCATCCTAGATATAACTAAGATGGTAGAAATCTCACCACAAGTAGAATAGAGAGATTGCTAAAGAGAGGAAAAAGGAAAAAGAAGGGACAAACATAATAATTTAAGATATTGAATTCAATGTAAATAACTATAACTATTGTAATTAGTAATAACACTGCCACTTTATACATAACCAGAACAAAGGTTATAAATTAACGAGATATATAAGATTGAAATTTCAGGAAAGAAATATATGAAAATCAATATTTTCATAGGAGAGAGAATAATAGATTAAATAAATGTGAAAAGAGAAACAATCCATTTAGTTGCTATTAATGTACAATAATGAATATCAATTATGTTGGTAAAAAAAAAAAAAAGAATATAATTAATGAAACTAAAAATGACAATCAACATTTTATAGGTTTGGTTTTAGCTTAAAAAAAGAAGGGGTATTTGAGGAATCAAATTGAGAGAGAAAAAATGGATGAATTACTCTATTTGCTTATCATATTATAAAGTTAGATTTTAATATCATATGTTTTAACATTTATTTCCAATATAGTTTAAGAGTATTTTAAGGAACTACAAAAAGATACCAAAAGATCCCCTCTTTTTCTTTAATAATATACAAATAATCATGTTGACAAATGTAAAAGATGTTATATACAAAAAATTAGTCATTTTCATTGTAAAGGGTGAACCAAGTAAAAATACAACTATAACCTTGATGAATAACATAAAAGCCTGTATCGTAAAACTACAAATGGTAAATGACATGAAATATTAATGTTATGAAAGGGTGTTTCAGACAAATAGAAAGACATCAAACCTCTTCTTGTGCTTTAATAATATAAATATTAAAGCATATTTTAAAACATTTAATAGCATACTTTATTTTCTTATCTATATCTATTTGTATCTACATATTATTAAACTAGTAATCCTTATTCATCTCCATATCCCTATAATGGCATATTAAAGCATATTTTGTTTTTTTTATCAATCTATATTATTAAGTCAATACTCTCCATATAGAATAAATCAAAGATTAGCAGTGCTTGAGCTACTTACTAGATATTACACACTAATAAGTACAACATAACCTAAACATCTATATTACTCATGAGCACCATTGTAATGCCACTATCTCTTGCTAAAGGAATTGGATAAGAAACGGTGAAGTTACTTGGAGGTTTTAGCTACACAAGAAACCCAAAATAGAATATTCATTAACAAGAATTTGATTGATGTCTACATACAAGAAGTTGATGCTATTTATATGCATGCAACTAGGGTAAATAATAAATGGAAAAGACATAAGGGTATAATCTAAAAGTAGCAAAAATATACATAACGAAAGGGTAAAAGTGTAATGAAACAAAAGGAATAATCCTAAGATCTTATGCTAGTGGCAAAAGATGTCAAAACACATGTCAATCAAGAAATGGGCATGATAATGGCAAAAATAGACAAAGAAGTATTTATGCTTAGTAAATGGGTTAGACAATGGATAAGTTAGCTCAAATTCAGGTCAGCAAGGGTGGTGGTAAGATACCCTTAGATGTTTATGCTTGGTAAGTAGGTTAGCATCTCCTTTTAGATCAGCTCAATGGCATGGACAAGGGTAGAATAACTAGGCATGTAGTGGATATGGAAGTCTCAGACGCAGTTTTGTTTGTCCTTAGAAAATTGGCTACTAAAGATTCTTAGTACTAAATTCTATAGCCTTAGGGTTAACCTTGGGTGAGATTCTAATAGTTGGCATTTGTTTTAGAGCGGTCAAATTCCCATCATAAGCCAAACTAAATAATTCACCATTCATGAGGGCCATGGCAGGTTTTGAATATAGTCTTTCACTCATCACCAAACTATATTCTAATTCGATGGTGCCTGTTCTTGAGATTAACCTTTGAGAATATCCGAGATGTTTATTCAGGATGTCATCAAGCCTCAGTATAGCATATTGGTACTTGATGTTGATTTTATTGGTGGTTTGACTATCATTATATATGTGCTAAGAATCGTCCTTGTTAGACACTAGTAATGTTATGATCGTGAAGGACTTATGCTCTCCTTTACGTACTTACAGTTTATGAGCTAATTATCCTACTTCTTTAACTCTTCAACCTCCTTAAGGTTCATTCTATACACATAGTAGTTGGAGAATACTGCTCCTAACCAGATATCTATGTTATGTTCGATGACGCTGATGGGAAGCAACCCCTTAGGTAGTTTGCGGGGAAGACATCAACACATTCCTCTAATAGTTGCTTTACTTCATTAAGTAAAGATATGGTCTGGCTCACCTTAAGCACTCTATTGATTTATACTAATAGTATAAGATCTCTTGAATTGATGGCAACAGTTAACTCCGACTTGGCGATGAACATGGCTTACTTCTTTTGATGTATGTTATTTTAAGCTTAGGTTTCTTACGCATATTGTGGTGTCATGGGGTATAGAACAATTTTCTTTCTATCTTTCTAGAAGGTATAAGTGTTTTAGTAGCCATCATGTAGCACTTTGTGGTCAAACATCCATGATCGGCTCAGTAGAATATGTAAAGCGTACATAGGCACAACATCACATAGGATTTCATCTTTATTTCTCTTGCTTATGGTAATGGATACCTTAACTTGTTGAGTAACATATAGAGATCCGTGTTCATTTAGCTAATAGAGTTTGTATAGCATAAGATACGTAAGGGTAAGAAGCTTCAGTTGTTTAACCAAAGACGTGACCACCACATTAGTATGACTCCATCTGTCTATTGTAAGAGAATATAGATTTCCTTATGCCTAACACCTACTATGGAATAGGTTCTCTCACTATTCATTTTCTATAAAGGGGTTAATACTTAAAGCTCTTCTAAGCACAATTATCAACATCTAATCTCCTTAACCGCCATAAGTGTCACCATCATCATTGCTATAAAATAATTCATAGTGGCCTCAATATTGGTGGTTTCAATTGCCTCAACTTCATCTTCGTTATGGATATCTAATTTTGGCATCTCTCCTTAAAGAATGTGACTCAATTATTAAAGCACTGGGAAGTGATATGACCAAAGTTAAAGCACTTGACTTAGCTGAATTTGCAATTGGAGCTACTAGCTACATCCTCACATGACTTACTCCTCTAATCATTCTTTAGCTTTACTCATTAGGTGTTACTCTAGTCATTCCTTTCAAGCTCTTTAGTCATTAATCCCCTATTTGGTCTTTTGCTCTATATGATTGCTAGTTTAGAGGGGATAGTCCGATGGGAGTTATTTTTCCTCTGTCCTTCTACTTTGAGGTTTAGCTGTATAGCCTCCTCAAGTGTATCTATTCTCTGTAGTTCAACAACACATGCAATTTCATATTTCGTGCAGGTGACAAATCTCTTAATAGTTTAGTGTTTAGGCTCCTAAACATTACATCTAATCATTAGCATTTCAAATTCCTAGACATATTTGTCTACACTCATCTTACCTGCTTGAGGGACTACAACTTTTTATAGGTCTCCCATAAATATTAATTAGGTATAAACCACTTCCTCAACAAAGCCTTCATTTCCCTTTAGGTCTACTCTTCCCCTTTATTATTTCTCTTATAGGTGGCTAGTAAATTCTTCTACCACACAGATGCATACCTAGTAACTCAAGGGTTGTTAATGTTATCTTAATGATGTCTTTGTAGTCGTAACATTCAAATAGTTTCTTAACCTCACCCTCTTAGTCAAGATAGGCATCAATTGAGTTATCTCTTGTAAAGGATAATATTTTGAGCTTTATTGTTACTAACCACCTAGGTTACTAATCTCCTCTCCTACCATGATCTCTCTTATAGTTATTTCTAACTCGTAAAGCTAGTAGATCGTCTAGCTTATGTACACAATGACCTCCCTTATGCTTATAATGATCTCCTCACCATATTATCTAAGTGACACAACTAAGTCTTCCTTTGGTAAGGTATTAATTGGTTGGGCCCATGCTAAACATTGGATAGTGATGGTGATATTATTAATGGCTTCTATGACATCTTCAATTTGTTGTTCAGTAGTCCTAGTATCGATAAGTGCCTCGAGCATTGCTCTCTTGATCATTGACATTGCCATGGATACTTTCCTTAGACACTTTGGTTTAGGATGGGAATAAGTATAGTTGGGATAAAGTGTTTGAGGCTTTAAATGTTGAAGGTTATGAGTTTAGTGTCAACAGGGTGGAAAGGTACTTATGGTTAGTCATTAGATTGTCAAAGTGTATAAGGAAGTCTTTAAAAATAACGTCTATGGGTTAGCAGAAGTGTTTGGGATATTGTTTAAAGTTAGAGTATTTGTTGAGTAATTTCATCAAACACCTGGTAGGTAGTTTGATAACTTCTTCACAATCACCTAAGGAAACTCCATAACCATAGGAAACAACCTCTTTAACACTATTGCAATAATCCTTACTACAATCCAACAAAACACCACAACATACAAAAGCACAACATGTGCACTACTCTATAGGTCACACACACATACTCAATCACAACTACGTAATCATGTAACCAGAATCATAATATGATATGCTTAAGGAGATAATGGCTAATTATCAATCATTGCAATGATTATCAATAAATGTGAAAATCCATAATTTAAGAGGAAATTAGTTTCTTATAACACATATAGATATGATTCACTAAATTACTAATAGCAACACGATTTCTTTGATATTATTCATGAAGCAATCATGAAATTACTCTCCTCAAAACAATAGAAGAGTTAGATGAGGATAGGACTCAACAAAGTGTTTTAATACGATATTTTGATAATGATGTTCTAAATATGGTATAAGATGTTTTACGCCGTATGCCTTAATGGCATACATGTAATTAACAAGAGAAATAAGGATTGCCTCTAGAAGATAAGAAGGTTACTATTTGGAAGAAAATAAGTCTAGAACTTATAAACATTCTAAGGTAAAAAATGCCTGCATCGACCAGATATCTATAAGACTCACATTTTAGCAAGTAAGACGTTAGTGCCAAAAATTTAGGAAGTCATGAAAAACTTGTTTATTATAACCCAAAATATACGTTAGAACTACAAATTAGTTAAATGACCTAGGTAGTTTAAGTATTTGAAATTGAAGTATAAAATACTTAATACTAGTTAAAAGTTAAAGTTTTCAAATTCACTCATAATCCATCAAAATAAGAAAATTGTAAAACTCAAAATCCAAATAAAAAAGCTATTAGATAAAAAAAGGTTAATAATAACATTTAACCAAATGACATTGAAAAATATTTAGAAGAGATATTTAGGATAATATATAAAAGAATTAACTAATTATAGTCATAAAACTTTGAACTCGCAAATTTTGGTTGTCTACAAAATTTGTTCATCTATGCTTAAAATCAATTATAGGACTAAAAAAGTTAATCAAATCAACCTTAGGAATTTGGATGTTAGAAATGGAGTACTAAATATTAATGTAAGTTAAAATAATAAGACTAAACAATTTATTCAATTAATTTACAGAATTTTGAAAACCGTAAATAAATAAGAAAATCAATGAAGGATATGAAAAACAACTAAAAACAATAAGGTATGGTAAGTAAGTTTATGTTGTAGAAGCTTAAGTTGAAGCATCCATTTAAGATTAAAACTAACCTAAAGGATTAAATATAATAAATTGTGATGAGTTAAATAATTAATTAATAAGAGCTCAAGGTTTCTTAAAAACCATGGATTAGGGCATGTGTTCATAAAACCCCTTAACAACTTAGCTAAAAAGGGAAGAGAAAAAGTGATACATGTCATGCATGCCTCTAAGCCAACCCACAATCTTAAGGTCTATAAATACCCCCCTACCTTCCTCATTATAGACTCTTTAATTTAGAAATATTCATGGGAGAAAAATCTAGGGTTTTTAGTGAAAATTTGGAAAAATCTACAAAGTGTGGAGAACACAAATCAAATGAAAACTTCATAGTAAGTTGCTACCACCATTAGAAGCTCCACCTAACACCTTAGTTGACAAACCTACTATTAGTGACAATCATCAGAGCTCTCCCTACCATAAGCTCGATTTTCCACTTGATTTCAAATATTTGTTAAATTATCAAACTTACTTTAAAAGTCTTGGGGAAAAAATTATTTTGGCATTATTTCTAGTATATTTTCATGTGAAATTGTTATTTTTATAAAAATCTCTCATTTTATATATTACCCTTAAATAAAGTGCATTTTAGAGTCAAATTTCAATTCAACTTTCAAAAGTTGAAAACATTGTAGTTTCCCTACCAAAATTTTTCTATAAATATCTTATTACATATCAATAATTGCTATGTAAAAAGATTTTTTTTCAAAAAATTTCCATTTTATTGTAGCTAATCTTTAGTTTTTGTAAAACTAATATGCTAAAAAAAGGAAAATTCACTATTTTCCAAGTTATTTTACTTTCCACCATTCTTTAAGTAATTTTTCGTTACATGTAGTAAGTTAATCTTCATTTTTATGTGTAAGTAGTGAATCTTATGAAAAGATGGACTTTTCCAAAGTTAACTTTGATGATTTTCACTTAATTGCTAGTATCGATTTGTATTAAGTCAATAAATTAGCCATTTTATCATAAAATTCATAACAATTAGTGGTAAACAATGCTAATTAGCTGTTGTACAAGATAAATTTTCACTTTAAAATCATGATTTTCTTGTAAGTATAGGTATGTTAGGTGAACTAGTTGATTAATTGAGTTTAACTCTACTTTTTTGTTGCATTTTTGAGTTTGGCACACCAATTTGGATAGGTTCCAAACAATGCAAGTTTCATAGTGGAGTTTTAACTATAATGGACTAAAATAAAGCAAAGAAAAGTGTAAAATGTGGAGTTTCTAGTGAATTAGAGTGAATTCGATACCTATAGATGGTTTAGTAGAAGTTTTAGATTGAGCTGGTGATATGTAAAAGGTAATATAGAAGCTTCTATAATTTAGCCAATTTTAAACATAGTAATAGAAATTTCTATAGAAGGTTTCTTGATGTAAAATAGATAGGAATTGATCAATTGAACCCTCGACCTAAGCTCGAGCCTATGGGTTGAAAATATGGTTTGATAGATTCTCACCCTCCATCCTATTGTAGAAGAGTCTAACCTCCTGCTTAGTATCGAGATTCCCTATTTCTTTACATTACCCAAGTATTATACAGTGCTTGAATCTAAGGAACTTGTGAAGTGCCAACTTATGGCTAGGCTAAATTGTGTTACAAACAACTTTGCAATTATGTCTACTATCTTGAAAATCCATACATCAAGTTAACACCTACAGGTACCAACCTATTTGACCAATTGTCAACCTGTCCTTAGTTACCCAAGTGCCCTAAACACCTATCCATGAGGAGTAGTTATTGATTTTCCAATGCTAAGCTACTTAAAAGTTGTTGCCTAGTTCTAGTTTAATTTTACTTTGTCTACTCTACATAGCAAAAGCCTATCCAAATAGCTTGTAACATATGTCCTCTAACATCCATACTAGTACGAATGGAGTTAGAATATCCCCAAATTTTATATTACGGATTTACTCATTTCCTTGTATATTCTCATCAATACTTTTCTATTTTTGATGAGATGCCCATTTTAGTAAATTGTCTTAATCTATAAATTGCCTTAGAAAGCCAAGTATAAATACCTTATGAAATGTAAGTCGTTTTGAGCTCTATTTCGGTTTTCCTTAATTCAATCTATATTAAGCCCATCCCACTTAATATAAATTACTCAACATAAAATTAAGAAAAAACATTTTCTTTAACAAATGTTTAGAAAAAAATATATTTTTGAAAAAATAATTAGAGTTGCTAACTAGTTAAACTGGTAAAAAGTTAAATTAGGGTTTAGCCATTAGTCTACAAACATTCTAAAAAAATAATTTTTAGAAAATCTAACAAAACAATATAAGTTCAAAGACTAATCTATTAAGACTAATTCATCATGTAAAAAAAAAAAAATTAATGGGCTTTTATTTTTTATGATTTCTCTAAAATTTCTAAACCATGTATAGACATACAAAACTGAAAGTAAAATGAATTTTTTAATAATTTTTATTACGAATTTTCAAAAAAAAAAAAGAAAAAGTTTTTACTTTTTTAAGGTTGCCTCATTAGTGCCTACTTATTTACTAGTCAGTATCAACCAAACGTCGCTCTGTTTTTTAAAAAAGGTTTAATGGGTTAATTTCTTTTTTTTAATTTTGAAAATTCAAGATAGATTTATAATAGTTATCAATTTATTTTTAAAAAATTCCTAAAAAAAAAAGATCTAACTTTACAGATCTAACTTCACAAATCTATTTTTAAAAAAACCTAACTAACTAAATCTTTTAAAAAGATTTCAATTGAGATTTTTATTTTGAAATAAAAAACCACTATGAGTAAAAAAAAAATTATTTTTCTAAAACCTTACATGCATGATTTATGTGAATCTACTATTTAGATACATATTTTTACTAAAGATATAAATGTCGAAAAAGATATGCAATTATATATGTAAAAAAAGGGAATTTTATGAAAAAGATATGAGATGCAATTTAGATACATATCTTCACCAATGATATGAATTTCGAAAAAGATACGGATCTTTTTTCTAAAACTGCAATTTTGATAAAAAGATGCTATATGCAATTATATCTAAACAAATGCAATTTTACTAAAAACATGAAATTTATCTAAAATATACAATTTATTTAAAAATTTGCAAATTTATCTAATTAAAATGCATGACATTATAGTTAACGTTAAAATTATTAAATAACCTACAATAAAAACAAGTTAACAAAATAAAGCAATTAATTAAAAACAAAAATAAATAAATAACTAAAAAAATTTACCTAATTACCTAAGCAGGTCGGATCCAAGGAAATAATTACGTGGGTTAGGTTGCATATGTAATTGGACTGGACGTGCGTAAACTCAAACATGTGTATGAAGTGCTAATCTTATGCAATTACCATGTGTACTGCTTTATGGATGCAGACATATCTGCTACCACATGGAATTCTACTGTGTATTCTGTTGAACATGGAGTAGACCATGCAATGGGTTATGGACGTACAACATATGGGCTATGGGACATGCGGTGTGTGTATGTGTGCTGGTCAGGGAATAGATTGTACAATACAGTGAGCTGTACGTGTATGTGAGTGAATGTGTTGTGCGGTGTGTAAGGGATTGTAAAGGCTAGAGTGCAACGTGTATGAGTGATTGTAATTATGAAATGTATGTTTTTTTCACAGCCTAATGTCCACTATTTATAATCCATGAACTTGAATCTTTTGGATCTTTTTGCTGTGAAGATTCATTCTTAACAAATCTAATATTCATAAGATACAATAATACCTAATTTAGATTTTTTAAATTCATTTAAGATTTAATCCAATTTATTCTCAAGATCAAGTTTCTAGAAACCTCATATTTTATTTGGGCTTTCTATCTTGAACTGGACTTAGCCTAACTTAATTAACCACAGTCCCTAGCCTATTTAATAAATCTTAAGTCATTTTTAGCCTAATTAAAATATTTAAAATTGAACTAAGGTTCACATTTGTGAGTTCAAATATGACTGGACTTTTCTTAAATAGCATTTTTCTAATAAAGCTCAAAAAACTCTAAATTTACTAAATCGTATGTATATATTTTATTGTATTCTAACCTAACCCTAAATGACTAACTGACTTGACTAGGATACTTTTAACACTTTGTATTTTTTATTTTTCAATTTTCATTTTATATATTTATTTTTTGAGTTTTTTCCATTTTTATTATTTTTCTATTTTTTCAAAATTTTTTATTATATATATATATATTTTGTAAACCTGGCCTAAAAGTGAAAAGAGAATAAAATTAAAATAAAAGGTGGTAAAAATAGGATGTTTACAACTACTTCTCTTTATAGTGAAGTTTGTAAAAACTTTGCTACAAAGACCAAAAGTCATACTCATTTTTACTTAGGTCCTTGCTTGAATTGGTAAGGTAAAGACTTTAAATATTAGACAAATAGGTCCTGACTTGAAAGGTTGGGAATCCTCAAGATAATAGATCTCTTTAAGGACTTATTACTCGAAAGTATAGATCTTTTGAAGGTAAGACAAGATGATGTTCTATTAAAGATAAAATAAGACAGCGTTCTCATAAGCAGGCAATTTCATAAATGAATGGATGGTGCTCTTTTGAGCTGGCGATCTTTTAAATGACTGGACAGTGATCCACTAAGCAAGCAGTCCAACTAAGGATAGAATGGTACTCCACTAAGTAAGTGATCCAACAAGGAATAGGACAATGCTCCTTTGAGTAAGCAATCTTAGAAAGGATTGGATGGCACTTTATTAAGCAAGGGACCTAAAAAGGAATAGGACAGCGCTTCTTTAAGCAAGTGATCTTAGCAAAGGACTTGACGGGATAATGCTTTTATGAGCAAGCAATCCTCAAAAGGATTAGATGGCACTCTACTAAGCAAACGACCCAACTAAGGATAAGATAACGCTTTTTTGAACAAGCGATCTTAGAAAGAATTGGATGACGTTCCATTGAGCAAGCGACCAAACTAAAGATAGGATAGCACTCCTTTGAGTAAGTGATCCTAAAAAGGACTAGATAATACTCCACTAAACAAGCGATCTAATAAGGAATAGGATAAAGCTCTTTTGAGCAAGCGATCTTAGAAAGGATTAGATGATATTCCAATGAGTAAGTGATCCAAATAAGGATAGGATAGAGCTCCTTTAAGTAGGCATTCCTAGAAAGGATTGATGGTACTCTAATGAGCAGGTGATCCAACTAAGGATAAGACAGCGGTCCTTTGAGCAAATGATCCTAGAAAGGACTTTGATGAGCTTTAACAAATTGAACTAAACTTAATCATGGGTAATTCTAATTTAGATAAGATCTTAACTTGATAAGTGTCGAGCCTAATTTTTCACCCTCCTGGTTCTTTTTATAAAATTAAGTCTTTTTTAAACTGATTAGTACTAAACCTTACTCGTTTAATATCAATCCTCGACCAGGATTTAAAGAAAACCATCTTTTTCAATCTAAATTCAGGGGCTATTATAAACACCTACCAGTCTATCGATTCAAAAAATTAATATATAAAAACGGCTTTTTGAAAACAAGAGATCTAAATCCGGGGGCTAATTTATTAAACCCCAAATAAGTACCACTTTTTAACTTTTTGAATTTAATTTTCCTTTTCAAATATATCCTTTTTCATTTCTAAAATAACTAATAATATTACACGTGACTGAAAATTAATCAATTTATACGAATATCTAAAAATGGAAAAAATACAACTTTCCATATTTTAAATCGCCCCGTACTGATATACGGTGCCTATATACCTGCTATTCAAGATTATACTTCTATAGTTAGTTTACCAAAAGCATAGTAGGTTGATTTAATTTTAATTTTAGAAAAATATTTGAGTTTATGTTTTATCCATTTTAATTTATTTAAAAGAAATTTTCTAAGAGTCCTAAATTGAATTTATTTTTGAAGATTATAAAGTGGTCATAATTTGGAAAGGATTCGTTTATTTTTATTTTTTAGAAAAACAAATTTCTAAGTGATAAAACAATTTTATTATTTTCATTTATTTATTTATTATTTCTTCCTCTACTTTTTATTTTTATTTTTTTGTTTCTTAGTTTTTTTGGCTAAAACGTAAAAATAAATAAATAACACCAAACTAAATACTTCTTTTTTTTTTCTTTTCTTTCTTCTTTTTTTGGTTTTTCTTCTTTGCTCTTTTTTTTTTATTTTTGCTACAATTACATATTAAAATAAATAAATAAATACAAAAAAAATAAAAAATAAATAAAATACAAAACAAAAGGCAAAGCAACTAGCTACAAAAGGCAGGACTAAACTTAAGAGTTGGATGCAGTCAGTTTTGGGTGGTCTTCAAGTTGGATACGGAACATGTTTGGGTCGATTGGCAGGTTTGGGTTGGGTCACGCATAACCAGTCGAAAGGGGTGTTTCGATTCGACTCAACTACATAAACGAGCGAGAGATGATACTTTTATGTGTTTTTTACTGGGTTTAGGGGGGTTTGGAGAAGTACCATGGCCAATGGCGAACATTTTAAAGGTAGTTGATGTTTAGAAGGTGAGCTATAGTCGCCAATTGTTTGTAGGTTATTGGTTAGGGATCTATTGTGTTTGGGGTAAAGGCTAAGAGAGAGATTAAGGTAGTTGATGGTGGTCTATGGTGTGTTTGTGTGTAGGTGTTCAGTGAGGCATAGATGGTTGATGGAGGACAGTAGATCGTGGTGGTGTATGGTTTGAGTTGGTGAGAGCCTTAGGGTAGAGCTAGGTTGAGAGAATGGTTTAGAAAGTTATAGTCGAGCATGTGTCGCTGTGGTTTGTAGAAGTGGTGGAGATCGATGATGGAGATGGTAAGATCGAGAGAGGATGGTGTGGTTGCTAAAAAGAATCAACCCCCCTACACATCTGTGAATTTGTTTATGGTTTGCTCTATGGTGGTGTATATGAGCATAGAGGAGAGAAAGGGATAGGTGGCCGTATATGGATGGTTCAGTGTTTAGAGTTACGTCGGTGAGTTGGGGCGATAGTATGTTGTGTATGGGTTATGTGATAAATGGGAAGAGGTCGAGAGAGATGGTGGATAGAGAGAGAGTATAGTAAAGAGAGAGAAAGAGCAAACCTGAGAGTGAGAGAGACTCCTCTTTAGAGAAAGAGAGGATGTTTAGTCTCCTTCGTGTTCTATGTGTATGTTTCTTAAAAATCCTAAATCCTCCCCTCCTTCCTGCGTTATATTGTGTGTGGATTTTAACAAATTTCCTCCCTTTCCCAATCCTTGTATGTTTTCAAAAAAAGAAAGCAAAGGGAAAAAGAAAAGGAAAATGGGAGAAAAATATACGAGAAATAAAATTTGTTGTCACATCCAATCAAAAAGTGCCACATGTCGCAATTAGATACGTAGCCTAATGATAGCCTGACATGTGGCAACGCGAGTAGTTTGAAAGGAAAAGGAACAAAAGGCATTTCTATGCGAGTCTTGAACCCTTGATCTTTAGCTAATCTCAATTACAATGTCTATGTGTTTTACCGTTAGGCTATTGGCCTATGTTTTGTCTATATATGCAATTAAATTACACATATGGATTAGGTCAACCTAAGCTATATTTAAATTTAAGCCTAGGTCTAACGGTCCTTTATTTAAATTTATTTAAATTAAAATCCTATTATATTTAAACAACTCAAAAATTTTATTATTTTCTAAATTCCCTATTTTTTAATTTTTGTGTGACTTTTCAAATATCTTATATATTTTCCTAAACTTTTCCATTTTTTGTATTTTTCTTAAATTTCTTTTTTTTTTTGTACTTTTTCCTATTTTCCTATTTTTTTTTATTTTTGTAAATTTCTTCATTTTAGGAGGTTTTCTTTAATTTTATTCTTTTATTTTTTCCTAATTTAGGACCTTATAACCTATTCTGAAAAAATAAAAAATAAAAAGGAGGCAAAAATTAGGTGTCTATTGCTACTCCTCTTTGTAGTTTGACCAAAACTATGCCATAAAGACAAAAGAAACATTATTTTTGCTCTAAGGGTGAATTTTATCCTAATAATCGTTGTAGGTAGCTAACTATCTTAAGTCCAATCTACTAAGGATTTGGTGAAGAGAAGGGTAGCTTGTTAAGAGGTGGTTGGAAGATGGAAAGAAAAATTGAAGTTTGATCGTGTTTTGATAAATCAAAGTGAAATGGGCGAAGCACTCCTAGAGTTGGCTAAGACTCTAAACTGAAATAGAAACTTGGTCGTACTCTAATAAGCTGACTAACTAAGGTAGGCAAAGCACTCCTACAGTTGGCTAAGACCCTAAATTAAAACCTAGTAATGCTCTACTATGCTAACTAAACTAGGTAGGTACGTCTCTTGGGGACTAGTAACCCTAAATTGGTATCAATCTAAAACCTAGCCATGCCTTACAAGGCTCACTAACCTAGGCAAGAGCATCTCTCGAGGATTAGCAACCCTAAAATGGGATTAATCTAAAATCTGGTAGTGCCTCATTAAGCTCACTACCTAAGCAGGAGCATCTCTCAAAGACTAGCAACCATAAACTAGGATCAATCTAAAACCTAGTCGTGCTTCACAAAGCTAACTAACCTAGGTGGGAGTATCTCTCAAGGACTAGTAACCTTAAAATGGGATCTATCTAAAACCTAGTGGTGCATCACAAGGCTCACTAACCTAGGCGGGAGCATTTCTCAAGAACTAGTAACCTTAAAATTTGATCAATCTGGAAAACCTAGTAGTACTCTTTTGAGCTGACTAACCTAAGTAGGGGCGTCTCTTAAAGACTAGCAACCCTAAATTGTGATCGATCTAAAACCTAACTATGCCTTACTAAGCTCACTAACCTAGGTGGGGGTATCTTTCGAGGATTAATAAATCTAAAATTTGATCAATTTGAAACCTGGTAGTACTCTTTTAAGCTAACTATGCTAGGTGAGAGCGTCTTTTAAGGACTAGCAACCCTGAACTGGGATCAATTTGGAAACCTTAATAGTGCTCTTTTGAGCTAATTAATCTAGGTGGGAATGTCACTCAGGGATAAGCAACCTTAGAATTGATAGATTTGGAAAACCTGGTAATGATTCTTTTGAGCTGACTAACCTAGATGGGAGCATCACTCGAGTACTGGCAACCCTAAACTTTGATCGATCTAGAAAACCTGGTGGTACTCCTTTAAGTTGACTATCCTAAGAGAGGGTGTCTCTCGAGGACTAGCAACCTTAAACTGGGATCGATCTAAAACCTGGCTATGCCTTACTAGGCTCACTAACCTAAGCGGAAACATCTCTTTAGGGACTAGTAACCCTAAAATTTGATCAATTTGAAACCTGGTAGTGCTCCTTTGAGCTGACTATCCTAGGCGAGAGTGCCTCTTAAGGACTAATAGCCCTAAATTGGGATCAATCTTGAAGACCTGGTAGTGCTCCTTTGAGCTAACTAACCTAGGCAGGAGTGTCTCTCAGAGACTAGCAACCTTAGAATTGATCGATCTGGAAGACCAAGTAATGCTCCTTTTGAGCTGACTAACCTAGGTGGAAGCATCTCTTGGGGAATAATAACCCTAAACTTTGATTGATCTGGAAAACCTGGTAGTGCTCCTTTTGAGCTGACTAACCTAGGTGGGAGCGTCGCTTAGGGACTAGTAACCCTAAACTTTGATTGATTTAGAAAACATGGTAGTGCTCCTTTGAGCAATTATTCTAGGCGGGGACATCTCTCAGAGACTAGCAACCTTAAAATTTGACCGATCCAAAACTCAACTATCCTAGGCAAAAGTGTCTCTCAAGGACTAGCAACCCTAAAATTTGATCAATTTGGAAGACCTAGTTGTGACTTACTTGGCTCACTAACCTAGGCAGGATGGGCAAAGTGCTCCTAGAGCTAACTAAAACCCTTAATTGAAACTTGATGAAAAGAAGTGCCCCATGAGCTTGCTACAGGATTGGTGAAAGAGAAGCACCTGATAAGCTAGCTAAGAGAATTGGTGAAAGAAAGCGCCTTACTAGCTTGCTAAGAAAAAGTTGATAAGGAGATGCACCTCATGGGCTTGCTTAAGTAGATTTGATGAGAGAAGCGCCTTATAGGCTCACTAAGAGATGGTTGAAAGGAAAGCGCCCAATAGGCTTGCTATGAGAATTTGATGAAGAGAAGTGCCTCATGAGCTCGCCAAGAGAAAGCTAATGAGGAGAAGCGCCCTATGAGCTCACTACGAGATTGGTGAAAGAGAAGCGCCCCGTACACTTACTTGAGAGAACCTAGTGAAAGAGAGAACCCTATGGCCTTGCTAAAAAAATAGAAGTGCCCTACGGGCTTACTAAAAGAATTTGATGAAGAAAAGCGCCCTATGGGCTTACTAAGAGAAAGGTGAAAGAGAAGCACCTTGTAGGCTCAGTAAGAGAAAGTTGGTGAAGGAAACGCCCTATGAGCTTGCCAAAGACCCTATATGGAGTTTACAATAGAGGGGTTGAAAGTTGGTTGGCAACTTAGAAAGATAAGATGATGCCCTAAAGGCTAATGGGATCCCTAAAATGAAAGACAAGAAAGTGCCCTAAAGGTTAGCTAAATCTCGAAGAAGAAAAGAGGAGTCGATGCTCTAAGAGCTTGCCAGCATCCTAGAAAGATGGGATAGCACCCTAAAGGCTAGCTAAAACCCTAAAAAGAGTAGAAAAGGGGACATCGCTCTAAGAGCTGGATAATAACTTAGGAAGACGAGATAGCACCCCAAAGGCTAGTTGGAGCCCTAAAAAGAATAAGAGAGGTTAGTGCTCTAAGAGTTGACTTGAACCCTAAGAAAAGAATGGAACAGCACCTTAAAGGCTAGCTAGAACCTTAATAAGAAAGGGATTAGTGCTCTAAGAGTTGACTTGAACCCTAAGAGAAAGATGGGATAGCACCTTAAAGGTTGGCTAGAATCTTGAAAAGAATATGAGAGGGATCAGAGCTCTAAGAGCTAGCTTGAACCTTAATAGAAGGATGGGACAACGCCCTAAAGGCTAGTTAGAAACTTGAAAGGAATAAAAGAAGGGTCAGCTCTAAGAGCTAGCTAACACCTTAGAAACACAGGACAGTGCCCTAAAGGCTAGCTGAAGCCCTTAAAAGAAATAAAGGAGGGGTTAGTGCTCTAAGAGTCAGTTAACACTTTAGAAAGATAGGATAGCATCCTAAAGGCCAGCTAAAACCCTAAAAAGAATAAGAGAGGTCAACGCTTTAAGAGCTAGCTATCCTTAAGAGGAAAATGATGAAGGATTGAAGAACTAAAGTAAGGCAAGCAACCGGTTTCAAAAGACTCTTTGACTTAGAAAAGTATTTACAAAGAGATTGTTGAAAAACCATTTATGAATAAGGAAAGGAGTAAGGATAGGCCCCTTGATTTGAAAAAAGAGTTTGAAGGGTGTTAAAAACCATAATTGGGGAAGAATGTCTTAAACTAAAAAAATGTCGACCTTGGAAAGGAAACCGATGACATGGATTAAAAGCTTAGCTATTTGAGTTAACATGGATTTGGACAAAAAAATTTATGATAAGCCTTTACTTTCACTCTCTTCCTTTTTTCTTTTCCTCTTTTTTTTTTTTTTTTTTTTTTTGTTTCTGAAAGTTTTACCTACAAGAATAAATTCTTATTAAGGAATAATCTTATAACTATCCTTATCCTTGGTAATCATGTGGAATTCTTAATGCCTTTGACCCTAGGGTTGCTCTTAGGGCTTTTGTGATCTAAAGGCATTCCCTTATTAAGAAGAAGGTAACTTACAATTAGTTTAGTCAAAGAGGTCTTCTTTACTAGCTCTTGGTCTAGATCTCGTTCTTGACTTCAGTTCCAAAAATTATAGTACATTTTGTAAGTGATATTCCTTGATCAATCCGTTAGGTCTTTTTCGGTTTACCCTTATGAATTTAGGCTTTTGGTCTAAGGGTTTCAAAAAGGATTAATGAAAAGGCTTATTTTGACATAAATACTTATATTAATCCTAGATGTACAAATCAAGAACCTTAGGGAAAAAATTAGAAGTATGCTTGCCCCAATTTCAAAAAAAAAAAATTTATTAAAGATAAATTATCTTTCAAGATCGAAAGAGTTTTTCATGTGTAAGGGTGGTATTGTAGATAGGGAGGCCTTATGTGATTTAATATAGGTAAGGGAGGCTTCCAAGTGTTAGAATGGATATGGAAATTTGGATTTCCAGGCTTAGGAGTGTGATTTAGGGCCTTATGTTTTTTAAGGCTATTTAGGCATTGACTTCCAACCCTTTGGTTTAGTTTGGTTACCCTTGTTGGGATGTGAAATATTTCTTGGGGCTTTTCGTTCGATACATCCAAGCCCAATTCTTTGGCCTCTTTTCTTCTCTTTTTTTTTTTTTTTTGCTTTTTTAATTGCTTTGCCCCACTATCTCTTACTATTCTTTCGTTTCTTTTGGGCCCAAGAGTGATTGTTTCCATTACTAAGTTTCTTTTTTTTTTTTTTTTAAATGATTTAAGGCCCTAATTCCATGGATTTCAAGTATATGGGCTTGAGGTGGTTGAAAAAGGAAATTGGCTCTTCTTCATTTCAAAGAAATATATTTTATCAAAAATAAAAGTCGTTTTTAAATTAATGTTACTTAAACAAGCATAAACCAATCTTACCCCTATCTTTTACTCAATGACCTTAACCTCCAAATTACCCCATTGTAGGGTAGTTCTTGACAAGGTTTGAATTTAGAAATTCTCCAAATAGGTCTAATGGGGTAAACAACAAATGATTGTGTTTAAGATTTAGAAATGAATGCCTAACTTCACTTTAATCTATATATCACATTCAAAGTGAACCTCCTTTAAGGAATGAGTTCAAAATATCCTCACAACTATATTGCTCAACTCTTAAAGTGTTTTAGGTTGGTGTATATCAAAAAGTGAGTTATCGGTTTCTTAAGGAGGAGTCTATTTTTTATTTACCTAAGATTAGGTTTTGCCCCCCTAGTTTATAAGAGCGTATGCCTCCTCGAAAGAGCATCTACAACTACATTACTCTTTCCTTGCTTGTATTTTATCACAAAATTAAACCCCTCGAGGAATTCAACCTATCTCGCCTGCCGATTTGATAACTTAATCTAACTTCGGAGGTACCTCAACGATTCATGATCAGTATATATAACAAATTCTCTTGGTAATAAGTAATGTTGCCATACTTACATTGCTCAAATTAGTGCTAAAAGTTCCTTGTCATACACAGAGTAGTTTAGCTGTCGTCCTTCGAGCTTCTTATTATGGAAGGCAATTTCTCGGCCTTCCTACATTAGGATAATGCCTATTCCAACACCCGATGCATCACATTCTAGCTAAAAAATTTTATTGAAGTCGGGTAGTACTAACACCAGGGTAGAGGTCAATCTTTCTTTTACGTTAGCAAAACTCTTCTCCTCCCTTTCTCCCTATCGGAAGTCAGCGTTCTTCTTTATAAGCTCAGTAAGTGGTGTAGTGATGGTGCTAAAATTCCTAATAAACCTTCTATAAAACGAAGCTAATTCGTGGAAACTTCTTATGTTGGCATAAGTAGTAGGAGTCGGCCACTTAACAATTGCTTTGATCTTCTCATCATCGACTCGCAAGTCTCCTCTACTGACTACATACCCCAAGAATATCACTTCTTCCTAGCAGAAGTAACACTTCTTCAAGTTGTCGAATAGTCTCTTGGCACGAAGGATATCCAGGATGGATCTAAGATGTCCATAGTAACTTGGCATGTTAGCACTATAGACCAGGATGTAGTCAAAGTATACCATGACATACTTCCCTATGAGATGTCATAGTATATGTTTCATAAGTCTCATGAAAGTGCTCGGAGCATTTGATAGGCTGAAGGGCATGACCATCCACTCATAAAGTCCATGTCGGGTCTTGAACGTAGTCTTCTAATCATCTCTTGACCTCATGTGGATTTGATGGTAGCTAGACTTGAGATCAATCTTGTAGAAAATCTTGGCTCCACTTATCTCATCCAACATGTCTTTTAGCCTTGGGATTGGACATCTATATTTGATCATGATTTTGTTCACGACTTGGCTATTAACACACATCTACCAGATTCCATCCTTCTTTGGCACTAGAAGTGTAGGCACAACATAAGAGTTGAGACTTTTTCTCACATAACCTCTCTCTAGCAAATCATTTACTTAACATTGGATTTCAGAAGCCTACTCAAGATTCATCTGATAAACTGGCTTATTCGGTAGTGTAACACCAAGTACTAAGTCAATGTAGTACCCTATGCCTCGAGTTAGGGGTAACTCCTTAGGTAACTGTTCTAGGAACAGGTTGGCATAGTCATTTAGCAACCCCTTGATTTCCTAAAGAAGCTTACCCCACTCCTTCATTTCTAATAGTTGCTTGACCAACAATAAGGTCAGCTTGTTAGTATTGATGGCTTCTTAGAGCTCGGCTTTACTCATCATTAGAGCTTTCTTTGATCTACAAGCAAGTTTTGTTTGTAGCTTGTGAACTTCTCTCAGTGGCATCGGATTCAACGTGATCTTCTAGTCATCCTTTTCCAGCATATACATGTTCATATAGTTGTTATGTATAACTTTCCAATCAAACAACCAAAGCCTACCCAGCAACACATGGGAAGCGTACATAGACAGTACGTCGTAAAAGATCTAGTCAGAGTAATTCCCTATAGTGATCAATAGTAGCATTTGCCGAGTGACATGTAATAGTCTTTTCTCACTCAACTAGTGCAACTTGTATGGCTTAGGATGTGTAATAGTCGACAGCTTTAGTTTTGAAACAACATCGGTTGATGCCACATTGGTGCAACTTCTACTATCCACAATGAGAGCATACATCCGATTATTCACCTTGTAAGTGGTATGAAATAAATTCTCTCTTTATTCCTCCTCTCGTAAGGGTTTCACGCTCATAATGCACCAAATAACCATGAGTAATTAGTCTAAGTCCTTGAGAAACACATCCTCCTCAATTAGTTCGTTCTTAGCAAGAACCTCCTCTACCTCGAGTTCCTCATCAAGCTCTCTTAAGTCTATCCTTCGCCTTGCTCATCCACTAACTCCTCCACCTCAAACTAGTGAAGGTGGGTTATGACCTCTAACAAGTTGGGTAGCTTGTGGAGTGTTTTATGTGGCCTAAGTAGGTTGGCAAGACAATGCATGAACAGCTCGAGTCAAATCTACCAAGAGGTTAGCTACCTCATCAAGTCTCTCGTTAGTGCTTCTAGGAGTTCCTTGAAATTGTCGTCCATGTGGACAATTCCACTATCATCACCAGCACTAACATTCATATTTAAGTTTGTCATTTTTCCCCGTAGATTCAAAATTCAAACAAACACTTTAAAAAGTGAACAACTAATAACATAGCAGTCAAATGAGCATAGCAACTTGCTCTTTTCTCATACACAAAACAGAGTATGACAAAATTTAAGAAGAACTAACTACAGTTTATACAAAATTTCTACTTTGATACCAAGATGTTGTGAATCGTGACTAATAACAAACAAGGCGGGTCGCTAGATGGGTCCAAGCTTGCAAAAAGCTTGAAAAAGGGTTAATAGGGAAAGGTATGAAAAGAGTGACAAAGACAAATGAAACAGTAAGGAAAAACCCATGAACAACTTCAGAAGATATAATACACTAATGGAACTTCTGACAACTCACGACATAATTCGATATGATGCACGAATTGGTCCAATAAGGTTACTCGCCACCTAAACTTGCTTAAAGGAAAGGATAAGAGCAATGCTGAGAGTAAACAAGTAGTGTTTACACAAGAAAGGAAAGTACTCAAGTGTATTGAAGGTAATCTGATACGTTATAGCTACAAGTATAAGGGTATTTATACCTGTAAGTTAGGGCAATTTCCTAAAAAGAAAAAAACAATAAGGACATTTCTTAAAGAAGCAATGTACATGATACAAAAGAGTAAAAATGAATATATAAGGAAAACAATAATTGGTGCTACAGATTCTTTATACAATACTGTACATATGATGATGCTACATTGGCGAGATTATTAGGAGATATAGACAAAAAGTATGGACAAGTGGGCTTGTCCGAGCAAGGATGGCCTAGTTAGTCTAGATTCTCTATCTCTCAACTTCTCAACAAGGATGATGCTGAGTGATTAGTCGGCTCGACATTAAAGTAATCATCAACTTAGCATAACATAGAATAATGGGCGGTCATACGATACGACATTAAAGGTGATTGGGTAAGAAAGTACTCGGCCTTAGCAGGGGTTGGTTGGAACATAAGGATTCATCATGCCAACCCCTCTAATCCTTAGGCTCGGTTGTAGGTTAGAGGTCCGGTAGCTTGATTCCCATCATATGTGGTTCTATAGTGTATCATATCTATAGGAATTAGCATGTAAGATTACTAAAACCATTGACATCCATTTACTTTTCATTTCTTAGATAGGTTTATACCTACCCTCAATATTACTACCTATGTTAGTTTTTGGTGTAGCATATCCTCTTGGTATCAGAGTAGAGATTCATAAGGAAGAGTAATAGCACATGCGTTTTGTGGTGGCTGTGTGTATGCATAGAGGTAAAGTGTGAATGTTGGTGTTTGGAGCAATTTAGCTATGTTGTTGAGTGTTTGCAATGGCTATGAGTAGTTGTGAGGAAGTATAGTAGGTGTTCAAACTAGTTGGTAATAAACTCTACTTGCTTCTATTTTCAAACTTAGAAACAAAGCATTGGGTAACAATCACAATTTTTGGGTTTGATTGATTCGAATTTGAAGTTGTAAGTATACTGGGTAGTGTTGACTTGGTTTCTATGGTTATTCTTGAAGTTGTGTTCTGTTTAGGTGTTTGGTGTTGTTTGAGTTGAAGTTAGTTGAAAATACTAGCGAAGAAGATGACTAACCTAAGTGTCAATGCTATAGTTGGAGACAATGAAAGCAATTTCCAACACCATGGAAGGCAGACTCTGGCCAACCCTAATTTAAATGAAATGGCCACCATGATTATAGATTTGATTCGTGTAGTTCGTAAGCTAGTTGCTACTTGACCTATTGAGGTCATTCATAATGCTCTCAAAGCTATTCTTGTGGTTGGTGAAGGAATATAGGAAGCTTGGTAAGGTTAAAGATAGCTCCTAACTTTTCAAGACTGAGATGGAGGATTAAGAAGACCAACTTGAAAAAGGATAAACTTAGAAGATGTAGACGAAGTAGAAGAAGCGGAGTACTACAAGCTAAAGGAGAAGGCTTGTGCATTATGAATTGATGATCATGTGAAGTTGTAGATATCAACCTTCAATGGTATTGATGATGCTGATGAATATCTCGATTGGGAAGAGAAGGTTGAAAAGATTTTGACTACAATTAGTATGAGGATTTTGATAAGGTGAGATTGGCCGCCCTTGAGTTTTTGGGTTATGTTGTAATGTGGTAGAAGAATTTCTAAGCTATACGAAGATAGGAAGGGTTTCATGAGATCAAAACTTAGTTAGAGATGAAGAGAGCCATGAGAGCATGGTTCATTCTGGACTCTTATTTACAAGATATTTTTGCCCAACTACAAGAGTTGAAGTAGGGAAATTGCACTATGGATGAGTACATGTGAGAATTCTAAGTGCTTATGATCCATTATGAGGTTAATGAACTAGAAGCCTAAATTGTGTCACAATTCCTTACTAGCATGAAGTATGAGATCCAAGATATTGGTAAGCTCTAGTAGTTCGCTACACTTGAAGAAGCTATCAAGATTGTATAGTATGTAGAGAGGCTTAGAAGGAGTAAACCAGCTTAAGCTCTACTAAGCTGACTTGTTTAAGGCAAAAGCTTAACTCATTCTAGTTTCAAGCCGAGCAAAAGAGAAGAGTTTCAACCTGACTTAAAAGGCTATCTTGTCGAGAAGCTTGAGAATGCTAGATATCACGACAGAAGACAAGTAAGATTAAATGCTTCAAGTGCTAAGGTTTTAGACATATAGCCACTTAGTATCCAAATCATTATATTATGGTCATTAAGGGAGAATTCCTAACCTTTAAAGTTAACAATAGTAATGAAGAGCGTAGGGAGAAGATTAAAGTAGATAAGAGTTTCGAGAAGAAAGAGGATGAGCTTGTTGAGGAACTATATGCTAAGGACTTAGATAAGTTAACTCCAGTTGTTCACCGTACTATGAGTGTGAAACCATTTGTTGAGGATGAGGAGAAAGGGGACCTGTTTTACATCACATGTAAAGTCCACGACTAAGTCTAAGTATTGATTGTAGATAATAGGAGTTGCACTAACATTGTATCCACCAGCCTAGTTTAGAAGTTGAAACTATAACCTTATTACACTCGAGGCTATACAAGTTACATTGATTGAACTAGAAGAGTGCACACCACATATCCCAATAGGTACTGGTATTGTTACCAATCTCTATTAAGAACTACTTAAATAAGGTTTTTTTGTGATGTTTTGCCTTTGTACGCATCACATGTGTTGTTGGGCCAATTGTGATAATGGGTATAAGAACACCTATTCATTTGAGAAAGATGGAAGAAAGATCACTCTGAATCTAATGACCCCAAGTCAAGTCAACAAGTTATAGGCTAAGGTTACCTAATGTTTGAAGAAAGCATTAGTCTTAAGCTGATTTGATTTGAGAAAGGCCATAAGGGTAGATAAATCAACCTCTTTATTGATACAAAGGCTATTGGAATTGAGGGAGTAGACTATTTTGTCTAAAAGAGTCAGGGAATTGATTGAAGAGTTCGCCAATCTATTTCCAAAGGAATTATCCAAGAGTTTACCCCTATTTCGAGGAATACAACATTGCATTAACTTAGTGCCTAATACTACTTTGCCCAACAAGTTAGCCTATAGGAAGAAACTTGAGCATGCCACTGAGCTACATAGGAAAGTCAATAGGTTAGTGCAAAGAAGGTATGTAAGGGAAAGCCTCAGTTCGCATGTAATCCTAGCGTTGCTTATGTCAAAGAAAGATGAGACATTAAGGATATGTTTAGATAACTGAATTGTCAACAAGATTACAATTGAGTACATATATCCCATTCCCTAACTTGACGACATGTTGAATGAATTACATAGAGAGCGTTTGTTTAATCAAATTGACCTCAAGTTTAGTTACCACCAATTAAGGATAAGGCTTAATGATGAATGGAAGATGACATTCAAGACCTAGCATGGACTATATGAATGGTTGGTTATGTTGTTTGGCTTATCCAATACTCCTAGTACATTCATGAAATTAATGAACCATGTGCTTAAGAACTAAATTGAAAAGTTTCCTATGGTATATTTTAAGGACATGCTAGTCTACAATCTCTACCTGCTAAGCCACCTAAATCATCTTTGAACTGTATTTGCTATACTCAAAGTTGAGAGATTGTTTGGTAACTTAAAGAAGAGTTGCTTCTATTAGGAGGAAGTAATTTTCCTAGGGCATGTTGTGAGTGGAGGATG
This sequence comes from Lumnitzera littorea, assembly GCA_024138015.1. Taxonomy (NCBI): domain Eukaryota; kingdom Viridiplantae; phylum Streptophyta; class Magnoliopsida; order Myrtales; family Combretaceae; genus Lumnitzera; species Lumnitzera littorea. Next base: position 57,204,091 of record JAMXBB010000010.1, read on the forward strand.
CCTATGAGTAGATGAAGAGAAGGTTCAAGCTATTGTTAAGTAGCTAATTGTTAACCCCTAAAAAAATTTAGTATAAGTCTAATTAATAAATAGGATAAATTTAGAGATATATTCAAAATTGCTAATAGAGATTTGAGAGATATTATCATAATTAGTTAGTGTACCCATAAATTTTAATAAGATACTATCATTTTCTTTTACAAACACCCTTAAAATTTATAAGACAAGTATGAGAATGATATGGTCAATTTAAGTCTTCTCAAAGTCAATAGTGGTGACTAAAGACTTACACTACTATAATAATTAATTAATCTTTACAAGAAAAGATAAGTGTGAAAGTGACTTTAATTACACAAGGAACTTGATGTAAGCAAAGATGACACCATCCATGAGATCAAATAAAGTTAGAAACCAACCAAAACTCTAACTACATGTTTAAGGCTAATGATTTGTACATCTTTCTCAAGAAGTTAAAAAAAAAAAAGGATGAATAAGGTAGCACCAGCCATGGTTTTCATAAACCATTTGCCACTTAATTAGAAGAAAAAACAAGGAAGAAATCTTCCATGGGAAAAATGATGAGCTTGTATAATATAAGGAAGGAAATTTCCATAAAAGCTTTGACTAAGGGAAGGATGATGCCATGGATGATGTCAAACTTCCATTACATCATGTGAAATTTGTAGTACATCTAACGTAGTGACACTAACTACACTAAGGAAGCAACCAAATCCAATTGTCTTTCATCATACCAATTCAAAGGAATCAAGAGCAAGGTTTTTCCAAGATGCTCAATGATTTTTCATACAAGTCATCATGTATCCAAAGAAGATGGCCTAAATGGGAAAGTGATGTAATCATGACACCTTAATGAATTCAACTAACTTAAGAAAACAAACGCTTATGAAGTAAACTAATTTAAACTTTTTCCTATAAATAGGCCCACCACCAACCATTTAGACCACATATTGTCTCCAATATTAACTACAACTCCTCTTTCTTTCACTTTTTTCCACCATATTCAATTGATCAACCAACATTCACCCAACAACCTTTACCTTATTTTATATTGATAAAAACGTTAAGAAGATAAGATTCAAACCTTTAACAAAAAACTTTGATCACATTTTATATTGATAAAAAAGTCGTATACTAACTTATTTCTTAATATTTAAGAAAAACTCCTAGGATTTAAGGTAAGATTTTTCAATCCTAAAGGAAACAAGAATTCATGGGTTTGATTCTAAATCAAACTCAACATCCTTTTGGAAAGAAAGATTCTTTTCTAAATCATATTTTAGCTTTACACTAACTTTTGATTCAATTCCTAAGTTTTTTTCAAATAAATAAATTGTTTTAAACCACATTTTTTCATATTTACTTTAAAAAGGAAAAAAGTTATCAACATAAGATTTAAGATTTGAAGCATTTCCTAAATAAAAGATTTAGATAATAAAGATTAAGATAAGTGGATAAATCCATGCTTTATAAACATCTTACATACCATGTTCGAATGATTTCTTGTGACTTATATCACGAGTTGGGATTTTATGGACATATTTCCAATTCTCATGATTGATAGATTTGATTATATGACTTATGGACATATATGATGACTTATGATATCATGGATATAAACTTGCCTTGATTTTGACATGTCTTTGTAATACCATAACGATTTGGACCTTATTTGAGAACTGGCAAACCCTTATAGGTAGACGAGAATCACAAATGGACATATAGACAATTTGGATTTCAGACAAAAACAATTTAAACATGATATTATAAAAGACCATTTGGACATAACATAACTTGACACATAAAACACTTCCTAAAACTGCAAAACTTTAATAAATAACAATCAAAAAAGAAAAAATTAACTAAAAGCTTTATCAATGTATATGGTTATCATTTACTTTTTATTGTATTATTCTAGGTGATCTTGATTCAGATTTACATAGGGATTATTATGATGAGTAAGGAAGTATGGCTAGGTAAATATTTATGTTGAGTATCACTTACTTATATATGTAGTTAGTTGTACCTTAAATATATATATTTTAACTAGCTTTGTATGGGGTATTTGGAAGCATATGTGCTTAATTTGCTTGTTAAGATACTCAAAGTTTTTTCCAATATCATAGTTGATGATTGTGATATGATCTTTGTTCATGATTTTTTTTTATCACAAAATAAATAAATTTTAAGCATATCGTAACCTAAAAGATAAAGGCAATCATGCATAGCATTCTACATAACTCTATTGATTTGCCACCATTATCACACAAGGGATGGAAAGGATAAAGCCTTCCTCATCTAATGCAAACTAAGTGACCTTAAGGATGGTCATGCATTAGATGAAGATGTGTCCATTACCTTGTTTTGGGCTTGCATACATCTAGAGGTGATTAGGGATTTGATTAATTATTGATCATTTAGTGGTTGCAAAAGGCATTTATTTCTTAGTAATATTTCATTTGGGCCTTCTTGGGACTAATCAAGAGATCCTCCTCTTGTAACTTATGTTATGGGCCTTGGTGAATATTTCATTTGGTTCCCTTGGATAATCGGAAGATCCTACCTCTAAGCATATGAACTTTGATCTAGGATTAACTATTTCTTTGGTTATCCAAGATGAATGGGACATTAGTTTTCTCATAGGAGGTGGGGGAGAATGTTAGCCATTTGATTTTACTAAGATTGATCAAAGGGGCATTTTCCTTGATCACTATGTTAACATGGGTAAATTTTGAGGCAAGAATGTGATTCTATAGCTTTTATATTAAGGTGGTCAAGGATATTATGCTAAGAGATTTTTATGCATATTTGGACACTTGGACATTACTAGAGCTACTAATCCTTACCCTAAAGTTAACGGGTAGGGGGTTTTATATCCTTAACCTAAAGTTAAAGGGGGGATTATATCCTAGATTACCCTCCAGATACTAGATGGATGCATATACTGTTGCATATGTTTAATTGTTTGCATTACATTTGCTTGTTAATAAATAACTTACTAGAAAGGTGGTACGAGTAAAGAACTCACTAAGCTAGTTATAGCTTACACCCTAATAGTTCTAACTTTTTATAAGCACCTTACTAAGTTTAACTTGGAAGATCTAGTCTTATAATGAAGATAAAGAAGATAGCAATAAGTTTTGGGAGTGTAAGCAAGAATTGTTGTTTCGTAATAAGGATATGTTATAAGGAAACTTTATTTGGGAATGTAATACTTATAGTGTAGAAAGACTTGGAAACTTTTATTTATAAGTTCTATAATTTTATTTAATTAATAATATTCGAACCTTTATTCTATACCATTAAATTTGTGAAACTCTATGATTATTTTAATGTTAACACTTCATGTACTCTTTAGAAGAAATAAGCAAATGTAACGAATATCTATTTGGTTACTTCTAATTAGTACATTGCGGTCTATCACTATTAGACTATCTTAAGGGTTGTGACATTAACTCTGACCTCCTGTGTCGAAGGGAGAACTTTTAATGGTTTACTTTCTTTTATTGAAGGTTTATCTAAGGCTTTAGCATAATTGTGGCACTTCTTACTAAGTTGATGAAGAAGAGCATAGAGTTCAATTAAGGAGAGAAGGAAGGGAAATGTTTGCTAAGGTAATGGAGAAGTTTACCTCTACTACAATTCTAGTTCTATCTAACATTGAGAAGGCCTTTAAGCTAGAATGTGATGCTTTAAGAGTTGATGTTGATGTCATACTTATGTAAGAATGTAGACCTATCACATAACCCAATGAGAAGCTTCGATGAGCCTAGTTAAAATATTCCATATATGGTAAGAAGCTCTATGCTTTGATCTAAGCTCTTCATATATGGTAGTACTACCTCTTGCTTAAAGAGTTCATTATCTATACTAATCATGAATCACTACAGTACTTAAGGAGCCAACCTAAGCATTTAAAGTGGCAAGCTAAGTGGATAGTGTTAGTTGTTGAACTTGGTCTAATACTTGAATTCTACAATAGAGCAAACGTTAAGTTAAGGGAGCGCTAAGGCTGATTGGCATTACCACTCTAATGCCTAAGTCAGTACTTAGAGAGCTCTTTTAGTGATGGTTCTCTCCTTTTTATAAGGCTGTGATTGACAATAGCATCAGAAGGGAAATAAACTGCCTCTAACATGTAACACCACTTAAAATTGAGCATGTGATAATCATAGGGACTGGTGGGTGGTTAGGTAGTTGCTAACTAAGGCAACCGTCAAACCATTCATACCCTCATTCAAATATTTGAATTTTTGAACTTGATGGGCTAGGTCTTAACGAAGTAGCCCTAATAGACTTTTGTAAACTTTGGTCAGTAAAAGAATTGTGGGCTAGTAAAGCTCTAGAAATAAGTTGGCAGTTAAGATGACAACCTATTGATATAGGTCAAATAAAGACCATTACAAGATATAATTTGATATTTAGTCACCAAACTTGATGTAACTCTTGATTTAGAGCAGGTTGGCACTTGGTTAAGCATTCGGTTGCTTAATTAAAAATCCATTATCAATAGATAGAGTTCTTTGAGGGATTTGCCTTCATGGTCAAATATAAGTGTAATAAGGAAAATGTATTAGCAAACGCGATGTCTAAGAGGTATACCCTCATTTTCAACCTTCAAACCGATTGTCGGGTTTTGCTACCGTTGAGGAATAGTATTCCTAAGACCCCTACTTAATCCAATCTATGCCCAGTGTATTGAAGGATGGATAGTAGATGATTATTTTGTAGAAGAAGGGTACTTGTTCCAAAGAAGAAAACTTTGTATGTTGACTTATTCAATAAGGGATTTGTTGGTAAAGGAAGCCTATAGTGGAGGACTTTTCGAACAATTAGAGAGAAGAACACTCTTAAGTTATTAAGTAGTGAAGGGATGTTCATTGTATAGTAGAGAGATGTATAACCTATAGAAAATCTAAGAATCAAGCTAAGTAAGGAAGAGTTATGCCACTACCTGTCCTAACTCAACCTTAGGTTGAGTTAAGCATGGGCTTTGTTTTTAGCTTCCTAGAGTAGCTTGTGGCAAAGATTTTATCATGGTTATCGTGGACATATTCAACAAAATGAGACATTTTGTGCCTTACTTCAAAATTAACAATATTTCAGTTATTTCTTTTCTCTTTTTATAGGAAGTCATCAAATTGCATGGTGTGTTGAGGATTATAATGTCTAATAGAGACCCCAAATATTTTAGCTACTTTTGAACACTTCTTTGGCATTGGTTAAGAACAAAGCTACTTTCAAAACATCATGCCAATTACATATTGACGGCAAAACAGAAGTTGTGAACCAAGCTTTGGGTTCTCTACTTCGAGTAATTGTAGGAAGTAACCTAACCAACTAGAATGTGTGTCTACCCATAGTTTAGTTCACCTGTAGGTGATTTTTCCACAATGTTATGGGTAAGACATCATTAGAAGTTATTTAAGGCCTCAATCCTAAGCTACCACTTGATCATGTGCTTGTACCATCACCCAACCAAGACAACCAAGAAGTAAGAGATTGAGCTAAAGCCCTCTACAAAATCTATCATAAGGTGACCTAACAACTGGATTAAGCCACAAAAAGGTTAAAGGAGAAAGGACGAAGGAGAAGAAAATGGTAGTTCCCGCCTGGTGTCTTAGTTTGGCTACCCTTGAGTAGAGGAAGATTTTCGAACTAAAGAAAGTGTGAACTAAAGAAAGTGTAAACTATTCGCTTGAGTTGAAGGACCATTTAAGATACTTCAAAAATCAATGACAATGCATATCTGCTAGAGTTGCCCAAAAGTTATGGAGTGTTCAATATGTTCAACATTGTTGACCTAAGCCTATATTAACAAGGATAAATGATTAATAAAGAAAACATTTGGATTTGATACAATATCTAACCAACCTGGAGGGGATGGTAGGAATCAACCAGCTATGCCTTTAACCTAAGCCTAAGCTTGAGCTTGAGCTTGAGCTTAAGCCTATGAGCTAGAAAATATGGTTTAATAGATTTTCACCCTCCATCCTATAATGACCCATAAATCAGTAATCCAGACATGAACATCTAAGTATTATGACAAAACCCTATCTTTGTATGATTAGAATCGATAATAGATCTAGGGCATTTAGAAAAGTAAATTGAGCAGGTTAAAAAGCTTACGAGAAACACGATAACCCTAATTGAGGAATTCTCGTACCCGAGGAAGTAAAAAATATAATAAAATATCAAGGATATAATCAAGATAGGGAGAATTTGCTCCATATGAGACCTTAAAGTCAAGTTTAGGGCATCTGTACCTAAATTTAAGACTTTCGAGGAAAAGTTATTCGATTGAACTCAAATTTTATGATTAAAATAGAAAAGTTAGTTGAAGTAGTTTGGTGAAGTTGGATTTTAAAAATAATTACCCGAAACCCCAATTTTTCCCCTAGAAGTACGATTACTTAATATAGTGTAAAAAATAATCGAAACCCCTAAAATCGAGCTCGAAATGCGACGAGAACTTAGAAATAAGTTAATTAGGCAATATGAGAAAATAATATAGCATAATATACTATATGAGTATACACGTATTTTTATGAATATACCCGGTACATATAATAAATATACTTGTAAATTAACCTAAAACTATATAATTATATATAACAAGAGTTAAATTCACAAAAATTAAATAGGAAAAAAGTATCTTAAAATAAAAGATATGCTAGAAACATGATTATACGTATATAATTACTCATTACATGTATGATATATATACCCGTATATTAACAAAAATCATTAAATACTAATATAAAATACCAAAATACCCTAAAATATTATCTAAAAATTATAAGAAAATAAAAAATGACCTGAAATATGATTGGATTAAATGTTGAGTAGCTTAAAAAGAATAAGTAACTGCTTTCAAAAGCAAATTGATAAAAAATTGACACCTCTTACTACGCGTTTTTCGAGAAAAATATTAAAATAAATTACTTAATAATTAAGAAAAAAAATCCAACTGACCTAAAATACTATAAATAGGATCTTAGGACTTAGATTTAATATTTTGGTAACCAAGAAAACCTAACAAAAATTCGAAAAGAAATTAGAAAAATTTAACAAAAAATAGGAAAAAACAAAGCAAGGACTGAGCCTAGCTAGTTCCCCGACCCTTTGATGACTTGATATGGAGCCCTGCTGTCACCTAATAGAGCCACCACCGACTAGGTTGGCTGATAACCTCTCTTCGACCAATGGTGGTCGGAGCTCCGATGAACTCAGGTTCCAAGCTTCTACCCTATTTTTCTTTATTTTTGAAAAATTATTAAATTAATTAGGAAAAATATGGAAAAATTAATTTCTTAGTTATTTTAGATGTACTTTTATTTCATAAATTTATTTTAACAAAATTAGGAATATTTAATGTACTTCCTTAACAAATATACTATTCATCCAAAATTTTAAATTTAAAATAAATATACTAAATGATATAGTTTCTAGCTCAAAATTTTTGTATAAGAAACTTATAATATATACATAATTTCTATCTAGCCCAATTTTTTTATTTGAATATTTTTAATATTTATTGTATTTTTTTGCCTAAAAATAGCTCGAAAATAGGATGAAATTGTGAAATAAATAGGAAATTATTAAATTAAATGATGAAATGGACATGCACTGATTTCAAGTAAATAATAATAATGTTGGGACAGGTTGAAATCAATTTGGTGCGAAAAGGATATTAATTAGGTAATTTATGATAATTAAAGGATAAAATCGTAAATACGAATATATAAGCAATAGATCAAAAACTTGAAACCAAGTACCAGCTAAATTCCACATATTTTTAGGAATTTATAGAAATTTTCGAGGAATTATTTAGTAACCCGAGCTATTTATTATGAATTTGCATAGTAAAATAGCTTAAATAACAAACCAATACCCAATTCTAGAAATAATAGGTTAAAATATGATAAATAGGTGAATAAAAATTATCTATTTGTGTACTGGTCAGATTGGATAACAATTATATTTTAAATATATTTAATGATATTTTAATAACCGAGATACGTTATAGAGGTATTAGGGTAGATAATATCGATATTAGGGTATGGGTTATATTGACAAATTAGATAAAATATGGTTTAATAACATAAATTACATATAGTATGATGATATTTGATTAGATATGTATAATTGTGTTAAAAACTTGAATTACCTGTTAAAAGTCATCTCTAGAAATTAAAACTTATAATACATATCGTTAAGTTTGTACGAGCCCAATGACATTATTTTTACTAAAATCGGATAAACCTAAGTAATATAACCTATATCTCTACACTATTACTGATTTACGTACTATTATAACTCCACCGTAATCGAAACGTGATTTAAACGACTAAAAGTATGTTTTGATACAATCGGAATGATATATTATACGTAATAGTATAATTACGTATATGATTAATACTTAATAACTTAACTCGAACAATATAATGAAACTATATATTATTATATAATAAAAATAATAATATACTTTATATATATATATATATATATATATATATAGTTGCTTTAGATAAGACCTTAATGATTTCATAATCATTACGAAAATTAAATTTAGGTTTTATATATATAGGACCTCCTAATAATCAAACTGTTGATAGGATGAGATTTCCAAAGTGAGCACCAGGACAAGTAAGTGGAATCAATGCTTTACCGCATTGTAGGATATTATTTTAGAATATCTGGAGACTTTGGTATGTATTGGCTTGTGAATGTAGTTAGATGTTTATGCATATGCAATGCTGTGGTTGGGTTTTGATTTGCTATGATGGGAGTTAAGCTCCACGATATGATTGTTCTGTGAATATCATTATTGAATTGTTTGAGCTTGGTTGATTACCCTAAAAAGATGAACTAACTTAAACTTGGTTTAATATCTAATTTGATATGCATCGCAACCCACTAGGGGTAATAACTAGGATTCTCGAGCCAAACACGGATTCCCTTCGATAAGGATAGCTAAAATGGTCCTTTCCCCACCCTTAGGCGAACTAAGTGACGGGAGAGAAGGTCACGGCAAGGTTAGAGGCCATGGTTCGAAGGTGGTCATGGGAGAAGGGTGTTCTCCATTGCACAAGCCCTGGTTTGGTTTTAGTCTGTGAGTGTGTGACGTCAATCTCCTCAACCCGAATTAGAGTGAGTGAAATTTCTCTAATCTTACAATAAACTGGATAACGTCGTGTGATGATATTTGCTTGTACATACATTGTATCTAACCAACTTAATTGAAAACCTTAGTTGTGATGTGCTGAATGCATACTTCTTTCTCCACCCTCACTTACTGAGCAAGTTGTCGCTCATTCCCCTATAATTTGTTTTGCAAGTTCCAAATGGCTTATAAGTGCCTACCTAACACCAGAACCCTAGCAAATTGGGATGGAGAGCGAGATACAATAAGAAATGATCGGTTATTACCCTTAGTATTAACTTTTTATCTTTAAGGAAAACTACATAAGACTCCTCAAAGAGCTTAGTAGTTTTTAATATTTTGGTCTGTATATGAAATGACAAGTACCTATGGGATTTATTACTATTTTTTTTATAAGGTTAAATGATAAGTTTATTATTACAAATTAATTCATAGGATTAATCTACAAGTTTATATCAAATAGGTATTGAATTGGAAGCTTTAAAGGGATAGAGTCAAGTATGCCTTGTGTGAATTGGGTTTAAAATAATAGCTATGAGGACAGTTTTTATCTTAGGATAATTCATACAGCGGGACTGTCACGACTTCACCTTTTCAAGGCATGACACATCCAATTGTAGAAGAGTCTAATTGCTCGCTCAATACTGATGGTACCCATATAGGTCCTAATTAAGCAACTGAGATGGGGGTAGGGGAATTGGTTATTTAAATGAAAAAAGAAAAAGGATTTAAGAAAAGGTTTTGCAAATAACAATTCCTCTTGATTACTTTTGGTGTGAAAATATTAGCAATATAAACAAACAATAAAATATGCATGAAAATAAAAAGAAAGTGAAGAGAAGATTAGGTAAATCTAATTATAGTACTTTAGCCTTGTGCCTACTACACTCTTTTAATTCCACTGTCAAGGACTTGGTATTCCATACCAAAGTTGTTCTATTATCTGCTTCAATTAAACAAATCAATTTAGGAGATTACATTTAATTCCTCTGCCCTAACTCCCTACCTTACCCTTAGCTAAACTCAGATCTACAAAGATAAAAGTATAATCCTTTCACTAACAATAATAACTAACCCTCAAAATATTAAACAAAATAATGAGGAAATGGTACAATTGAATCCTTAAATAATAAGCATGAGAAATAAAAACAAGAAATATTTTAAGAAGAGTGTAATCCTCTAAGTAATCTTGCAATTTTGTTGGACTTAAGAAAGTTTTTGAAAATAATCATTGCAACACCTGTATGTCCCTTTTTGTTTTTCTCCTATTTTGCTCCTTTGGATACCATGCCTTTGTATATTCTAACTTGACAATGGCTAGTTGAGAAATATTTGGAATGCCAAGCCACTTTTGTTGTTTTCTTCCCTTTCAAGTGTATAGATGGGTTTTGATCTTTTTTTGATAGCAATATATAATCTTTCCTTTCACAATAATTTTGATTGTACTATTATGGAAAGAATTCTTTATTTTGACTCTCTTGGAAAGGAATATATTCTTGCCAGATTTTGAAATTCAAACTGATAAATAATCGAGACTTCGAGCCATGGTGTTTATTGCTTGCTTGCTGGTACTTTTCCTAAAAATAAATACTTTTTTTCTTTTTATAAGAGATCTTTGCACCCCCTTAAACATAATGAATGTTGACATCTTCTTGTATCTTTTTCTTATTTGATCATGATTTCATTTTCATTAAATTGAATGCCATTTAACCTGCTAGAGATATTGTGATTTGAATTACCATATGTAGCTTCCATTCTTGAAGAAAAAATACCTGTTGGAGCTTGAAGGAAAAAAGATATCTCGCCATTTGACCTTCTTGGACTAAAATGCATGTAGACTTGTTTCTCCTCTTGATTCTTAGTTTGAAATATGGTTTAATAATCTATAAAATGTAGCTTTCAAAAGTATTCCTCTATATTTGGTTGTGATAACAATCAAATGATAGGATATGATTTGTACTCTTGGTGGTATGAGTTATCCTTTACCATATCTTTTCTTTATATCTTTCCAAAAATGTGAAATCTAATTAATTCTTCATACAAGATCTTCTATTTCCCTTTTATATCAAATGCATATCACGTCTAATTCATCAAAATAATCATTTGAGTTTCTCCTTCAAATTTTCAAACCTTATAGTTGTCAAATAACTCAAAAATTCTACACAAAATCATTTTAATAAATTAATAAAATAATTTCCTTAATTTAATCCCCATTTATTTTGTCCAACTTAATGGAATACGTTGGATATATTACTTTAATATACCCAATAAGTGGAGCTAGCTCTTCAACTTGCTAAAAATCCAACTTAATACTCATTTTATAAAAAATATGAAAAATCTCATTCTACCCAAATTTTGCCCCAATTCTCTTATTCATCTTCTAATCCATCTACTAATATATCCTGTAATTCTAAGTTTTCCTTGTCAAACACTTAATTGTTCTTTTATCCTAAACTTATGTTATTTTAAATATTTTCTTGTACACTTAGTAAGCGTATTAGCATTAACTTAATATAAGTTTTATTATCATCAAAACCAACTTAAGGAACTTAATACCCCATTTCTTTACACGACCCAAGTATTATATAGTGTTGGAGGCCAAGGAACTTGCAAAATGTTAACCTGTGGTTAAGCTAAATTATGTTACAAACAACTTAGCAAATATGTCCACTAACTCAGCAACCTAGACTTCAAGTCAAAACCTACAAGTGTCGACCTATTTGACCGACTACTGATTGTTTGTGGTTACCTGGGTGCCTTAGATAACTAGCCATGAAGAGTAGCTACTAATGTTCTAATATTGAGCTACTCATAAACTACTGCCCATTTCCAATTTGATCCTACTTCATCACTTTACTTAGTAAAACCTATCCTGATAGGTCGTAACATGGTTGTTATGTGTAATCTCCTCAACCCAAGTTAAAGTAGGTACAATTTCTCTAACTTCATGATGAACCAAACAATGTTGTATAGATGGTATATGTTTGATTGCATTGCATTGCAACTAATTGATTAACAACCTTACTTATAGCTGTATTGTATATGCTTTCGTCTCCATCCCATTAGTAAGCAATGGTTACTCATATTCCCCATAGTTCTTTTGCAGGTACTATAAGATAGGCACCAAAGTCAATCAATCTCTAAACATATAAAAGATAGGTAATGGGTCTAGAATAAGGAGCAAATGAATTTGGATCATTCTGTTTGTCTTTCATTTTAGAGTCAACAGGGCCATTTGTATGACCCAATCTAACCTATAGTATTTTATTCATTATAAGCAAGAATTAGGAATTTCTTTTATAAGTTTCTTATATAAAACCTAGTGTAAATTTCTACTTTTCAAAAAGAAATATATGAACCAAGTGTCTTTATTTTTCTTTAAATACTAAATTGAAGATGTTTTAAAGCTCTCTAGTTATACGTGCCTTATATATACCAAGTTTATGATAGCAATTGATTGGTTAGCCTTCAAATAGGTTGATGTATACAGTAAGGCTATTATGACTTTACCACTCTTAGGACATAATAGATGCTAGAAGTTTTATTATGTGGTTGGTGGTTCTTGCATCTAAAATCTACATTTTACAGACAATTCAACCACTAACAATTAGATAACATAGAAGCAACCATTTCACCAATTGTCTAGAAAATATTGCAAATCTCCTTTTACATGATTAAAACTTGTAGTACAACTTTCAAGACCTAATCTTAGCCTTATATAAGAAACAAACATAGTCTTGTAACTACTCCAATTCTGCAAAACAAATGAATTCATAAACTTAAGTTCTTCTAAATCAAGTCTATTATGGCTTTCCTTATCACTAGGTTTTATAGGCTTCTAGCTTTAGCATTGGTGATTGGTGTTGGAATTTCATCCCCACTTATAGGCATTAGCATGGTATATTTTTTATACCTAAGTGTATTATTGTTATGCTAATTTATTGTTTTAGTATTTATATTTCTCTTTATAGTGATTTGTCATTATTCTTAGTGCACTTAATAAAAATATGAGTTGAAGGGTTAGTTTTTCAACCTCAAGTTATGAAGACCTAGTATAGGCAAACTTTGAGGCTTTAGATAGAGAATAAGAGCATTATAGCAAGCTTTTGTACTAGATTTTGATGTGACTTTATAGAAGATTTCCATGTGACATTATATGTATTACAATCTAAATTAACAAGTGTAAAGCAACGTTTAGGTTATAAACTAAGATGTAAATATGGGAAGTATTATATTGATATGAATAAAAGTTCAGGGTTATATATCTTCACTGCTATGATGGTGAAAAGGATAAAGAAATCTCAACGATGTTGATATTTTATTGAATTTAATTGAATCTACTATTACGATTTGGCCTTATTTTCAACTTAAGGATGGCACTATGACCCATTCCCTAGGAATGAAGGTCTCATTTCCAACTAAGTAGATATCTCAGGGGGTAAGGTGTAACATAAGTAGTATTTGTGCCCCCATATTTTAGCTAATCAACTCTTTGATTATTAGTATCAAAATCTTTTTAACTTTTCCTACAATAAGTGAGGTTGAGCAATTCATCTTCTTATAATGGATCCTCCTTGACCTTTAGATTTAGTAGTGATGCCAATTTCTGCAATATCGTATCAATCTCAACCATATTACTAGCAAAAAAATTTTTACTCCATTCGACCTTTTGAATTTTGCACATGCCATATTTCTCATGATACTTTGAAGCTCTATTAGCTCATTATTCCTCTAATTTTCAATTATATAATCTTTTTAACTCATTAGTTATAAGTCAAATATTGTCAAATAAAAAATGCTTCTTTCCTTTGTTGTACAATAAAATAGCTTTAATATTAAAGTAACATATTTAGAGCCTAGTGTAGGTTGATGGATTACTTGATAATAAGGAAAATTTTCAATTTACTCTAATGACCCTAAGTTCCTATAAATCATTTCTTTAACTAGCACTCCTCTCCTTTTATTTAGACATGTGTATTTGCATCCTTTCAAACCAAGGTCTTGCAAATTTATATAAAATACTAATAATCTAAAGCCTTTGACTAGTATTGTCTCTTTCTTTTCCTTTGTCACTGTATCATCCCTCCCCTACAAATTTCTCTTTCTCCATAGCTATTACAATAAAGTCTCCTATATATGGACAAGTCATTAGAATTTAGAACTATCATAAGAGACCTTTGATGTTCAAACTTAATAAATTCATATTTCCCATGTGGTAGTTCTAAGCTAGTTATCACCACTTATATTACTAGCACATTCTACATATACATTGTACCATACTCCTTCACTATTCATTTCCTCTACTGCTTCAATAACATAAAAAATCTACTTTCCAAAATTAATTACTTTTTTTATAATAATGTTTATAATATATATATATATATATATATATTTCCAACAATTGAGGATAATATTATTTTCTCTTTAATGTAAGAAGAAATTTTCAACTGTTTTTTAACTTCTCCCCTTCTTAATGCTTTAACTCTTTAATTGCTTTTGTGAGTTTGATTCGAGTTGGGACCATTGCTTTTGTTAGGTCATTCATTGTGACTAATGAGTTTGTGATTATCAAAATGTTACACCCAAAATTGACATCATGTGTATTGTCTTCATGGTTCCTCTAGACAAAGACATTTAAGAGAGTCTTGTATATTAATATCATTCTTTCGAGACTTGATGATGGAAAAGGGTTTATAGGGTGATATAAGTTGTTTTAATAGTGTTTGATGAATCTAATGGTTTTGGTTGTAGATGATTTAATCAGTTTATGGATTTGTGTTTTTTAGTTTTGTGCTCGAGTAGGAAGGCTTAATTACTTTTATGGCATTTGGCATTTGTTGGTAGTTTCTAGCTTATATTATTTAGATTTTGTGTTTGGTTTGAGAATCTGATTTTTTGGTTTGTATATGAATGAGGTTTTTACTGGGAATTAGTATTTAGGTTTTTGTCTTTTGGCCATGTTTTAAGTATATTAACTCTCATATTAGAGCCATAAATTTCATTGTGATTCTCTTGATATTCAAACATCTTAACAAAATGGCTTACTCTCCTGCTCTTAAAATAGTCACCATGTAACTACCAATATCTCTTTTTTGAAATCCACTTTTGAGATTTCAAAGGAT
The DNA here is from genome assembly GCA_024138015.1 of Lumnitzera littorea. Classification (NCBI taxonomy): domain Eukaryota; kingdom Viridiplantae; phylum Streptophyta; class Magnoliopsida; order Myrtales; family Combretaceae; genus Lumnitzera; species Lumnitzera littorea. The sequence continues at coordinate 57,219,397 of JAMXBB010000010.1, forward strand.
AAGTGTAATTAATTCTTACCCTAGTCATTTATAAAAAAAAAAGAAAAAAAGTCTCCATAACCTATTGGTAATATCGTTGCTCAATCTCTAACACCATACCTACTCTTCCCCCATTTTCTACTACATTCTTCACTAACATTTGATATAACTTAAATCCATGAAAGCAAATCCAAAAGGGTATCAAAATAGAAGGAAAATCATTCAAATTCCATTGTGTTTTCTATTCCTTAAAAGCCATACAATGACTCATAACTACCAACGGATCATCTTTCGATAAAGTTGATAGAAACTTTAAGGTTTTCAAACCCAAAATGAATAGATTAATGCCAATAGATGAGATAAACACATCATTATAACTTTTCCAAGACTTTTCCACCACATTAGTAGATGTAAACTTGTTTAACACTATGTTTAATATGATTTTGGGAACAAAATATATGCATTCAACCTATGCTTTGTGTATTTAAGTATCAAAATGTCGATCTCTCACAAATTATTTTTGAAGTCATGGTAGATAAATTCCTCTATTTAGCTACAAACATGGTGGTTGTTTCACAGCTAAGAAAGTAGATGGATTAGCTCAATTAAATGAAGAAAAGTAAAAAGAAAATGCACAAAGGCAAGCTGAATATATTGAAGGACTAGTTATTATTCATTTTCTTTTAATATGAGTATAATGCAAAAATCAGATATTAGAATATAATTATAATGTGAAAATTAGAGACTATATATATATATATATTCTTTGAATTGTGTTTTTTACTTGGAATTTGATGATGTACACACAAGAAAAGGATGATGAATTTATATAAAGGGAAGTTGTGTAATGAAATTTTGGCGAAATGATGCTTATTCCTTTCTTTGGTGAAAAAGCACAATAGAGGATGTTTAAAACACATAAGTTGAATGATATGCAAGCAAAAGTAAAGGATTCAAGAATCTTACATATTGGGTATTGTTCAAATAAAGGACATAACTTTTCAATGGTAAAATAGAGAATGAAACTCTTTTCGAGCTCAAATAAATGTAAAAGTTATGTAAACTAATGTAAACATATGATGACATTAAGGCTCCAATGTAATCTAATTATATCCTGTGACGTGGCACATTGAATACAGAAACATTTATTCTTTTATGTATAATTCCCTACAAAAATGAGTCCATACTCCTATAAAGAAAAATTGCAAGCCACTTAACTATTGTTAAATTTCCTCATTGGTGAATTTAGTTTGCCATTTAGCTTTATTAATTTTTTTTATAAAAAATTCAGCACCTTTTTATCTGCCATTTATCATTTTTTTAATTAATTTCAACAATTAATAAAATTTCATTACTAATTCTTTATTAATTTAAATAATGTAAATCATATTTTAATAATTTAGAGTAATAATATAGCCAATATAATGGAAATTAATATTATTGAAAATTTTAATACTTAATTCAAAAATAACCACAATATTAGAAAAGCTAAATAACACAAATAGAGAAGGTTGCTATGACGGGCTACATGATTAGGCACTTAAGGATGATGTGGAAGGTAGCTAAGGATATGGTAGCCATGGATAAGGCACATCAGCTTGAGCATCTAACCATCATATTACATCATCATATTTTTTTTTCTTTTTTTTTTTGTAAATCAGTTAACTTTTGATGAATTCATCTTATCCATTAGTTGTCTATGATGACGACCTAAACTACTCCTCATGCAATGATATTCATACCAGAGGAGGGATTAGCCTACTATACTCTAGTCCTTGAAAATATCCCTCTTTATGTATGCATGCCCTTAGCTTGAAAGCTAGATGGTTCCCTGCATTTGGAAGACAACTTCGCATTTTTTTCATGTTTTTCTTATTTTTGTTAATTCATATTATTTTTTTTAAATTAATTGAATAAGAGATTACATAAAATCTAATCAAAGTATATCAAATGAACTTAGTTTTTTTCTCCTAAAATTAATTCAACAATAACAAAGTTTTAGGTGAACTTAAACAAAGTAAAGTATAGGTGCATCCATGTACACAAAGATAGATGTTGAAGGCACCTAAGTACATTTACACTATAGTAAAACCCAATTGAGGAGACATGTTAGTCCACTTAATCTATGTGTTCCATAAGCCTTACACACATATTTTTCATGCACAAGATACATTATCTTATTATTTAGTAAATGTCACTTTCAAAAGTTCTCTCATTAAAAGAAAATCTAATAAAAGATATAGTATCACTTTGGCATGATTCCTTAAGAAAGCATCTAAGTAAGTTTAAGGCATCCTAACCTACATCAACAAGTTTCTAGATGATTAGATTATTCTCTAAAATGTCAATGATCATCGTCTTACCTAATTATGGTGAGCTTACTATGTCATAATCAGTTTAAGAGGTACGAGAAGAGGAGGTTCATTTTTAATTCCATTCACATTACATCTTACAAAGCATGAAAAGGGGTAAAGAAGTGATATAGTGATTCATTCCAACTATTAATATTTTTCTCATTTGCAAGGCGATAGACTATATGCCTTAAGGGGGTTCTATACATAAATATGAGCAAAAATGATCACTATCGCACTGGAATTGTTAGGATATCAAATTAGTTGATAGATAAATTTAACCACACGTTTAGTAATTGGTGTTTAGTACTAAAATAAAAAAAACTATACCTAACTTCGAAGGCTACTCCTCTTTGATGACATTATTTCACATTGTATAATATTATTTATTATAACATTTTATTGCAATGCTAAATGATGTCCAACAATAAAGTAATTGGTTTTTTCTTAATATCCAAGTCTAGATAACAAATATGAAAAGGTAACATAACAAAACCCCCCCTATTAACCAAATATCCAACTCAGTGAACTTACTCTCTCATCTGAACTCACTCCATCACATAATAGAAGCAAAGCATGACAAAAAATCTAACTCCATCACACAGCTCAATTCATCAAACTCACTTTCTCACCTCAACTCACTCATTGTACAATAGAAGTAGAGAATTGCCAAAAAAATCAACAAATAAATAATAAAAGAAATTTATAAAAAACAGTAGAACACTATTACTTAAAAATGGTGCTCTTTGATCTTGAATTTTTCAACCTAAAAAACAATTTTAAAAAAGTTATCTAAGATTTTAGTGACACTAAAACCAGTCTTTTAGTGCTCTAATTAAAGAAAAATAAGTAACCACCAAAGAGATGACTAAATAAAATGCAATGTCAGTAGATTTTACAATAAACATATAAGATACAGTATATGGTGGAGGATGGGAAAATTGGGATGGGTAAGGTATGAAGAAGCAATAATAGTGTTGTGAACCGTGACCAACAATAGATAAGGCCAGTCGTTGGATGGGGAAAGTGTAAAAGGGCAAAAATGATAAATGAAATAGTAAGCAAAACCCGCGAACTACTCTTGAGGATATGACGTACTAATAGAATTTTTGAGAACTCACAATATAATTTGATATGATGGACAAATTAGTCTAGTGAGGTTCCTCGCCACCTAACCTTACTTAAAGGAAAGGATAAGAGTGATACCGAGAGTAAACAGTATGTTTACACAAGAAAGAAAATACTCAAGTGTATTAATGATGATCTACAACTACAAGTATAAGAGTATTTATACCCATAAGTTGAGGAAACTTACTTAAAAAGGAAAAGATAAAAAACAAAAATGACGTTTTCTAAGGAAGTAACGTACAAGATATAAAAGGGTAAAAATGAATATGCAAGAAAAACAATCATTGGTGCAATGGATTTTGCATATGATACTGTATACATAGTGATGCTTCATTGGTAAAATTATTAGAAGATGTGGACAAAAAGTATGAACAAATGGCTTGTCCAAGTAGGGATGCCTCAATCAGTCTAGAGTCTCTCTTTCTTGGCTTTTCGGCAAGGAAAATGTTAAGTAATTGGTCAGCTCGAGCACTAATAAGTAATCTTCAATTTAGCACACTATAGAAAAATGGGCAGTCATACAGCTCAGCACGAAGGGTGACTTGATAAGGAGGTACTCAGCCTTAACAAGGGTTAGCTGGAACAAAAAGATTCGTCATGCCAGTCCCTCTAGTCTTCGAGCTCAGGTGCGAGTCAAGGGTCTGATAGCCTGATTCACATCATTCCTTCTAAGTTGTTTTGGATTTGGGATAAAATCAGAATGGCCTTCGCTTAATTGTCTATTAAGGTGATACAAATTGAGGTCAAAAATGTTGAAGGCATCAAAAACCCTATAGTTGTTGAGCAATTCCAATATGTAGGCATTATCATTAATCTTCTAGAGGATTTTGAAAGGTCCTTCCATTCTTGCAAATAATTTGTTCCTCTTCTTGTTCTAGAACAGTTTCTTGTTGAGGTGTAGCCACACCAAGTCCCCTGGCTAAAATTGTTTAACCATTCTACCCTTGGTTTTTTCTCCCATTCTTCTAACAGCTTAGTCAATGTGCCAAGTGACCTTATCATAGATGTGCTAAAGGGATTGTACTCCGGTCGATGCATTAAGGTCCTTTTGCACGGGTACTAATACAGGGGTGTAACCGAGGGCAACCTGGGATTAAACCTATAGGCCACCTCGATGGGAGTCTGCTTAGTGGTGTCATATACTATTTGACTATAGATGAACTAGACCACTGGCAAGTAAACGTCCCAATCAGCCAAGTTCTTACTTAGTGTAGCTTGAAGCAATGACCCCAAAGTATGATTAACCACTTCTATTTTGCCATTAATTTTAGGGTAACATGAGATATTGAAGAGTAATTTGGTTCCCAATCGACGCTACAAGGTTTTCTAGAAATGGTTCAAGAACTTCAGGTTTTTATTAGAGACTATGCTTCTTGACATGTCGTGTATCCACACAATCTTCTACAAGAAGAGAGAAGTAATAGTCGAAGCATTGTTATTTTTTTAGCAAGGCACAAAGTGTGCCATTTTGCTGAACAGATGCACAACGACCATTATATAATCTTTACTTCGGATAATTCATAATAGTCCGAGAACAAAGTCCATACTCAATTTAGTTTATGGCTTTGTCGGGATAGGAAAAGGCATTGCTTTCCTTTGTTTGGCTCGGCACTTAGCCTTCTTGCATAAGGCAGAAACTTCGAACACTCAATGCACATCTCTCCTCATCCTTAGCCAATAGAATCAACCATTTAAGAGCTCACATGTCCTCCTTTCTCCAAAATGATCGGAGAGTACTCTACTATGGACTTCCCTAACCAGTAGCTCCCTCAATGAACAAATCAACACGCATAATTTTTTGCCTCAGAATAAGTAACCATCCTCTACATGATACTTATCCACTGTTCTCCCATCGATGCATCACAAAATTATGAGTCTGAAGTATGGATCCTTAGAGTACTGTTATTTGATACTTGCAAACCCAAACAGTCTAGTTTGTAGTTATGATAAAAGCATGTATCTCCTTAAAAGAGCATTTACAACTACGTTGCTCTTTCCCTACTTGTATTTTATTACAAAATTGAATATTTTAAGGAAGTCAATCCATTTAGCTTGCCGCTTTGATAACTTGGTCTGACTTTAGAGGTACTTCAGCAATTTGTGGTCGGTATTTATGACAAATTCTCTCGGCAATAAATAATGCTACCATACTTACATTGCTCGAATCAGTGCCAAAAGCTCTTTGTCATACATACAGTAATTCAATTGGGGTCTTCGGAGCTTTTCACTATGGAAGGCAATTGGTTGGCATTCCTACATTAGAACAATGCCTATTCTATTACCTAACGTATCACATTCTAACTCAAAAATTTTGTCAAAGTCAAGTAGCACTAATACAGAGGTAGAGGTTAATCTTTCTTTTATCTTAGCAAAACTCCTCTCTTCCCTTTCTCCTCATTGGAAGTTGGTGTTTTTCTTTGTTAACTCGGTAAGTGGTGCAGCAAGGGTGTTGATCTCACTATGGAACGTAATTGGTCAACCTTCCTACATTAGGACAATGCTTATTCTAATGCTTGACGTATTACATTCCAACTCAAAAATTTTTCCAAAGTCAAGTAGCACTAATACAGAGGTAGAGGTTAATCTTTCTTTTGTCTTGGCAAAACTCCTCTATTCCCTTGCTCCCCATCGAAAGTTGGTGTTTTACTTTGTTAACTCGGTAAGTGGTGCAGCAAGGGTATTGATCTCACTATGGAACGTAATTGGTCGGCCTTCTTACATTAGGACAATGCCTATTCTAATGCTTGACGTATTGCATTCCAACTCAAAAATTTTTCTAAAGTCAAGTAGCACTAATACAGAGGTAGAGGTTAATCTTTCTTTTATCTTGGCAAAACTCCTCTCTTCCCTTTCTCTCCATCGGAAGTTGGTGTTCTTCTTTGTTAACTCGATAAGTGGTGCGGCGATGGTATTGAAATTCTTGATGAACCTTCTATAAAACAAAGCCAGTCTATGGAAACTTCTCACATCAATACATATAGTAGGAGTCGGCCACTCGACAATTGCTCAGATCTTCTAATCATTGACTTGTAAGCCTCTTCTACTAACTACATAGCCTAAGAATACTACTTTTTCTTGGCAAAAGCAACATTTCTTTAGATTACCGAATAGTCTCTCGACATAGAGGATATCCAGGATTGCTCTAAGATGTTCACAATGACTCGAGAAGTCGGCACTATAGACTAGGGTGTCATCAAAGTACACCACGATACACTTCCCTATGAGATGTCTTATCACATGGTTCATTAGTCTCATGAAAGTGTTCAGGGCATTCGATAAGCCGAAAGGAATAACCATCCATTTGTAAAGTCCATGTCAAGTCTTGAATGTAGTCTTCTACTTGTCTCCTAGCCTCATGCAAATTTGATGATAGCCAGATTTGAGATCAATCTTGTTGAAAATCTTGGCTCCACTAAGTTCATCCAACATGTCTTCTAGCCTTAGGATTAGATACTTGTATTTGATTGTGATCTTGTTCATAGCTTGGCTATCTACACACATTCACTAGGTATCATCCTTCTTTAGCATTAGAACTGCAGGCACATCACAAAGGCTGTGACTCTCTCTTACATAGTCTCTCTCTAGTAACTTATTGACTTAACATTGGAGTTTAGAAGCCTACTTGGGATTCATCTGATAAGCTAGCTTATTCAGTAGTGCAGCATCTGCTACTAAGTTAATGCATTGCTTTATGCCTTGAGTTAGGGGAAACCCCTTAGGTAATTGTTCTAGGAATAGGTCGACATATTCATTTAACAATTCTTTGATTTGCTAAGGTAGCTCACCCCACTCCTTCATTTCCAATAGTCGCCTCACCAACATAAGGGTCGACTTGTCTACTTTGATGACCTCTTAGAGCTTGACTCTACTCATTACTAGAGCCATTTTTTATTAGTAAGTAAGTTTTGTCTACAACTTGTGAACTTCTCTCGGTGGCATTATTTCATTATGATCTCTTGATCATCCTTCTTGAACATGTACGTGCTCCTATAGCCATCATGGATGACCCCTTCTATCAAACAACTACACCCTACCTAACAACATGTGAGAAGCATACATAGGTAGTACGTCACAAAGAATCTGGTCGGAGTAGTTCCTAATAGTGATTGGCAATAGTATTCACCTAGTGACATTTAATGCCCTTTCCTTACTCAACCAATGCAACTTGTACGGCTTCGGGTGCATAATAGTTAGCAACTTTAGTTTTGAAATAAGATTAGTTGATGCTACATTAATGCAGCTTCAACCATCCATGATAAGGGCATACACTTGATCATTCATCTTATAGGGTCTATGAAACAAATTCTCTCTCTACTCCTCTTCTCATGGGGGTTCCATGTTCATAGTGCATCGGACAACCATAAGTAACTGGTCTAAATCCTTAGTAAACATGTCCTCTTTAATTAGCTCTTTCTCGGCATTTTCGTTCTCAATAGGAACCTCCTCCTCGGGTTCCTTATCCATACTCTTTACTTCTAGCTTCGGGATGTCTCCCTTGATAACTATCATTCTTCAATTCGGGCACTGAGCAACCATATATCTGAATCCTTAGCACTTAAAACATTTAATTTGGCTCATCTTCCTTTCAGACCCTTACCCTTTCTCATAAGTTCGAGTCAACACTCCACCATTAGGTCAGCCTTTCTAATTAGCTCGAACATCAATCTTTCTATTCGGCTTTGTACTCGATTGAGTTCGATGACTTGCTTGTCTAGGTCGACTAGTCGGCACTCTAGTTGTAAGTCGACTCTTCCTTTACCTTTCTACTTACTGAGCAATCCTAACAACTTCATCCATTGTATCAAATCATTAGAGCTCTACAATATCTTGAATGTCTCCTTTCAACCCAGTAATGAATCTTGAGACTGTTCGAGCTGTTGTTTCCTCCACTTCATAACATATCATAAGCATTTGAAATTTTTTAACATACTCGTCAACAGTTCGGCCTCCTTATCTTAACTCTTGAAGCCAAATGAAAGTATCTTAGAGATAAGTTCCTAACACAAACCTATTTCTGAGCATTCTTTTCATCTTCGGCCAAGTGTTAATCTCTTAGTAGCCCTCTCATCTTCTCATGGCTTGAAAATTCTTTCATCACATGGCAGCATATCTGGAGAACTCAATAATAGCTATTCTTACCTTCTTATAATCCTCATATTGATAGCAATCAAACATATGCTCCACCTTCTCTTCCCACTCTAAAAATTCATCAACATTCCTAAATCTATTGAACCTTGAAATCTAAAGGTTCACATGGTCAGATGCTCTAGGGATTCATACATGCTCTTTTTTAAAATACTCTTCTTCCTCTTTATCGAGCTCTCTCAGGTTTATCATTTGCCTTACTCGTCTGCCAACTCCTCTACCTTGAATGGGTCAAGCAAGGTTCTGACTTCTAATAAGTTGAGTAGCTTGTGGAGTGTTTTGCACAACCTCAATGGCTCGACAAGACAGCGCATGAACAACTCAGGTCAGATCTATTAAGAGATTAGCTACCTTATCAAGTCTCTCGTCAGTACTTCTAGGACAACTCCACTATCATCCATAGTAGACAACTCCACTATTATCGCTAGTAGCAACATTTATACTTAAGTCTATAATTTTTCTTCACAGATTCAAAGCTCAAACAAATACTTCGAAAATTAATAGTTAACAACATAATAGTCAAATAAATACAGTAACTTACTCTTTTCACATATGCAAAACAAAGTATAACAGAACTTTAAGAAGAACCAACTACAATTCACATGAGACCTTCAATCTGATACCAAGTTGTTGTGAACTGTGACTAAGAACAGATAAGGTCGGTTATTGGATGGGTCTAAGCTTATAGAAAGTTCAAAAAGAGTTAATGGGAAAAGTGCGAAAGGATAAAAATGAGGAATGAAATAGTAAGCAAAAACCACGAATAGCTTTAAAGGATATGATGCACCAATGGAACTTTCGAGGACTCATGGCATAATTCAATATGATGCACAAATTAGTCTAATGTGGTTACCCGCCACCTAACCTTACTTAAGAGAAAGGATAAGAGTGATATTGAGAGTAAACAATGTGTTTACATAAGGAAAAAAATACTTAAGTGTATTAATAATGATATGTTGATCTATAACTACAAATATAAGGGTATTTATACCCATTAGTTAATGAAACTTGCCTACAAAGGAAAAGACAAAAAGGCAATTTCTTACGGAAGTAATATATAACATACAAAAAGGTAAAAATAAATATACAAGAAAAACAATCATTAGTGTAACTAATTTTGCATATGATACTGTACACATGGATACTATAGTGGTAAAGTTGTTAGAAAATGTGGACAAAAAGTAAGGACCAAGTAGGAATGGCTCAGTCAGTCCAAAGTCTCGCTTTCTCAGCTTCTTAGCAAAGAAGATGCCGAATAATTAGTTAGCTCGGGCGCTAGTGAGTAATCTTCAATTTGGCACAGTATAAAAAGATGGGCAGCCATATGGCTCAACAAGGAAGTACTCGGCCTCGATAGGGGTCGGTTGGAACAGAAGGATTTGTCATGCTAGTTTTTCTAATCCTCGAGCTTGGCTGTAGATCAAGGGTCCGATAACCTGATTCCCATCAAATAGAGTGAGAAAATGAAGAAGAGGAAGTAGGTAAGTTAAGTTCTTAGAGAGTGGTGAACTTTTCTCACTAGAGTAGTTGCTACATGGCAATCACCTTTGTATGTTAGCGACAAACACTATCTCTTTCTAGTGAGTAAAGTTCACTAATATAGTATATTTTGAAATAAAAAATAAAATTAGTTGCCACATTGGAAAAAAAAAAGAAAAAGCTTTGACAAAAAATGTTCACTAGACATATTATCAAAATAGCCTCAATTTGTAGTAGTGATTCTTATGCTCTATTTGCATAATATATATCCTCTATTTGTATTACTTTAATAAAATTCATCCTCCATTTGAATACTTTAATGATGTTCATCATCTACTCAAACTATTAAAAAAGATTTTATTTTCTTTTTGAACTTTAATCCAAAACATTCATCTTTTTTGTGTATAATTTTCTTTATGAGAATCTTTTACTACTAACTGACACTCAAGTTATGTAAAAAATGAGTGAAATAAATAACACCCATATAGTGTATCTATAAGCCCCAAAGTTAAGCGAATTGACTATAGGATTGAACTTAGAACATAAGGTTTTGGACGATCGGATCGATCGGTTAAGGAATCCGATTAAACCTCAAATTATAAACTATTGAGAGAAATATTAGTAAAAATGACCCCGTAAACTTAAATTTAAGAAAATAAGTAATAAAATAGGAGACTATAAAATTTTCAAATTTTAAGTATAATAATTGCTAATTACCAAAAAGGCAAAAAGTGTAATCTAATAACTAATAAATTACTAGAAATAGATTATATATATACTAAAAATTTTAGAATGACTAAAATAATAATTGGGAATGTTTACGTGTAGCCCACATGTATTTACGTATAGATAAAAATACTCAAAATTACCTAAATTAGCCAAAAACTAAGTAAATAATTAAGGAAAATTATAAATTAATTATGGAAAAATCAGAAAAAAATCAAAAGAGGATAAGATGAATCAAGATTAGGTCATGGCAAGTCCAAATCTGTGAAAGAAAAATCGGCCAATAAAAATTAGACAACCTAAAAACCAAAAATCAAGGAAAATGGGCAAAGTCTTATCAAATTAATGCATATTAATTACAACAAATGTCTATAAATAGGGGAAAAATTTACAGAAGTCATTTGGACAGTTTAGCATTTGGGAAAAATAGGAACACTGAAAAAATCGAGAGAAAATCCAAAAAAAAAAAAAAAAGAAAATTGTGCATATTGGGCAAGTGAACCAAACCCACTACTCACCATCACCTGGGACCGAACCACCACCACCACCCTACACTAGAACCACCGCTTGGGCCGGCCGATAACCATGGATTGGGTTTGAACGGCCAGAAAGCTTCGAATCGATTAGTCTCTTATTTACCCTGATTTTTGAATAATTTTGTAAAATTAGTTATTTTGCCCAGAAAATTATTAAACTTGTTTATGTAGATTTAGGGAAAAATATTTATTTAGTTTAATTATGTCTGAAAATATAGGTTCCTTAACAAATTGTTCAAAACCAAGCATGATTAGAACGGAAAATAAATAGGCTTAGGAGTGTAATTTGGAGCTCAAATTTTTTCTATAGGATGCTCATATGATGTAGAACAGTGCTATGAAGCCATTTTTTTAAAATTAATTTTTGAAATTTTTAAGTTAATTTTTAGCCCTAAAATGATGGAAAAATTAGGTGATTTAAGGTTAATTAAGCAATTAAATAGTTAATTACTGATTTAGTGAATAAGTATATGTTTTAAGATGTTGAAATCTGATGGAGTATAATACTTATAGCATTTATCGTGTTAGATATAATTATTAGGTTAATTATATAGTAAATGATTAATAGGGAAAAATAGTTAACTTTAAGTTAATTTTGTAAATTAGGGAAAATAGGAGTAAATTCTGATCTAGGATGAATGTAGACATTTTGAAATGACAATTGATGTTTAGGGATGGTAATTAAAGTGATAAAAATATTAGAAGTGCATTATGTACATAATAGGCAATAATTCATAATATGTAATTTTTGGAAATATACTAAATAGAAAATATTAGAATAAAAATTGATATTATGATATTAATAAAAATATACAATAAATTTGATGGGAAACTTGAATTTATGTAATTATATGAAAAATGTAAAAATTTCTCATATTAGGAGTAAATTCGGTATACAAATAAGGATTTAAGTGTACCGGATAGAATAAAATACTAATTAGAGATAATGATGGTATTTAGGAGATCAAAAAGTAATGTGATTAATTTCACATTATGGGTTAAAACGGATTTCTAGGGTTGGAATCTAAAACATTACTTAGAAATCGAATCAAAAGCCTAATTTAGAAATCGATACGAAAACTGAACCTAAACCTAACCCCAAACCTAGAATAATTGTAAAAGACTTAATACCTAGATAATTAGGCATATTAAACCTTAAACAAAACCTAACAATAAGCGTTATAGGATAAAATGAACTTATAATATTTATATGAAAAGCTGAAACCACATTCGTGTTATAGGGATGATTGGCGATGGCCTGAGCAAATTGGACCTCGAGTGAGTGAGCGAGGAGTCGAGGTAAGTTGGGATTAATACGATGCTGTATTTTGAAGGCTTAAGATTATGCTTGGTTGTGCTTATTAGATAGTTGAATATGTGCATATACTTGATTATGAGTGATGCTATGATTATGTTTGTTGCTCTAGCACATATTGTATGAAAGGATTGATCACCTAAAACTAGACTTAATCAAATATCCAACTGGTAATCATAATCGGACATGCATGGCAATCCGTTAGGGGAACTTAGGACTCTCTGGCTAAATATCGACCCCTTCAGAAGGGATAGCATAGGATTGCAAAATGGTCCCTTCTTCATCCTCAGTCGAACTAAGTGACAGGAGAGGAGGTTGCGGCGAGGGTGAAGACAGTGGTTAGAAGGTAGTCGCGGGAGGAGCAAGGTCTCCATTACACAAGCCTGGGTTTGGTTGTGAGCTGTTGCATTAACAGTAACTCCTCAACCCGGATTAGAGCGGGTGCAATTTCTCTAATCTCATGACAGGTCGAACAACGTCGTGCGATGACATTTGCTTGCACATGCATTGCACCTAATAAGTGATCAAAAACCTTGTTGTGTGTATGGTATAATTTTAAGTCCTCCGTCCTAACTTACTAAGCTGTGGTTACTCACATCCCTATAGACGTCGTGCAGGTGCTGGCTAAGAAGCGGTAAACAATTACTCTGAAACTAGCAACTGCTGGATCTTGGAGAATGAGGAAAAACATTTGAAGAATGAACATATATTTTTAAGGTTTAAGCTTTTGCTTTAGAACTTCTCATTTTTGAATAATGTAATAACTAGGAAATATATTTTGAAGAAATATTGCAAACGATAATTGTAATAACTAAATTATAGTGAATATATATTTCCTCACTTTTTTAGATAAATGATTTATTTAAATTACAAACTGTTTACTTCAAAACGGGTTAGTCGTGAACACCTTGTGTAGATCAAGTCTAAGATAACACTTATAAGGCCAACTTCTATTTTAGGATGGTTTACATGGCGGGGCTGTTACGACTCTGCTGCTTCGGGGCATGACAGTATCACTCTAATATGGAGAAGAACTCTCTTTCTCTCTCTACAAGGATAGAAAGAGAACTTATGGACATATAAGTTGAAGAGGTAAGGAAGATGTACATATGTTGGATTTACCATTAAATGAATAATGATCTATATAGTTTTAAATAAATCAATAATATCTATTCACTACATTAATCCTCTAATGGATTAATTTTCAATTCTTATATAACTGCATATGTTTAACTTTATATTACAAAGTAATAAGTTGTAAAAAGGAATAAATAAATGAATAAATGAGATTACAAATTATAAAAATCTTACTCAACCACCAACGGGGAGATTATTATCGTCGTTGACTAAATTTAAACTATAATGTCTCCATCAATGGAGCTATATATAACTCTCCAATTTAGTTCATTTTAATTTTCAATATTAAAGAACAATACCAACGATGTTGTTAACCCCTTATTATAAAAGATGTTAACTCTATTTTAAGTACATTCTTTATTTGTACTTATTGGAAAACGCATAAGGCATTTATAGTAGACGGTCGATCATGTATAAGTTGTCTATCAGATGATCTTGAGAAGCCTTAACTTGATGACACATGAAGAAATGTCATTAGAGAGAAGTATAGCAATACTAAACTTGGTTGTCAAAAGCACAAGCACATGCACGACACAAGATAGCTCTCAAGCGTTTTTTATTATTCTTCACTTGTTCTTCTTTAATTTACTATTAGAGTGGTTCTAGTAGTGTTGATGTTTCTTGGATGCTTTGCGAAATGTCTCAAATGAGGATCTCTATTTATAGATTTTAAGGCTCATTCTCACGTTTTGACATGTTGAAAATATAAATCTAAATATTACAATTTTTTTATACTTTCACATTTTATATCATTTATATTATATATCAATAACTTCATTATCAATTTACTTGAATCACATCTTATGACCGATTTTTTGTAGCTTTTGCAAGGTGTAAAAAGTTGCAATGTAAAATTAGCAAATTTCAAGAATGTAGAAAGTAGATCTTATAGAGTTTTTATTTTTTAATTTTTTGCAAACAACATGATATAGAACTGTTCATCAAACCAAACCAAATTGAATCTCAAAATATGGTTCTTTTATATTTCACTTTGGATTATGATTCCATTCAAAGAAAGTCCAAATGGTTTAGGGTTCTATTTGAAGCGTTGAGTTGAACTAAATCACTTGAACCCACACCAAACCATTTCTTGTTAAAAAATAGAACTGTACAATTTTTTTTTTTTTAGTTTGAAATCCTGTCCACATTTCAATTTTAGTCTATTTATCCTTTTTTTTTTGTTTTTGTCATTATTTATTTTATTTTTAGCCTTTGCAATCCAATTGTTTTCTTTCACAATTGTCTTTTATATCTAGTTGACTCACACACCTTCATTTCGTATAATATGAAATATTATCGTGAAATAATATTATGTGGCTTTTGTTTTTGCATGATGTACTTTAATTTGGACATTAATATTGGTTGATAACTTTAATAACTATCAATAATATTAAAAAAATTATACTTTTAAAAAGCAGTTCAAATTAAACCACATTTAAAATGATTCAGTTAAAAACCCTAAATTGTTAAAAATGGTTTGATGTATTAAATGTCTAAATTAAACTGTTTTAAATATAGTTTGATTTATTCAACTTTTAAACTGAAGTAAACTGGACTATGAATATCCCTATGTGCAAATAGTTTAATTAAATAGTTGTATTATCTATTGCCTGTCATCTACATGTCTATATTATTAGAGAAATACCTTCTCTTATGTACTCCTTATTTTTATTATAAAATTCCTTTGAATACTATCATCTCACCGTAAAAGAACTGCCTGCACAAGTCATTATCACGTGAAACTACCACTTACTAACTATTCTCGATAGAAACTACACATTCACTTAACTTCAACAAATTGTCAGAGGATTCGTAATTGCCTTTAGAAAACCAGTACCAATAGGGATTATGAATTGAAATAAAAATACTTTTAAAAAGTGGTTATTAGGTCAACCACAGGACGCAAAAAAAATCATACGGCAATAATCATAAAAGACGGAAAATTTATATTCATTTTTTAGTATTCACCTATCATTTTATTTTGTATCGCTTCATATTCCTATTTTTTCTTTGTAATTGTTGATCTCTAGAATTCCTTTGGAAGAATTGAAATAATTTACGAAAATAGATTTTCTAAAATACTTTAGGTAATAGTTGAGATTATCTTTAATTTTAAAATATCATTAATTTCATTATAATGTCATTTTTTTATTTATTGTATCAACTATTGAGTATATGTGACTGTATCTCAAGATAAATAACTTTAGGAAAATTATAGGGAAATAACTTTAGAAGATCCACATCAATAATTTAATTCTAAAAAATATAATTTGATTAGTCAAATTGACAATACAACTAATGCACTTCTGGAAAATGGGAATTTTCTAACTTATTTTTTCCAATAAAATGCATATATGTTGAGTAAAAAAAGAAAATATTGAATTATTCCTATGAAAATTAGATTTAAAATTATTTGCAGCCACACTATGCCTGATCAGACATTAGTTTTGATTTCTTTCCTTCTTCAACGGACAATACCTCATTATTTTTCCTTTTATTCAGTAATTTGTAAAATGCCACTTGAACAACATGTTGGTATCACATAACTAATGCCACATCTACATTATTTAAGATGAAGGGATTTTTGTGACATGAAAATTTCAAACTAACCCCTTCTTTCTAAACGAAATTTAATTAGTATTATTTAGATGAATATATATATAACACAACTTATTTTAAATTTTATGTAGTTAACATTCTCCCACCCTATAAATGTAAAAGAGATATTTTCTCTCTTCGTTAATATTTTTAATTTTCTATTAGAGTTAATTATTAATGCAAAATTGAATTTTTGTTTCTGTGAGCTATTCCATAGAAAACAAAACTATATGTACATATTATATATATATATATATATATAATTTATGTTTTAGCACAGGATGCGCGTAGTTTAATTAATTTGGTTTCATATAAGAAATGAATGAAAAATTTAAAAAAAGAAAAAAAAAAAACCTAACATATATCTTCCAAATGCTGCTGGACGTGCTTAATTTTTAGTCCTCACACCGTGGCACATCGAATCCCGAAATCTGGATTTTACGTGTTTGCATATTTCTTCTCTCTCTCGTTATAAAATTATTACTATTTCTTCAACAGATGTAATGATTTAACAAGCAATAGAGGAAGCAATCGTCCTCATACAGCCCAGCCGTGTTGGACTTTGCTTGGATTGGTCTTATCCTTAATGGAGAGAAACTCCCTTCCTTTCCCTCAAGTAGAGGAATTCGACAATTACAATAAACAATGTGCTATTTTGAATAAATTAGAACATTTTAATTTGTAAATTACAATATTATCAACTAGAGTTGTATAATTTTTTATTAAGTTATAGAGAAGGTAATAAACTAATTTTTTTACAAATATTTTAACATCATTTGTCTTTTATTAAAAAAAAAATTTAAATGCAAATTCTTTAATTGTGTCTCTAAATGAATTCATAGGGAATGTGATCAATTTAGAAATTACCATTAATAATAATATCCAATCAAATCACTATTCAACTTAATATTATGAAGAGCTTTTTTGATATTAAGAGATAGGAATTTTGACATTATTTTAATGTGGAGATCGGTTATTATTGATAGCTTGATAGTATCATCTACTTTTTTGATATGTGACTTTTAAATCAAAATTATTCTTATAGTTGCAATTGTCACTTTATATTTTTTAATAGAGAATTCATGAAGTTCCTATAAATAGTTACATCTTCAGGTATTTTTTGGTTATTGGCTTAAAAAGAAAAACCATTTATATCTCGATTTGTTATATTTGATAAAATCTTGTTTTATTAAACTTTTATCAATTTATAATATTATCAATTTATAATTTTTATGTTTAATATTTATGACCTTTATTTTTATTTTTAAATATTAATTTTACAATTACCACACATAATAACTATTCCATAGATTTAATTATAACTTTTTAGTTAATTAACAGTCCAAACTAGATACGAAACATATTTATTAAATAAATTGAATTAGGAGATTAGATTTTCATATACAATTAATAGTCCAATTTTTATTAAAATAGTCCGTCAAATTTGACATGAATTACTAGCCCTACGAAACTAAGTCAAATCACAAAAGGACTTTCAAAAGTAAGTATAAAATATGTAACAATGAAGTCTTCCACGGAATGCAACACACAATGCTCCCAAGAGGATTATCTTAAAGATTGCATATCTATTATTTACAGATATTGTCTATTTTTGGAATATTTCAGAAATTTCATGAGCATTGTAAGCATCTATAATTCCAAAAAAATGATTTGGGGGTTATATATTTACTTTTTAATGAAATACAAGTATATAAAATACTTATATACAAAAAATAATGTCATTATCTGAAAGATTATTTACATTCAATTGTATATAAGAAAATAAAAGACTCTAGTTGTGAAAAGCAAGATTTGTGCAACAATCTATGTTCATGCTATACATAAACAGTAAATCCCATTCTTTTTACAACAAAGACTACGTATCTTTTCACAAACAAAGAAACTTTTTGACTTATTTATTTCGTCAAACTACAACTATCCAATCCTATAGGCGATGAACTTGATGAGATCGGGCAAGGTCATCCACCCTAAAACATCGCACAAATCAAATTAAAGACTAAATAAACGAGGCAAAGGTTAGCATATTCTGAATAAACTCTGGACATTCATTTTATATTTACAAGGATTGATATGAGCATAAGTAGCCATTTTAAATTATATCAAGCCTCGAGAAAGCTAACGCAAAGTCTCCGCCATGCTTCCCTGCCTGGATCACGTTCCTCATGCTTCGCCCTCAATTCACTTGCAAACGACTCCTTAAAACATGCAAAATATAACGAAGATATATGTCAACAAAAGTTTACACAAACATATTTCATTATTTAGACAGGAAAATGAATACTATATATACAAATTTGGCTGTAAGGAAATTGCTTAGAATATATACTAAAAATACAAGTTTATCATAATATGATCAGATGGATGTTGATAAAATCTTAAAGATAGTATACCGTAATGAGATTACGTTGAACAAGACGGCCGATAAGGTGCAAAAGAATGTCTTGAGTATATTCAGGGTGCCCTTGTATGCCCATTATATGATCACCATATTTGAACATTTCTATTCCTGTCTGATCTGACCTTGCAATGACCTCTGCTTCAGCAGGAAGTTCCTTTACCTAAAGTTAGAGAAGGAAAATGGGGTTATAACCAGCTTGTAATCAATTTCGTTTACTGGTTCAACTTTTAATTGTTAACAAAACTACTGAGGTATAACGTAATATAAATGCAAACACTTTAAGACAGTACAACCTCATCTTGATGGCATTCGATGACGTCGAGAGAACTGGCCAGTTTGAGATTGGTGCGGAGCTTTGGTGGCAATGTAAAACGAACGGCTCGTAGTCCAATGTCCCACGAATGCGAACGCCCTGTCCTTCTTCCTAAAGCAGGGCTTGGAATCTGCACGTTTTAAAGTCGGATTCCGTTACAGAGGCAAAGGCAAAGGGTTAAAAATATGTGTTTCTCTGGATTTGGATGCATTATCCAAAACTTTTGGTATTAGCATTTTTAATTCTAAGAGTATGGGTCAAAATCCCACTAAGCAACCTGCGTGAATTATTTCGCTGAATAAAGTTCCCACCATTAAAAAAATTTCCCAAAACCAAAACATTCTTTTGATAAAACCTCGAATACTTAATTTTACATAAGCTTGGGCTAGAAAACTTCCAAACGTACATCTAATACATGTAACAAACGAAGTCACTTCGAGAATGGAATACACGAGTGAGGATTATTTTAGAAAAATGTATTGCATGTACTCAGAATAAGCAGTACAAACCTGGTGTCCAAAGCAAATGCCCAGAATCCTCTTCTTCAATGAAAGCAGTTTCTTGATTGTCATATTCAAGGATCATCCCCGTGAGCATCACTACAACTTCCGCTGATTACAAACCCATCATGACATTCAATCTCATTATCATTTGGGAACTCTCCTTTCACCACATTGTACACCTCCCATGTTTCATCTTTCTCTTCTAACAAGACTTAAAAACACCCAAGTACCCTCCAATCGCTGCCCTAATGTAATCCGACTCTCCTGCACATAAAAGAACCTCATATCTCCTAGCTCGACCCATCCATTCAATATACGTTTTGCCTATATCTTCAAAAGCTGATCAGATGGTGTTCTTCTTCTATTGGAGAGAAGTAGAACGTATTTACAAGAAAAATCTATGATGGGTTTAATTTAATGATGGGAATGAGAAGGTATTTATTAAAATGGAGTTTGACACAATCAATTACGTGTTAGTCACACTGTTCGGTATGTTCCCTTATTTGTGACCACCTTTAACTATCTGTTCCTTTAAGAAGTTAACCTGGCTAATAAATTCAGAAACCCGCCGTCAGAATGTGTCCCGATACGTTTATTACCCCAAAGAATGTATAATTTACCTAATTAGTACCAGATTCATTAAAAGCGAGATATTCTTGTTAACAAAGGATTCAATGCGGTAATTAACGTGCGTTGGAGATCAGTCTCCTTCAACTAAAAATAATAATAAATAAAACGAATTAAAAGAAATAAATCATCCAGAATACGAGATGGCAATATCAAAGAAAGTGATTATTATGCTGTTTTATTGTTTTCCCTTTCCCTTTTTTTCTTTTCCTTAAACAATTGTTATAGGGCTGATAGACGAGCCGACTACTTCCACATATTAAGACTAGGATTTTGCAACCTATGTATTGGAAGCATTTACTAAGTGGATATAAGGAAAAAAACAAATTCTATGTCAAAATGCTAATTGCACATTATAGATGCTGGATCTGATTAATGTGATCATGTGTGTGCGGTGTTGCCTTCGTACTTCACGTGGTCTTAAAGAAGGACGTGAATTGACATATGAAGGGATGATTTGGAGAGAGAGGTGGAGAAGGGAAATAAACGGTTTATGAGCATTTGGATCCACAAGTATTGAGGGGAGGGTCTTTAGGGTACTAATCCACTATTTTGAGGTAAATTAGGTTTTCTTCATTATAAGCCTTGTTTAATCTTTGAGATTGAAAACATGATAGCTGGATAGCATTACTCTAACAATTTTTTTAGTTATCCTAAATGAGAAGAAGCTTTTTAATATTTATAGATTTTAGTGATTAACAACATTCATCAAATTACACTTTGATCAACAGTTGGTATGAACCCTCATCTTGATAGATTTCACTATGGGCTTGAGAGATCTTAGTTGAGCATATGAGCTTATTTAATAAAGATTGAAAATAGACAAATTAATCTAAATAATCCCTATCTCAAATCCACTATACTAAATCTCCCTAAATTGTTTCAACTTCATGGAATTGACTCCTTAAATCTTAAAGAGCCAAGCTTTGATTGCTAAGCAAATCAAAGTTGTAGGGCATCATATATATGTTCTCAAAATAGGTTTAAGTAGTTAAGGTCTTTACATACTGTCTAGTCATAATATATGAGTTTAACATCAATGCTATGAATTCTCAAGTGCACAAGGCCATGACACTATCTTTAACTATCTTATTACACATGTTGCTTTTAGACCTAGTAGAGTCACATTGTCCTCAAGATAATATATTAAGCGTTCTTTTTTTTTTTTCTTTTGCAAAGCTAATTCACATTCTTTATCTGATTCATCTGAATTATCATTTGCATTTCATTGTACACTCTTTTCCCTCGTCATTCTTCAGTTTCTTTGAAGTGAATGTTACCACAAGAAATAACCATATTCTATTTTATTTGCACGTGTTTTATACTGTAAAAAGCTAAATTTGATTCATGAGCTTTAAGCCTAATAACGACATAGATTTGATACTTTGAGTTGAGGTGATAGGGTCTGGAGAGTTAAGTCCATAAGGACATTGGGATCATCAAAGGAGATTAAGCATAGTAAGTTTAAAGTAGGGCTTATTGGATCAGTCTATCCGATCCAACCTTTCTCGGTTTGGCTTATACTAATAAAATATAAAGCTCTTTATTTAGGCTTAAACCCATGGAAAAAGCCCATTTAATATCGATAAATAAAAGGCTTTAATCCTAACCATTAATTAACGTCATGATCGAACGGATCGAATTTACCTATCATATCTTATAAATGCCCCCATTCATTTCCTCATTTAGCTAAGAGACAAATTCTACTGGAATTTTACCATATCTTTTAAATAACAACAAACATCGTTACCCTATTGGAATCCTGTCTCAAATATTAAACACTCGAACATCCTAGGAACACTACCATGTTCTTCATATATTGTGGGGTTTAATGTCATTGTACTCCTCCACCTGTTATCTAATGTGTTAAAGTATACCAAGACTGCTTACTCCTCCTCTGTATCCTATCTCGCTTAATCATCCCGCACGTGTAAATCAAGTAATTTCCTTAATCACATGTAGCGTGATCAGTCACATAGCACACATGTGACCTCTTTCGATTTGAACCCCATACATTTCTTCGGCAACTTCACTGTTGTAAGGGGTTACATTCATGTTGCATATCAGATCATACTAGACTTGACTAAAGAAATGACTTGACTTACACTATGGGATGATCAAGTGAGGTCGGATAAGGAGGATGAGTAGGCAATCTTGGTAAGTTCTAATACATTACGTGACAGGTGGAAGAGTGCAATGTCATCAAACTCCATAAAGGATGAAGAACAAAGTATTGTCCTTAGGATGTTCAACTGTTTGATCCTTAAGATAAAATTCTAGTAGAGTAACAGTGTTAGTTTGAATTTGTCTCTTATTCAAATGAGGAAATGAATGGGGTATTTATAAGAGATGATAGGTAGATTTGATTCGTTGGATCATGGTGTTGATCAATAGTTATGATTGAAGCCTTTTATATATGGGTATCAGGTGGGCTTTTTCCATAGGTTTAGGCTTAAATAAAGGGCTTTATATTTTATTAGTATGAGCTAAACCAAGAAATGTTGGATCAGACAAACCGATTCAATAGGCCTTACTCCAAGCCCATCATGTCAAATTTCCCTTGATCATCCCGATGTCTTTATGGGCTCGACTCTTTAAGCCCTATCATCTTAACCCATAAAGTTAAATTCATATCATTATTGGGCTTGAAGGCCATGAATTAGATTAAGCCTTCTACATTTTGACTCCTGACCAAAGTCCTTCAAATGAAGTCGAAGGGGTTTAGGCATCGAACAAGCCTTTCAATTGACTTTGGTACGTACACTATTGAACAGTTGCACCGCCACAAATTGGCTTTTTACACAAATTCGTTCCACCTCTTATTTGTATATCATGCCTTGACTAGATTGAGTTGTACATTGACCCCACAACAATACTGAAATTAATCTTCTTTAAGTTGTCCGTTTTTGAGCTAATTCATTTCTTCAATTTGATCTTCATGAGTTATTGGTTTCATTGATTTGAATTTATATGCTAAGTTCATATTAGCGATCACATTGGGTTGACTTTATGTATCGATGTTACCTTGATTTTCTTCTCATGATAAATTATATTGAAGCATTTCAGGGCTAATAAGCTTTTCTCCAATAAAAAAATTATACATGAACTCCCTCTATTCGTTTAGAACATGATTATCCATGTGGAGGATGCTAATCGTCGTTTCATTTCATTTCTCTTGTAAGATTCGGTTGCTAACATTCTTAGTTAAAGTTCTTTGCAGCACAAAATTTGTACCATTTAATATGCTTATCTTGCTTCAAATTGATTAAAATTATATTTTTCCTAAAGCAATAGTTAATGAGGGTTAAATGAAAGTTTCGATCTTCTTCTTGATGGTAGATTGATAATTTCAGATATCAATATTGGATGCCCCCTAAACATGTAAGTTTTATGTTCCATCAATTGGACTCATGTGCATCCACTTATTTTGTTAAAACTAGGTGTTCAATAATCTTCACTAAATTTCAATATGTGCTTTGGATATATGGCTTGCACATGGAAGAATTTAGTAACTGCTCAAAATTAAACTTCACAATATTTGTGATTATCCTTCATGTAAGTAAATGCCAATACAAGAAAAACAATATCCTTAATATTGACATGGAGATGGGCCACATATAATGATAGAATGCACTCTAGTATAAATACTATTTGAGTACTTAGCTATATTCACACATTAATTATGCCATGCATTTAATATATTTGGACAACATATTATTGTGATAAGTGGCCTCTCACTTGAAATAGTGTATCCAAATATATATATATATATATATATATATATTTATTTATTTATTTATATTCCTCCTAGCCTTGCACATGTATATTATCAATATCTTTTTAACTACTAACACGATAGATAATGAATTATCCTTAGAATCTTACGTACATGACAAAAAGAATGAGGAGTGAAGGCCAAATTTGTGTATAGTACAAACAAGAATATTTTCTGTTATGGCTCCTTTTTACAAATGTTCAGAGCATTCATTATTTTGATGCCGGTATCATTACAAATAAGACATTAGTCCTCTCCGCATCTACATTTTGCACTATCTTAGCATCCTCACAGCGACTACATTGCCTAAATATATATTATGCCAAACCCCCATTTCACTTAGATGTTTATATTATGCCCTGAAGTTACAAAGTCGCAATAGTCATGCCACCGTGTAAACCATTTTATGATAGTAACTGACCTCACAACACCTACCACAGACATGATCTACACAAGGCGTCGACGACTCTTCGCTTTAAAGTAAATAGTCCAATTAAGTATTTAGTTAAAGTTACAGTAATTATTACAAATTTTTAATCAACATACATAATTATATGTAAATTCCACACAACTTTCCAAAAAACTCTACATAAACATAACAGTTCACTAATTTACATAACGACCATCAATCTTTCATTCTTAAACTATAAAGGATACTCTAGCTATATATCTACTACTAAGCGAATTGATTCTCACAACTCAGGCTTCAATAGAACTAACCTCTGAATAAGTGTAAGACAGCATAACACTTAAAGTATTCAAAAATTAGAACCAGCAAAAGGATCTATACGGGTATGAGCAACTACAGCTCAATAAGTTAAATTGGAGACTCATGAATGTATACAAACACAAACAAGATTATCAAGCAATTATTTTCATGCAATGCAACAAGTAAGTGTCATTACACAACGTAGTCCGGTCCGTTGCAAAATCAGACAAATTTTACCTACTCTAATTTGGGTTGAGGAGTTTTCATGTTATATAACAGCTCACAACCAAACCCAGGTTAGTACAATGGAGACATTGTTGCTCCTAAGACTATCCTTCAAACCAATGCCCTCATCCTCACCACGACCTTCTCTCATATCACTTAGTTTGGTTAAGGATGAGAAAAAGACCAATTACTATCCAACGCTATCTTTATCAAAGGCGTTAGTATTTGGTTTGGTTGGAGAATCTTAATGATCTCTTAAAGGGTTGCAATGTATGACAATTTTAGGTTATTAAAGTTGAATAAGATTTAATTCCATTTAGGGTGTTCAAACAATTTCACACCAATCTAGTCATAACACAAAATCAATCACATTACAAATTTCAGCACGAATTTCGATACTCAAACACATACATAAACTACTTACAATCACAATTATACACAATCTTAAGTCTCCAAGTACGATAAAATAGTACTCTAATACAGTAAGTAATAATTTAACTTACTTGGAATTCTCAGTCACCCGATCACTTAATTGCAAGTCGGTTCATCTCTGGGTATCCTATAATACAAATAGATTCATATTCTAAGTTATAATTTAACTCATTTCTCCATGTATACCTATTATTTACTAATGATTCATTCTACCTTATTTCAGGATTCGGTTTTTAAATTAGATTTCAGTTTTGATTCTAGAATCCTAAATATGCTCGAATCCTAATATGGAATTAATCACATTAAGCTCGAGTATTCTAATGTTATATTGAGTCTTAATTTAGTATTCTAAACTGTTCAGTACACTCTAATCCTAATTAAGGTACCGGATTTATTTCTGATGTGAGAAAATCTTACATTTTTTATATAATTATCTAAAATTAAATTTTGTTTCAAATTTATTATATTTTGATTTTTATTATTATATTATCTAAATAAACCTAATTTTTTCATATTTATTAAATTTCCAATTCTACATATTCTTAATTTCCTACAATTACCACATAATTCTTTCATTAATTACACTTAAAACTCCAAACGCTAGGATTAGGTTTCCACATCAGAGATTAATATCCTTAAACATCTAATTACTATCTAAATCAGTAATTAATCGCTTAATTACCTAATTAATCCAAAATTATCCAATTTTTCCATCATTTTAGGGCTAAAAACTTACTTAAAAATTTTGAAAATTAAATTTAAAAAAATGGCTTTATAGCACTGTTTTATATCACTTAAGCATTTTATAGAAAAAATTTGAGCTTGAAACTACACTTCTAAGCATATCTATTTCTAGTTCTAATTGTGCTCGGTTTTGCTTAATTTATTAAGAATCCTATATTTTCAAACGTGATTAAACTTAGTCACTATTTTTCCCTAAATCTACATACAATAAAACATTAGAATAATAAATTTCATAATTTTCTAGTCAAAATAAATAATTTTAAGAAAGCATACAAAATTGAGCAGATGAGAAACTCACCTAGTTTGATGACTTTTGGGCTTCCAACACTAATGGTAGTGGTGGCAGCTTGGTCCTAGGTGGTGGTGGCGTGTGGGTTTGGTTCATTAGCCCCTACTACATAGATTTCCTTATTTTTTTTTCTAACCCTAATTTTTCTCTTCTAATTTCGATGCTCTCTATTTTTTTTTATTTTTAACTGTCCAAATGAGCTCTGTAATTTTTTTCTCTATTTATAGAGTTTTGTAGTAATTATTATGCATTTAATTAGACATGACATTGTACAAATCCCTTAATTTTAGCCTTTTATGTTGCTTGATTTTGTTAGTTAATTTTTTTCTTCACTTCCTAACTTGCTACAACCAAATCCATATCATTCCTTATTCCTCTGATTTTTTTCTTAATTAATTAATAATTTTTTAATTATTTAATAAGTTTTTATACAATTTAAGTAATTTAGCATATTTTTATCTATACGTAAATACATGTGAGGTAGATGTGAACATTCCTAATTATTATTTAGGTCATTCTATGATTTTTAGTATACATATAATCTATCTCTAGTAATTTATTAGTTATTAGATTACACTTTTTGCCTTTTCGATAATTAACAACTATTATACTTAAAATTTGAAAATTTTATATTCTCTTATTTTATTACTTATTTTCTTAAATTCAACTTTGTAGGGTCATTTTTACTAATATTTTTATCTATAGTTTATAATTTAGATTTGATCGGATTCTTTAATTGATCGTCCTAAACTTTGTATTCTAAGTTTAATCCTACGGTCATTTGGCTTAACTTTAGGGCTTACATTTCCACCCTCCTTAAAAAAAGTTTTGTCCTTAAAACTTCTATTTATCTAAATTACACTTAAATGACGAAACACATTAATCACATACTTTTACTAACCTGGAAGTTAAAAAAGCCATGGATACTGCTCCACCGTCGCTACTTTTGGTTCCCAAGTCATCTCTAAGTCTGGACCTTTGTTCCATTGAATCTTTACGTACTCCATATCTCTATTTCTTAACTTCTAAACCTGACTATCCAATATTTTTATGGGTTGCCTCACAAATTAAAAATTCCTTATTAACTCCATTGGCTCTATCTTTACTATCGTATTTACGTTCTTAATGAATTTTCTTAACATGGAAACATAGAATACATTATGATAGCCCAATAAACTTGGAGATAATGCTGTTTTGTAGGATACATTGCCAACTTTTTCCAATACTTCAAATGGACCAATATATTGTAAGCTCAATTTTCCCTTTGAGCCAAACCGTTTAAGTATTTTGAATGGGCTTATTTTAATATAAACATGATCACCAACTTCAAACTCTAATGGTCTTCTTTTTAAGTCAGCCCAACTCTTATAACGGTCTTAAGCTTCTTTCATTTGCTGTCGAACAATCTTAATCTTCTCACTTGTTTGATTGATCATGTTTGGTCTAATCATAGCATACTCTTCGTAATCCAATACAATGGCGATCTATACTTTCTCCCATATAATGCTTCATAAGGTGACATCTGTATGGTTGCATGATAACTATTATTGTAGGCAAATTCTATCAACAGCAAATATTTATCCCAATCACCTCCAAAATCTAACACGGAAGCTCACAACATATCTTCTAGAGTTTGAATTGTTCACTCAGATTACCCATCTATTTGTGGGTGATAAGCTGTACCGAACTATAACTTTGTACCCAAAGTTCTATGTAAACTCTCCCAAAATTTGGATACAAACTGACTATCCCAATAAAAAACAATACTCTCAAGTACACCATGTAACCTTACTATTTCTCAAACATAGAGTCTAGCCATCTTTTCCATTGAATCACCCGTCCGATACGGTAAGAAATGTGCACTCTTCGTTAGTCTATCTACGACTACCCAAATGGAATTGTATCCAACTTAAGTCCTTAGTAGTGCTATTACAAAATCCATAATAATATGATCCCATTTCCATCTTGGTACTTTTAAAGGTTGTAATAGTCCACCCAGTCTCTAGTGTTCTACTTTAACTTATTGGCATATAATGCATTCTGACACATACTGTGCCACCTCTCTCTTCATCCCATTTCACCAATACATGAGTTTCAAATCTTGACACATTTTATTTCCTCCCAGGTGTATAGTATAACCTGTAATATGTACTTCATCTAAAATTTGCTTCCTTATGTTGGGATCTTGTGGTACATATATTCTTCCTCTAAACTTTATTATACCTCTGTCATCCACCTTAAAGTCAGGGTCCTGTCTGTTACTTAATTTCTCTTTTATCTCTATTAGACCCTTATCTTCTTCTTGCTTCTGCTTTATTCTCTCTAACAAAGTAGGTTGCAGTTCCAAATTCATCAGCTAACTATTACGTTTACACCAGTTAAACCCAATTTGCATCTTCTCAAATTCTTGCACTAATACACATTGAGGTGTTAATAATAAGGCATCCTGTTCATAATTCTTTCGACTTAATGCATTCACCACCAAATTGGCCTTTCTAGGGTAGTAATTTATATTCAGATCATAACCTTTAATCAATTCTAACCATCTTTACCTTAAATTCAACTCCTTTTGGGTAAAGAAATACTTCAAACTCTTATGATCAGTGTACATCTTGCACCGTTGTCCATAGAGATAATGTCTCCAAATTTTTAAAGTAAACACTACAGCCGCTAACTCTAAATCATAGGTTGGTTAATTCCTCTCATGTAGCCTCAATTGTCTTGATGCATATGCAACAACTTTTCTATCCTGAATCAATACATAACCCAATCCATTCCGTGAAGCATCACTATACACATTATAAGGCTTATTTGAATCAGCTAATGTTAATACTGGTACTGTAACCAGTCATTTCTTCAACTCTTGAAAACTTATTTCACAATCCTCACTCCATTCAAACTTTATATCTTTCTAGGTCAATTGAGTCAATGATTTGGCAATTTTAGAAAAATTCTTTATGAATCGTCGATAGTATTCAGCTATACCTAGAAAACTCCTTATCTTGATCATAATGGTTGGTTGCTTCCAATCCATTACTACTTTCACTTTATCAGGGTCTATAAAGATTCCTTCACTAGATATAATATGACCTAGAAAAAAAATCTTATCCAACCAAAAATCACATTTACTTAACTTGGCATACAATTTATTCTCTCTTAACTTCTATAATACTAATCGTAAATGATCTATATGCTCCTTCTTGGTTTTTGAATAAATCAAAATATCATCAATAAACACTATGACAAACTTATCCAAATATGGTTGGTATATGCAATTCATCAGGTCCATGAATACAGCCGGGGCATTCTTTAAACCAAATGGCATCACCAAAAATTCATAATGACCATATCAAGTTCGAAATGCAGTTTTATACACATCTTCCGACTTAACTCATAATTGATGACATCCTAATTTCAAATCAATTCTACATAGTTACACCTTGTAGTTGGTCAAACAAATCATCAATACGAGGTAACGAATACCTATTCTTAATAGTAACCTTATTTAGCTCCCGATAGTCTATATACAATCTCATGGTATCATCCTTCTTCTTCACAAACAATACCGGTGCTTCCCATGATGAAACACTCAATCGAATAAATTTCTTATCCAATAGCTCCTGAAGTTGCTTCTTTAGTTCCTGAAATTCTAAAAGTGACATTCGATATGGAGCTTTAGAAATAGACTTAGTTCTAGGAACTAACTTTATAGTGAAATCCAACTTTCGGGATGGGGCTAACCCTGGTAAATCCTCTAGAAATAAATGTAGAAATTCATTCACTACCCATATGTCTGCTACCTTGGGTATCTCTTTGTTTACATCTATAACAAACACCAAGTAAAATTTCCAATCTCTCTCCTTTACTTTTGTCTCACACAGTTCATCACATATCCCCATCACTGATAAATTTAACTTACTTCCACCAGCATTTCCTTGAAATATTGTTTCTCCCTCATTAAGATTGATAATTTTATTTCTACACTCCACAATGGCTTTATTCTTAGACAACCAATCTATTTCTACTATTACATCATAACCATGTAAAGGTAATATTATAAGACTTATAGGATACTCCTTCTCCTGAATTTTTATTCTACTATTAGCTACTACTTCTCGGGTTATTACTTTCTCCCTAATCAGAGTTCTAACTTTATAAGTTGTATTAATAGTAACCACATTAATCTCTTATTCATTTACAAATTTCTAACTTGCAAAGAAATGAGATGCACTAGTATCAAACAACACAAAAGTAGGTTGTCTATTTATCAGCACATGTCCTGGAATGTACTAATACTATGATTACTAACTATACTAGCATTCATAAATCTTGAAATGCAAATACTTTAATTTAATTCACACTTAGAAGTATCATTACAATAGATAGTCTGAGTATGTACCAATTATAAGTCCTTCATCATTTTCTTCTTTAACTCTCATGATCTCCTCAACATCATTATGGTAATATTCCTCCATAAAATCTGAGAACTCCTCATTCTCCTCAACTCCTATATCTTCTAGAGCGAAGACACGAGCAGGTACAATGGTGTTATTAAAACCTTCCGTTCGCTTAGCTTCTTGTCTCAACTGTAGATAGTATCTGGAGAAATGCCCCTTCTGACCACATTTGTTATACTTCACCAATTTCATCCTAGGGCATGCCTTCAGCATATTGTTCAGATCTCTACATATAAAACATTTTCCCTTAAGCTAAGTACAATTTCTCGGGAAATGATTTACACCACACTTCCAACATTTGACATTACCATCTTTGTCGTAAAAACTCAAACCAAGCACTAATTGTGCTGAGCTACTAGCCAAAGTTGCTAGTATCCTTCTCTTCAATCCAAAACTATTACTAACGGCACTGGGATATGATCTCTTAAAATGATTGACCAAGCTGATATCCTTTGTTGATCTTTTGACTCCACATTGCTTGCATCCTCATACGATTATCTTCCAGTTGTCTTGCCTTATCTACTACTTCATGGAAAGTGGTGAAACCATAATCCAACAGCTTGCAACACATTGTAGGGTCAAATCCAGTAAAAAACAAATCTTTCTTCAACTCAACATTATTTCGGTATGAGCTAGGTACATACTGTAACAATCTATTAAACTTGGTTTCATACTGAGTTACACTCATACCTCTCTTCTTCAGTTCAAACAAATCTTGCACCATTTTGTTTTGAACACTATGAGGGAAATACTCCTTCCTAAATTCCTCCTTAAATTGTTGCCAATCAATGTTATTTTCAAGTTGCCTTGCTCTCGAGTCCCACCATACGCTCACAGCTAACTTTAACATAAATATGCCATAAGATAACTTTTAAGATTTAAGGACTCTAAAAGCCTCAAAACTCCATTCAATTTGAGCTAGCTAATCATCAGCTACATCCGGCTTACTCATCTCCCCTTCAAAATAACAGTTGGCCTTTATAAACTTAGGAAGTTTATTTACCTCTTGAGGTCACTCCATTCGTTATTAAGGTTCTTGGGGTCTCTTATTTCCTGCATTACCACTAGTCATAAAATGTTGAATCAACATGTCTTGCTGTCTCATCATCGTATGCATACTGGCAAGTATTTGTCCAATAGGTATATTCTTTTGTAGAGGTGGTAGGGCTAAATCTTGTCTGTGTTGTTCTCTTGAGGGTGATGGTGCTCATAGTGGAGGGTCTTGATTTTCTTTAGTTCCTCCTTAACTACTCCCATTTTCAGCTTCATCCATAATTACTTAATAATTTATAACTTATAACCCTGCATTCATATATATTTATAAGTTATCCATGCTTTTGTTTAGAGAATTTTTATAAAATTAATAAATGCTTGCAATATATACTCATATAAAATAGTAATAACAATATCATTGTAATCAACATACCTAATAGTCTGACTTCCACTATTAACTTCATTCAACCTTACATCATTATCATTACAACTTCAAAACAAAAAGATACAACTCGATAGCTTTTGAATACATACATAAAATTTACAACTCGATTACATCATTACTTATATAATCTAGTACAGACTCGATCTTTACAACTGTATAAGACAAAAGATTACATCAACTGGCTACATCAAACTTAGTTACGGCATACATCTAGCTTGATCCAAAAGTTACCAAGTACATCAAAAGTCAAAATACATCAAAAGATCCTAAAATACATCAGTTTCCATCAAAATTGCTACTAGATCATATCTAAAAATCTATCTAGCCAAAACAAGTAAGTCACCTAACCGAGCTAATCCTCCTGTAAATCCGTAATAGCTACCCCATCAAAGGGATCATGACCTATATGGCCTCTTACTAAGTGATCTTTATGCTCGCTATCTGATGCAGAGTCTATAAATACTATCTCTAGAGTGTCAGGGATCACAATCACCTCCTGAACATCGTCATCATTCGACTCGACTATGTCACCAGCTCTTACTCCAGCTATCCAGGTGTCTGCAATCACCTGCATAACTACAGCATGTATATCTACACCAGGTTCATCTTCATTCTCTTGCTCCTCCTCAGGGTCTTCTTTTGGATCTTCTTCCTTTGGGTCTTCCTTAACATGAACTCCATCCTCTTGGGGTTTAACTGGAGGTGGGTTTTTTTGTGGTGGTTCTGGTATCTCAAGCTCAGGTTCAGGGTTAGGGTCCAATGATATCTCTATACCTTCTCCAGCAGGTTCTGGAAATTGAAGAAATCAATCAATAATCCCCGATGGGTACTATCTGGGAATGTATGGAATGTTAGTAGGAATATGTGCAATACTAGCTAGGTATAGTCTCTCATCCTCTAACTTAGTAGGAAAATATCATAAGGGTATCATCAAAGTTACAATTCCCTCTGTCTCTAACCATCTCTGCTCAAAAGCTGCTATAACAGTATATCTATCATACTAAGGTCCTAGACTCATCTCCATCCATGCCTACTAATCTTTCCAACTATAGTACATCCTATCGTGAAACTTATCAATAACCTCATCAATTGTCCTAAAGATATTCCAATAAGCTAATTCCATCAATAACCATTATAATCTAACCCTATAGTCAATAGGGGATACCTCTCCATTCCACCCGAACCATATCCAACTATGTATTAGTTCCCCCCTTCAACCCTGTAATTATAGTTATAACCGATTAACATTTACTATGTTAAACATTATGCTTACCTATGTTTTCATATGCTCAATACAATCTTTTATCACCCACTTAATATTATCAACTCTTAATATTCCTATAATATTTATTTCTTTTAAAGTATGACACTTTAAAGCAAGTCCACTAAAACTATGCTCTGATACCAATCAAGAACTATTACTCGCCGAAGTCATAGAGTCGCAACAGTCTCACCGTATAAATCATTTTATGATAGTAATTGACCTTACAGCACCTACTACAGACATGATATATACAAGGCGTCGACGACTCTTCGCTTTAAAGTAAATAGTCCAATTAAGTATTTAGCTAAAGTTATAGTAATTATTACAAATTTTTAATCAACATACATAATTATATGTAAATTCTACACAACTTTCCAAGAAACTCTACATAAACATAACAGTTCACTAATTTACATAACGACCATCAATCTTTCATTCTTAAACTATAAAGGACACTCTAGCTATATATCTACTACTAAGCGAATTGATTCTCACAACCCAGGCTTCAATAGAACTAACCTCTAGATAATTGTAAGACAGCATAATACTTGAAGTATTCAAAAATCAGGACCTGCAAAAGGATCTATACGGGTATGAGCAACTACAGCTTAGTAAGTTGAATTGGAGACTCTTGAATGTATACAAACACAAACAAGATTATCAAGTAATTATTTTCATGCAATGCAACAAGTAAGTGTCATCACACAACGTAGTCCGGTTCGTTGCAAAATCAGAGAAATTTTACCCACTCTAATCTGGGTTGAGAAGTGTTCATGTTATATAACAACTCACAACCAAACCTAGGTTTGTACAACGGAGACATTGTTGCTCCTAAGACTATCCTTCAAACCAATGCCCTCATTCTCACCGCGACCTTCTCTCATATCACTTAATTCTGTTAAGGATAAGAAAAAGACCAATTACTATCTAACGCTATCTTTATCAAAAGCGTCAATATTTGGTTTGGTTAGAGAATCTTAATGATCTCTTAAAGGGTTGTAATGTATGACAATTGTAGGTCATTAGAGTTGAATAAGATTTAATTCCATTTAGGATGTTCAAACAATTTCACACCAATCTAGTCATAGCACAAAATCAATCACATTACAAATTTCAGCACGAATTTTGATACTCAAACACATGCATAAACTACTTACAATCACAATTATACATAATCCTAAGTCTCCAAGTACGATAAAATAGTACTCTAATACAATAAGTAATAATCCAATTTACTTGGAATTCTCAGTCACCCGATCACTTAATTGCAAGTTGGTTCATCTCTAGGTATCTTATAATACAAATAGATTCATATTCTAAGTTATAATTTAACTCATTTCTCCATTTATACCTATTATTTACTAATGATTCATTCTACCTTATTTTAGGGTTCGGTTTTTAAATTAGATTTCAGTTTTGATTCTGGAATCCTAAATGTGCTCGAATCCTAATATGGAATTAATCACATTAAGCTCGAGTATTCTAATGTCATATTGAGTCTTAATTTAGTATTCTAAACTGTTCGATACACTTTAATCCTAATTAAGGTACTGGATTTATTTCCGATGTGAGAAAATCTTACATTTTTTATATAATTATCTAAAATTAAATTTTGTTTCAAATTTATTATATTCTGATTTTTATTATTATATTATCTAAATAAACCTAATTTTTTCATATTTATTAAATTTCCAATTCTATATATTCCTAATTTCCTATAATTACCACATAATTCTTTCATTAATTACACTTAAAACTCCAAACGCTAGGATTAGGTTTTCATATCAGAGATTAATATCCTTAAACATCTAATTACTATCTAAATTAGTAATTAGTCGCTTAATCACCTAATTAATCCAAAATTACCCAATTTTTCCATCATTTTAGGGCTAAAAACTTATTTAAAAAGTTTGAAAATTAAATTTAAAAAAATGGCTTTATAGCACTGTTTTATATCACTTAAGCATTCTACAAAAAAAATTTGAGCTTCAAACTACACTTCTAAGCTTATCTATTTCTAGTTATAATCGTGCTCGGTTTTGCTTAATTTATTAAGAACCTTATATTTTCAAACGTAATTAAACTTAATCACTATTTTTTCCTAAATCTACATATAATAAAACATTAGAATAATAAATTTCATAATTTTCTAGTCAAAATAAATAATTTTAAAAAATTATACAAAATCGAGTAGATGAGAGACTCACCTGATTCGATAACTTTTGGGCTTCCAACATCGGTCCAAGTGTGTCAACTGGTCTAGGCGGTGGGTCTGGAGTAAGGTGGTGGTGGTGGTGGCATTTGGGTTTAGTT
Source organism: Lumnitzera littorea (assembly GCA_024138015.1). Classification (NCBI taxonomy): domain Eukaryota; kingdom Viridiplantae; phylum Streptophyta; class Magnoliopsida; order Myrtales; family Combretaceae; genus Lumnitzera; species Lumnitzera littorea. The sequence goes on from JAMXBB010000010.1 coordinate 57,255,299, forward strand.
CACTAGCCTCTACTGGATGGATTTCCTTATTTTTTTTCTAACCCTAATTTTTCTCTTCCAATTTCAATGCTCTCTATTTTTTCTAACTTCTAACTGTTCAAATGAGCTTTGTAATTTTTTTCCTTATTTATAGAGCTTTGTAGTAATTATTATATATTTAATTGGACAAAATATTGCCCAAATCCCTTAATTTTGGCCTCTTGTGTTGTTAGATTTTGATTGGTTAATTTTCTTCTTCACTTCCTGACTTGCCATGACCAAATCCACATCATTCCTTATTCCTTTGATTTTTTTAATTATTTAATAAGTTTTTAAACAATTTAAGTAATTTTGCGTATTTTTATCTATACGTAAATACATGTGGGGTACATATGAACATTCTTAATTATTATTTAGGTCATTCTATGATTTTTAGTATACATATAATCTATCTCTAGTAATTTATTAGTTATTAGATTACACTTTTCGTCTTTTTTATAATTAACAATTATTATACTTAAAATTTGAAAATTTTATAGTCTCCTATTTTATTACTTATTTTCTTAAATTTAAGTTTATGGGATCATTTTTACTAATATTTCTATCTAGAGTTTATAATTTAGGTTTGATCAAATCCTTTAACTATCGCCCTAAACTTTGTGTTCTAAGTCCAATCCTACGGTCATTTAGCTTAACTTTAAGGCTTACAATTTATTTTACAATCAGCTTTCTATATACCATTCTTCCATTCATCTTTCTCTTTTAATATCTTTAGTTGTATGCACTTGAATATCTATCTCTTTTCCATCATATTCCTTTTGGTATCCATTACCTTCTTCCATTCCATCTCCCTTCCTTAATAATATACGTATTCCAGCCTTTATGCACAGTTTCTTCGATTTCATTTACACTCGCCCTCATACATAATCCCTTCAATTTTATTTTTCTCCAGCCATACACTTTTCTTATTCTCATACTTCTTTAATTTCACCTCTTGTTTTATCCTTCTTTATTTTTATTATATATATATATATACATATATTTTTTTTAATCCATTGCATTTTTTTTTTTTTGCACACTTTTATAACTTGTCAATTCTTGGAGTACAAATTTAACAATGATGTTCGGTGTGAAGCTAAAGAGCGGAGCTTAAAAAACTACGGGATAATGTAAAGCTCTACTAAAGATAGAAGAAATGCCTTTGAAGACCAGAAACAAAATTAAAAAACTAATGAAATCTGAAGAGAAAACTAGTAAAAAGAAGCATATTGAAGCATGTAGCAATCATGGAAACTAGCTACCATTGAAGTTGTCTATTGGAGGACCTAGTAATAACTCAAGAGTACCCTTTTTTTTTCTTTTTTGAATTGATCCATTATGCATGTCGATATATTAGTAATGCTCCTCATATTGACATATTTGACTATGTGTGCCAGTATACATTGGTCTGAGAGTTTATCTATTTTTTTTAGGCATCCCATTTATTAATGCATTGAAATAATTTTCTCTATAAGCCTATGAACCTACTCTTCCCAAGCATTATGCAATGGATATCTATGAACATGGTCCTTTAGTGAACATAACTGAATTAGGAGTGTAGCCCAACTTATACCCTGTTATCCAACACATCAACATTTGAGGCCTATTTGAAACAAGGAAACTCTTCGAATTATGCTTTAGGCTTCAACATAAAGCACTCAAGTTCTTCTACACAATACCTCCCTCAAGCATTTTATTAACAATGATGTGTAAATCAAAGGATTGCTCTTAAAATTAAAAAAGACTAATATAACTTTACCTGAATCAGTTAACCTCATCATCATTGTGCTCAAAATTCCATCCATCATGCCACATGTTGAATTATCACAACTATATAGCCATCCATCAGACAACTAACTTTTATCAAGCTGTAAAACCCTTATGATCATTATGCTAACTGTGTCTTTTGCATCCTAAAGTTGATAACCATCAACGCCTACCAAACCATGAATCGCCAAATAGGGCACATTATATCCAAAGTTTCTTTTCGTAAATGTCCTAAATAAAATAGATTTTCAGCCAAGAAACAAACTTCCTTGACCCTTGATGTGATTTGAGCTTAGATCTCCTAGAATCCTAAATTGTTGTATCAATAAAAGGAAAAAAAAAAAAATAGAACTCACGTCATTGGATAAGAAACAAAGGCATGTTTTTAGTATTCAAAAGAGTTATTAGAGTTGAGGTTTTCTAAGGGTTAGGACTATGTTTAACTAGGCAGATTTGATAAAGTTAAGTAAGAGAGAGAGAGAGAGAGAGAAAGAGGGAGAGAGAGAGAAAATGTTATGGGAGTGAGACAAAGGGCGAATTCAATGAGGTTGGGGTCGTATTTGGGGTAATGTGTGTGAATCAAAAAAAGGTTAGATTGTAAGAGTGAGTGGGAGAGAGAAATGGCATGACTAAATATATATTGGTCTGTAATCTTATTTTCAACTTCATATCTAAGTTGGACTCAACAATTACTATGGAAAAAAAAATTCTTTTACAAAATTAGAAAATGTTGAGTAGGATAGGCTTCAATGTTTACAAAGTTGGAAAAAATTTAGAATTATAGACAAGTGTAGTTAGAAAAAAAAAAAATGAACACGTAGATTCTTTAGTGCAACATCACTGTCTTTGCTATGTATAATTTTAATGGCAACGTACATAAAAGACTCACTACTTTGCATCTATGAGGTGCTTTGTAAAGTACTTGCTATATTAGCTTCTTCATATTATCTTATGCATGGCAAATATAACTTGAATTCTTTCACTTTGCTGAACATAAAATTGCTCCTTTGCCACTTCGTAATTGAATATAAGTGCCTTAAATATTTACCTTGAGCTTCGTGATTTGCTAAAATTTCTTTCCTTTATCTGTTATCTTTCGCATTTAGACTAACCACCATATCTACATCTCAAGTCCATATAAACCAATAAATTGTCATTTCTCCTCCTTTCTCATATATGCGCAATAACTAGATAACATAGACTTTGATGTGTCATTGTGAATATCTATCTAAATTCGATCTGGTCTATTATTATTTCAACATGATGCTTTATACTCCATGTGTATATGGCCTTAAACTTAGTAAGCATTGCCTCTCCATGCTTGCAATTATTTTGTTACATGGTTTTATATTCATTACTTGTATTTTATTCTACTAACTCTTTTATTTTCTTCAACAACTCTGTAGGTGGTTATTTTTTTCTCATTCTCCAAGTGGTAAGAACTATATTTGTTTGTTACTACCACTTTTCGGGATTGAAAAAAAATGTCATGAAGAGTGTACCAAGTTGTTCAACATGTAAGGACCAAATGAGAGACCTATGTAGTTTGGTCCAAAAGAGTCACATCATGAAAAACTCCAACACTATTGTCCTTCAAATTGTATAAAGAGCACATCGAATCTTCCAAGTGTAGTACATTAGGTGTCACAAATACTAGGACATTAAGCCTTCCAAATATGTACATACATTAAGCATCTAAATACATGTGCACTAAGCATAGTGAACACATGCGCATCAAGTCTCACACATACGTATGCACTAAGCATGGCTCATAGAGAGAACATTGCACATGCGTTGAATTGAGCATTATGCAAAATGATTGTTATATAAAGTAGATTGCATGAGCGATGATAATCATGCAAGAATAACCTCCTCAAATATCATATCCATCTATAACCTTTCTTTCCAAATAGTGTAGTGATGGTGCAGGTCAATGAGCCTTAGTGTTCCTCATTCCTTGATGACATTATTGGAAATCTAATGTTGTACTACAGTCCCTTAATCTTTATAGGTGATAATAGCTTCTACGGATCATATCGATTTAACTCCATGGTGATATTTTGTTAGCATAAGAGTAATTGTGTACACTTATAGTTGACCACTTGTACTAGCTGATGCTGTCTAAAGCTATCCTTTGTAATTTTCTTGATCACACAATCATAACACGAGTTGTGATTAGATAAAGAGAATAAATAATAATGAAGATGTCTTGTCATCGTAGCATAATGGAACATAACATAGCAGGATTGCTTCGATCCCTTTAGCATCCTATAAAGTCTTGATAAATTGTAAGAATCATTTACTAATGGTAATACGATAGAGGATGATAATTGCTTAAAAAAGCATTCACTTGAATCTAAGCTTACTTTATTCTTAAAGACTTCACGTGCTTAGGAGTAATGCATTAACTAAGCAGTGATGTTGTCTAATGTAAAGTAGTAAGATTACCTTGTTATCTCTTTTTTTTTTTTTCAAACAACAATGTATGGTAAGGAGCAAAGGCTCAAGCTAGTCACTTTAGCATTAAATAGCGTGAACATAAAATTTATAAATTATCCTAACTTTGAGATTTCTTAAACTCTTTTATCTAAGAGATCTCTTATAGAATGGACATAATTGCAAAACTGCTAAGACTCAATGATCTAAGGGGTCTTTTATGTCATCTCGTATTAAGGCAAAACTTTTTGCTTGCTAATGATAATATATATATAGAAGATCCCTTTCAAAAAGTATTCAATCATGCATATGTAGTGATAGTGGAATTGACTACTTAGGATCAATAATTCTTTCTCATTAGTTAAGGGGGTACTCCCTACTACTTGACTGTGTAATATGGCTTACCAGGGTATTATCTGGATTAAGGTATCGATATGTCAATGTGCTCATCAATGGGATTATCTCTATTACTTGATGGTAAGAAACATTCAAATCAACTGGTTAGCATTATAAGTATGTAAGATTGCCATAACTTGTTTATGCCCAAGAGATAATGCTATTACTAGGTCGTACATACGAGCCAAGCCCATCATCGTGTGCATAGGAGTCAAAGCTCTTTACCAAGCAGCAACAATATGTAGACTAGATGTCATGTTTGCTAGTGATTTCCTTTTAAAGAATCAAGAGGGTCAAAATTTCCCCAGTGAGAAGTAAATTATTTTGTAGGATTAGCCTTAGGTGCTTAGGAGACTAGTCTCTTACTTAGTTGCATTGATGGAAATAGAGGAGTAAAATAAATACAATCATATTCTCATATGATAATATCAGTGATGGAGAAAGAAATTTCTTTCATTAATAAGAAGCAACTATTACTTCATTTAGATGTGACAAGTGAAGAGAAGAGAGAAAACCAATAAAGCTATCTTTAGTTATTAATAATCTTCAATTTCTTTTTCAACATATGAAGTGCCTTTGATTTCCATAATATCATTGGTTCACTTACAGTTCTTTTGTACCTCCACGACAACTGCACATCCTTTTTCTCTTAGATGCTCGACTATGAGCTTTTTCCCCTTTAGGTGGTGGTACATTAGGAGGTTTCTCTATAGGTGTCCTCACTTCATGCTCATTGAAGAGGGCTACTTCAACAAAGTGTAGTTCATTGTATGTAAACAAGTCCTTTGTCATAGGATGAAGATATCCTCCTCATTCCAAATGTATTGATGCCATGTTAAGGGTATTATTATTGTCATATGGGTATCAATCTTCTCTCCTTAATAGAGTCACCAAGAAAATGTGTAAGGTCCAAGTTATAAGGGGTTACATATATGCTGCATGTCAGATTATGTTATACGTGATTAAGAAAATGACTTGACTTATACGTATGGGATGATCAAGTAAGGTGTGATGGGGAAGAGGAATAGGCATTCTTAGTAGGCTGTAATACGTTAAATGACAAGTGGAGGAGCACGATGGCATCAAACTTCACAAGGGATGAAGAACAAGATATCATCCTTAGGATGTTCAAGTGTTTGATCCTTGAGACAAGATTTTAGTAGAGTAATGGCATTAGTTGGAATTTGTCTCTTATCCAAATGAGAAAATGAATGGGGTATTTATAAGAGATAGTAGATGGATTTGATCCGTTGGATCATGATGTTGATCAATAGTTATGATTGAAGCCTTTTATATATGGGTATCAAGTAGGCTTTTTCTATGAGTTTAGGCCTAACTAAAGGGCTTTATATTTTATTAGTGTGAGTCAAACCAAGAAAAATTGGGTTAAACGAGCCAATCCGATGGGTAGATCCGACAGGTCCTATTCCAAGCCCATCATGCCAAATCTCCCTTGATCATCCCGATGCCTTTATGAGCTTAACTCCCAAGCCTTATTACCTCAACCTAAAGAGTTAAATCCATGTCGTTATTGGGCTTGAAGCCTACGAATCAAATTTAGCCCTTTATACATACTTTTCTTGTGCTTTAAAGCAAACTGAAGAAGCTTCATAACAAGTTTGATAGGAAAGGAAGCTTTAGATCACAACTCGAGAAATCCATATTAACACTTAGACATGCACAAGCTCAATGCTTCGAAGGATTTCTCACTGTTGAAGGATATTATAGATCAATTCCTTATGGCTTTTTAGACATACACATGCATCTAAGCTTATATGGTTACTTTCTTATCCTTTCTTGATATCAATTTAAGATGCACTCAAACATCTAAAGTCTTCCACCAACTGCAATAAATCGGCTTCAAAATATTAAATGTAAATCCATTAGATAAGAAAGGGATATAAGAAGTCTTATAATGTGATTAGTTGTAAAGTTAAATTGGCTTAGACCATTTTAAAATAAAGTAGCCTACATGTACCATAGGCTAATTTTTGAATGTATATTATACTCTTTCATGACACTTGGATCAACCCCCTTATGACTTCTACAATGGTATTATATGCGGAAAAAGGCCTAGTAGCCTATTATAAAGGTATCTACTATCCAAGTAAATGAAGAAAGAATTAAAAAAAAAAATGGAAGCCTAAAAAAAAAAAGGAGGTTTGTTTCTTGATAACTAAGTTAGCAAAAAATAGAAAGTAAAGCTAACCTGATAATTTGATGAAATGCAAAGTTGAATTGGTTTAGCTCGTTTTAAGATAAAGAAGCTTATGTATGAAGTAAGCTAATTTTTGAATTCAGATTATTACTTTCCTACGGCACTTAGACCAAGCCCATCATGACTCAAATAAACATCAACCATCAACACTCACCAATCAATAGCAACTCTAATCCATGTGAGAAAACATATATCAATGATTTAATAACTCATAGTGAAATTTAATGCTAGCAAACAATAACCAGCTTCTAGTCATAAATCTTTAGAGAGCATTGACCTATTTTCTTTCTCATATCTTATCTTTTGTTTACATATAAACCTTTTAGATGACTAAAAACTTACACTCGTGTTCCTCATTGATAGTGATGAGCAACAAAAAAGAAGAAGATGAACAATAAACCAACAAACCATCAATGGCGAACCACTAGTGCTAAACAATAATTAAGATAATCTATCTAAAGTAGTGACTGGAGTGATTAGTGGTAGGCAAAAGACAAAGGAATGTATGATCAACGAATAGTAATAGAAATTTGTGGATTAGCAATATCCTAAAAAAAAGAGCAAAAATCATGTAAGTAATTAATATCAAATGAAAACTAGTGAAGTTATGCACTTGATGTTCAATCTATTGTATTTAGAATGTGCCTAAATTGAAAAAAGTCCAATAATAATTTTGTTGATTTGATCAAGTTTAAAATAACGAGATGTAACAAAAAAATAGGAAACATATCAACTAACTAGTAGACAAATAAGAAAAATTATTAGCTAACTAATAGAATAATAGCAACATATCGGTTTAAAACTCTAAAAATATGGACTTCATTATCTAGACTGCTAACTAAATCTTCAACATTAGATTTGCTCAAATCTTGCAACTAAATTGCTTAACTTTTTTTTGTTGCACAAAGTCATGTCACAAATATTCCTCCTTGACATTGATGGACCAAACTCATAATTTCTTCCTTAACAGATCAAACTTAACTTTAGATAAAGCCTTTATGAAAATATTAGCCATCTATTCTTCACTTTTACAGTACACTAAGGGGACTTCACCTTCCTTTTGAATTTCTCTAAGGTAATAAAACTTAAGCTTAAAGTGCTTAGTTTTTCCATGGAACACAAGATTGAAGGAAATTAAAATAATAGCTTAATTATCAAGAAAAATATGAGATGATTCTAATTGCATCACTTTTAAATCCTTTAAAATTTTCCTAAGCCAAATTACATGACTTACAACAACATTTACAGCCATAAGCTCAACTTTAGTAATGCTTTGAGCTACAATCTCTCACTTTATTGAACACCAATTAATCACACTAGATTTATGGCTAAAACAATAACCGATTGTGCTCCTCATATCGTCTATTGATGCAGCCTAATCATTGTCAAAAATCCTTCATGCTTAAAATTCTAAGTACTTGAATATTTTAAACCAAAATCAACAATTCCTTTAATATATCTAATAATAAGTTTTACAGCCTGCAAATGTTTTTCACTTAGATAATGTATAAAACTTTGACAAGAGAGTTACAACTTGCATGATGTTATGTTTAGACACAAAGAGATACATAAGGCATCCAATTAAGCTTTTGTAATAACTTTAATTGACCTTGATAGTCTTATCATCTTTATAGATTTGATTTTACGTTGCATAGGTGTATCTATTAATTTAAAGCTTTCTAAACGAAATCTCTTTGGAATTTCCCTAGTCTACTTGCACTAAGTAATAAAGATTTCACCTTTCATTTACCTTACTTCTAATTTGAGAAAATAAATTGTTAATCCGAAATCAGTTGTCTCAAATTCCTTCATCTTATTAGCCTTGAAATCTTCAATAATCTTTTCATTTGGTCCTATTTGCAAAAGATCATCAACATAAATTGAAACAATAATTAAATTAGTGCCGTCATCCTTTACATAAAGAGTTGTTTCATTTAGGCTTTTAACAAAGCCTAAGCTCAACAAGTGCCGATTTATCTTATTGTATTGGGCTTTGGGGTTTATTTAAGTCCATACAATGCCTTCCTCAACTGATATACCTTTTGTTCTTATCCTTGTACCGCAAATCCTTTAGGTTGTTCAACATAAATTTCATCTTCAAGGGTTCAAAAACATTGACTTTATATTCAACTAAAATATTTCCCAATGCTTTTGTGTTGCAATTACTTGTAGTAAACAGATGGTATCAAGTCGTGCCATTAGTGCAAAGGTTTCAAAAATCTACTTTGAAAACTTGTGTGTCTCCCCTTACTATAAGTTTGGGTTTATGCTTGTTAATGGAGTCGTCAGCATTGGGTTTCCTTATTGAACTTCAAAATGATTTTTGAAGTACTAAAATTGGTTAAGAGTCCACTCTCTAATGTTAGACACCTTATTTATAATATTTTAAGTGTTATATATAGTGGACTACCTTGTTACTGGCGCATTTGGGACGTGACATAAAAAGTAATTATTCCAAGATAACTTACTAATTCACCACGTTAGATTGAGTAGAAGATAACAAGATCAACTTTAGCTTTTAAATGCAGTGCTTCTGATATGAAGCCAACTTCTGCTTCTAACTCTACATTAGTTGTTACATCGCGAGTATGCTCGTCTTTGTTTTGGATTGAGGATGTAATTTTGAAGTGGTTGTGGCTAGAGCTCTTACTTGAGTATCTAGTGCCTTTAAAAAATCTACTTCGATAATATTTTAAGATTTAGGGTCCAAAATATCTGGACATAGTTATTATGGAAAATATTTTGTGTATTTTCCTTTATCAATGTTTTAACCTTATTTAGAGTTGACTATGTACAAAGTCTTCTGTAACTCCAGCACTAAATAATTTTTGAGCATCAAATAAATATATAATGATCAAGGTCGTCTCTTTTTATGTCTTCGCCCTTACCAATCCCTTTTTATTGTAGAGCAAACTACCTAGTCTTTTTATGAGTTATATCAATCAAATTAAGTGTAGGATGATCTTTTTTGGTGAGTCATACCTACAAGTTATTCATATCCTTTCGCTATAGATCTTAGAAAGTCATAAATTATTACGTTGTTCGTTTTATTACGATTGCTTTGTGGACCAGTGATCATTCTCATTGGCAACTTATCTTTTGTTTGGATATTGATTATCATAGTTATTGTCCCCCTAGGAATATCAGAAGATAATAACTATTCCTTCATCATTTATTGCATATTACCATATTTTATTTATCACCAGAGCCAGCAATTAAACCATAGTGTTTGGTAGAGATATAGATGTATTGTACAGATATATTTCTAATCTAATAATAATATCATTTGAACAGCAACTAAACAAAATAAAAGCTAGTAATTTTCTATTCAATTCCTTAAGAATTACAATTTTATTTATATCTTATTGTCATTAATTAGATCAATCAAAAAGCAAGAAAATGAAATGAAACTTTTCATTCAATTTCCATCCTATGATATGCACACTATGTTTCATTTCTTTTCTTTTCTTTTCTTTTCTTTTTTTCCATCTACTTTCACTTTCCTTAAAATTACTAAACATACAATCAGCAAATGCACAACGAAATAATATCTGTAGATGTCAAAGCAACGCCATAGTAGAAGAACCTTGTGTTGATGAAGTAAGCTGCGATGAATCTGTATTATTTGTAAAGCTCTGGGACTCATTTGTCCATGACGAACGTGAAAATGTTGTAAATGAAGGTGTGGAATATGTGGCTACAGGATACTCCGTTGGTAAACGGGGCAGTGGATTTTCAAACTCCAAAACATGGATAACCTGTTTTGCAGAAGGCCTTCGACGACTATCAGGATGAGCACACCACAGGCCAACCACCATCAATCTCTCCATCTGTTCATCATCAAAATCTCCATACAGCCTCGGATCTGCAGCATGAAACATTTCACCTCTCCCATAAAGATCCCAAACCCACTCAACCAATATCACCTGATCTTCTTTGGCTCTAGGATCAACCGGCTTCCTCCCGCACGCAATCTCCAGACAAACGATTCCAAAACTGTAGATATCCGATTCCTTGGTAGCCTTATATGTTATAGCACATTCTGGGGCCATATAGCCCATTGTCCCTGCCAAAGCAGTAGTTTGACCGTCTTTCTCATGGTCTACCAACCTTGCCAATCCAAAATCCCCAAGTTTAGCATTGAAATCAGAGTCGAGCATTATGTTGCTTGATTTTATGTCTCTATGCACAACGCACTGTTCCCACTCCTCTTGCAGATATAGCAGCGCAGAGGCCAAGTTATGTGCTATTTTGTATCTTGCTGCCCAAGGTAACAGGCTCCTCCCTTTCAATAGATGCAAGTCCAAGCTTCCATTTGGCATGAATTCATATACAAGAAGCAACTCCATTCTTTGATGGCACCAACCGATAAGTTGAACAAGATTGCGATGCCTCAATCGACTAATAATCTTCACTTCTGATGCATACTCCTTCATTCCTTGACTGGAGGTATTTGATACCCTTTTAACAGCTACATATATATTCATTGTCTTCAGGAATCCTCTGTAAACTCCACCGAATCCTCCCTCACCCAATTTTTGCTCAGACTTGAAGTTACCAGTTGCATTAGCCAATTCCGAATATGAAAACTTCTTGGGTCCTGATCCCATCTGAAACTCCTCGCCCATGTACTGGTTAAACGCATCCTCAACTTCTTTATCTCGATTTCTCTTCCTCCATACGAAGAACAGAATCACTACCAATCCAATAACCAATATGCAGCCTATGGCAGTACTCAAACCCACGATAAGTCCCGTTTTGGTACCTTTTCGAGTTTGGCCTACCCCTGCATCCACGCTGGCATCTAAGCTAGAAGTGAAATTCCACGCCAATATCGTATGTGCAGCGGATTGATTACCCGTGGATGCACTGAAACCAAAGTCAACCCATTCTGGTAGCCAAGATCTCAAATCAACCACATAACTAAGGGACTGCCTTATGATTGTATCGTTTTGATATCCCGTGAAAACAACAGATAAGCTTTTCGTACTTGAATTATATGTTATCCAAGCTTCATTTGTTTTCCCGTCCCTAATATCGCCCGCCCAAGAAACGTTGTTAACAGACACAAGAGAATTAATGTCTACACCAACATGTGCCCCTGGAGGATCCCAACTATTCTTATATATATCAAACTCCATGGCAACAAAATGGATGGATGTTGAATTCGGCATCTGGTCATCGTAAGTGAGGCCGAGAGCTCCACCCTTCGTGACGTTGTCTGGCATCTTCGTGCCATTGGGGACTAGGAAAAATGCGATTCCATCACCGTAAGTTGTTCGATTGTTGGAGTCGATGATGAACGAGAAGTAAGTGCTGAAATCAGTGAGATTTCCTGAGGCGTCGTCCCATAAATGCATAGGTAGATTATATGTGGCACGGCCAAAGTTAGGCAAGTTATTCCGAGTTAGCGTAATAACTTGGTTTTCGGCATAGGCCCTTTCATATGAGATATTAGTATCGTCACGGCTGAAGCTTGTGTAATTGAAAGAGAAAGCATTTGAAAATGGGATTATGAGAAGAAGGAAAACCGGTATCATGGTTTGGGATAGTATGACAGTACTATTTTTCGATTGGGTTGAAGATGTTCTCTTCCTACTTCTTGCTAAAGTACATGTTCTGTAGCAGGACATGGCAAATTTTTTTTTTTATCGTGAAAAATTGGGTAAAGCGGACGCCCTTGACCCGTTTGGAAGTATGTTAGTTTTTCAAGGGGTAACGGGGCAAGTTGTTTGGCTTTGGTTTCTTGGAATTTTCCGAGTAAAACATTTTCCATGTCCGTTTCTTGAACAGTTTGATCATGGAGGGAACACGTTGGAATTTTTAACTATTATTCTCGACAAAATAATTTAGGCTTGTCCTCATGTAGATGAAAAAGATAGAAGAAGACAGGAAAAGCACTTTGTCACGTTGAAAAAATAACACCCACATGTTAATATAAACATTGAAAATAAAGACAATTCAGGAAAATCCTTAGTGATTCAATGCATTTTAGGGATTGGCTGCTAGGGGAAATCATTACTAGTTTGACTTGGATGCCACTCCCATTATTAATCTATTAGGGTTTTTTATGGTTTTTCGATTTTACGATTATGTGTCTATTTGCTTTTTTTTTTTTTTTGCTTTTCTGGCTTTGATTAACGTTAACTTTTGCAGATGTTTAAGAAAATGGCATTGGCATTTTTCTGAAGATAATCAACTGTATCTTTTGAAAGTGCTTAAACACATTGAACGTAGTTTAATATTTATTCTACTCCTTGTTTTATGTACATATGCATCTTCATATTTGATATGAAAGGAATGATTTTATATTTATATCATAATCGTTATTTTCTCTTCATAACTAGATGCTTTAAATCTTGCAGGTATTTTTTTTTTATTAAATAATTTTCCTCTTAAGGCATGTTTTTCTTCAATAAATCTTGCAATTTTTTAGAATTTATTAGAAATCCTAAATCAAAGTTGATTAATCAGCAAAGGGAAAACCAATTATTTGTGTAAAGTATATTTAATGAATGAAGCATTAAATAAAGTTTAACAAAATGTTGCTTATAACTTAGCAGTTGAGTAAGTTTTTTAAAAGCAAGAGGTCATGGGTTCCCATAATAATCATTTTCTTCTTTCTAGGATGCATTTATTACTATAGTGCTTTTTTTTTTTTTTTGGGTCAACTGTGTTATAATTTGATGAGGGGTATTCGAATCATAGTATATCCAATGGGAGATCAATGACTGTGCCACTAAATTACAATGGCTTTGACTTATTGCTTGAATGAAGTTTTCATTTTTATTTTTCTTTTTTTTTTCTTCTAAATAACCAATAATATAAAATTTCATTCACTAAAAAAAAACTAAGTTCGCTTGAATTGTTATTTATTTAATATTTTTATACCATAAACAATAATTATGATGCTAATGCTGTAAATATTTTGGCCTATCACATAATTTATAGGTAAATAATAATAATAATAATCTATATAATATATATATATAAAAGAAACAAAGCTCCTTTGATAGCTATGGATTTGAATTCTATGAAAATTTCCAACAAGTCCCAAAACTCATTTAGGAAAATAACTTAACAGGGGCATCGTTTGGAATTTTCCAAGCAAAAAATTTGCCATGTTTATTTCTTGAACAGTTTCATCATGGAGGGAATAGGTTTTTCTTTTTTGCAGTCACCTAACTAGCATTATTCTAAAAAACAAGTTGCTTTCTACATGGTATTTTACTTTTGACTAACAAAAAAAAAAATTATTCTCAACAAAATAACTTAGGCCTATTATCATGCAGATAAAAAAGATAGAAGAAGAAAGGAAAAGTAATTTGTCACAATGAAAAAATGAACACCTGCATATTCATATAGACATCGAAAATAAAGACAATTCAAGAAAATCCATAGTGATTCAATGCATTTTAGGGATTAAATTACAAAATGTTCTATTTGAGGAAATCCAAACTATTTTGACTTGGACGCCACTCCCTATTGTTCATTTATTAAGGTCTTTTATGGTTTTCCAATTTTACATCTACTTATCTATTTGCATTTTCTTGCTTTTGTGGTTATGATTAACATTTACTTTTGTAGATGTTTAAGAAAATGGCATTAGAATTTTTCTAAAGATAGTCAATTAAATATTTCAAAAGTGCTAAAGCAAATTTAACATAGGGTAATATTTGCTCTACTCCTTTTTTATGTGCATTTGCATCCTCATATTTGATATGAGTTGAAAGATTTTGTACTTATATCATAATTGATTATTTTCTTTTCATAAATAGATGCTTTGAATCTTGCAAGTGTTTTTTGTGATCAAAGAAATGTCCTCTTAAGGTGTTTTCTTTTTTGATAAATCTTGCAATTTTTTAGATATTACTAGACAACTTAAATCGAAGTTGATTAAATAGCAAAGGGAAAAATAATTATTTGTATATAGTTTATTTAATGAATGAAATATTAAATAAAATTTAACAAAATGCTACTTATAACTTAGTGGCTGAGTAAGTTTTTAATCATAATAATTATTCAACTATGTTACAACTTGGGGAAGGTGATTTGAAGTACCGTATATCTTAATGGAAGACTAGTAGTGATATTACTAAATTACAATAGTTTTATCTTATTGCTTGAATGACTTTTTTATTTTTATTCTTTTTCTTTTTTTTTTAGAATAACAAATAATGTAAATTTTCATTTATTATATATATATATATATATATATATTATAGACACCAAATTTTTTCCTCCTCATTTTTGTTTATTAAAAAAGGATCTTAATTCAAAAATAAAAAATGAAAATGTAAAAAGAAAATGAAAAAATGTTAAAAATACAAAAAAATTAAAAAAAGAAAAAATTATAAATTTTTTTTGGATTTTTAGAAAATAAAATATTTTAGGATCAATTGTTTTAGTTTTAGTTCGGTTTAAATAGTTTATTTTAAAGAATCACATAATTTAAATACAATTTAATTATACTAAATATTAATATTTGGTTAATAGCTTAACAAATAAACATTTTAGCATTAACACTGACATTAGCATTGGATTAGTTTAGAATCACAGGTTCGAATCTCACTAGTCGCAGACGTACTTTTTAGTTTTCCTTCTTTTATTTTACAAGAATCGATTAAGCGTATGGTATTTAAATCAAATCTTAAATCTTATCAAATCTTTTAAATTTAATACGATAAAAATTTGAGATATTCAAATATAATTTGATTTTTATAAAATTGAATATGAATTGATATAAAAGATTCAAATATTTTAGGATTGATATAATTTAAACAATTTATTTTCCGAGCTTTATATATATATATCCATCGTGCAGCATAAATAAAGGACGTTGTTTTCAATCCATCCTCTCAGTTCCATCGAAATAGTAGTGCACAAATCCACAAACGCCATCATGCTGTCATTACACTTTCATACAGCCCTCTCCCTCGCCAAATCTAGTCTTCACCAACTCCACCGTCCTTCATGTATACTGAACACAGTAGCCACAATACAGACCAAGCGGTCAACGCCCGACACTCTCGCATGACGATCAGGTTTTGTTCGCCACAATCACCAACAGCCAGCGAGCCACTACTCCATCATCAACAGCACTGAACCAACCCCCTATCCAACTGCAATTCACAGATCAGCAGCAACTCCAATCGGCATCAGCACTGTCCACAGCTGTAGCTGCTGTACGGTTAGACTACACAGCCATCGGCACTGTTGCATTGCGTTGGTCCACATTGTCCAGCAGTTCAGGCCGCACGACTCACTACAGCACGGCCAGCAACTCCAGCGCTTCACAGACATCCACGATTGAATCATCATCTCGCCACTGTTGATTACACTTCCACCAACCACTGTTGTCCACGTACAACGCGTGCTACTTCATGGCAAGCTATGGCCACTAACGCAATCACACACCGCCCACCGCACTCCGCATTCATATCTACGCCACTCTTCACGTACTACACTGTCACTTACGGCCATTGATTGCAGCACACAATTCCACTGACGCACACACAGTCCACGGTCACACTTCACTGCAATAGCTGCTCCAACACACGATTACGCGCTCGCTACCTGCGGACCAAGCTTTATATACGATTGAGTGGCTCCAGCAACACCGATCTACTGTCCTTCAGTACAGCGAGCAACAAATTCAGGTTCAATTGTTCATTTTTATTTTTTTAATTATATTTTATTTATTTATTTATTATTATTATTTTGGATCCTTAGTTATTTATGTTGATGACCTAATATATAAGTAGGTATGTATATATTAGCTTAAGAGATTCTTATAGTGTTAGTTTTTTATTATATAGATTAAGTATATTATATTTTATTTATTTATGTAGGTAGTTGTTTAATAGTAATAATATAGATATATATAT
>JAMXBB010000010.1:57272341-57633183 GCA_024138015.1 Lumnitzera littorea
AAAGATATGATAAATTGTAGGCGAAAGAAGGAATGCATTACAGTTAAGGGATGACTTGGTCTAAATGAGGTCAAGAGCTAATCATCTTAGCAAAAGGTCAGTTATCTTGAAGTTAGCTTAGGAATATTTAGGATTAGGTTTTCTTTTAGAATTCCTCATATAGAAAGTTATTCTTTTTTAAATAAAAATTAATAATAAAAAACCCTTTTAATAATAGGACATTTGGAGAGTTTTTTCTTTTATAAAATAAAAACATTTGAGAGTTAGGACCTTTTAGAATTTTCCTTAAATAAATTAAATTGATAAATACATAAAATCAGCCAATTTTCAAAATTAAAATAAACAAACATATAAAAGTTTTCAAGAAAAAACTATGGTCGACTTATCCTAACTAGTGGATAGTAGACACTTTCGAGGTGATGTTAAAATCTTTAGAAACTTAAGTTCTTTTTTCTTTTCTTTTGGTTTTTGTTTTTCTTAAAAATATCAAAAAAGGATAATTTAGAAGAATAAACCTAATTTCAGAAAATATATAATGATACTCATTAGGGTTTAATAGGTTAGTCCCCGAATTCAAAATCCTCTAACTTTTTTTTTTTGTCAAATTAAAATCAAATATCAATAATCAAATCGTAGTCAATTCATTCAATTAATTATGATTTTTTCCTTAATTTCAATCAGGTGACAACTTCGAAAGTTTTTATTTAAAAAAACTGAAATTTCTTAATTTCTCTAGTTGAGAATTAATACTAAATGAGTTAGAGTTTATTATTAATCGAAAATGGGAAATGAAATCAAATAAAGAAAACCACAAAATCAAGCTTGACATATATATATATATATAAAACTATGTTCCTTTGAATTGTTATTTATTTAATATTTTTACGTCATAAATTATGATTATAATGCCAATGTTATAAATATTTTGACATATCGTATAATGTATAAGTAAATGATAATATTTATATATATATACATGTACACACACTAAAGAAATAAGGCTCCTTTGATAGCTACAGATTTGAATTCTATGAAAATTTACTATAAGTCCTTAAAGCCCATTTAGGAAAATGCCTTAATAGGGGTATTGATTGTAATTTTCTATGGAAATTTTTTTCCATGTTTATTTCTTGAATAGTTTCATCATGGAGGGAATCTGTTTTTCTTTTTGCAGTTATCTAATTGGCATTATTCCAAAAAACAAGCTGCTTTCTATAAGGCATTTTACTTCCCACTAAAATAAAAAACAATTATTCTCAACAAAAAAATTTAGGCTTGTTATCATACAAATGAAAAATATAAAGGAAGATTGGAAAAGCAATTTCTCACAATGAAAAAATGAACACCTGCATATTCATATAGATATTGAAAATAAAGACAATTTAGGAAAATCCATAGTGATTCAATGCATTTTAGGGTGTGAATTGTAGAATGTTCTTTTCGAGGAAATCCATACTATTTTGACTTTGACGCCACTCCACACTATTAATTTATTAAGGACTTTTTATGGTTTTTTAATTTTTATTCCTACATGTCTCTTAGCATTTTCTTCCTTTTCTAGCTATTATTAACATTTACTTTTGTAGATGTTCAAGAAAATGGCATTGGCAATTTTTTGAAGATGGTCAATTGAATATTTTGAAAGTGCTAAGACACATTCAACTTTGGTTAATATTTATTCTACTCTTTTTTTATGTGCATATGTATCCTCATACGTGATATGAAAGGAAAGATTTTGTAGTTATATCATAATTGATTATTTTCTCCTCATAAATAGATGCTTTGAATTTTGTAGGTAGTTTTTGTGATTAAAGAATTTTCCTCTTAAGTTGTTTTCTTTTTCAACAAATCTTGCAATTTTTTCAAAATTGCTAGCGTAAAGCCTTACCTCTTAAATGTCTTCTTAAAAATTTTTCTTAATTTTGGGGTGTCTGAATACGATTTGTTATTATTATCCCTAAGTTAAGAATAAGATAGAATACATACTTGACCTATCATTCAACTTCATAAATAATTGGTTCTAAATCTCTTCTTATACAATGTAATAAGTCATAATAGAAATATTTTACAAATGCAAGTTGTACTCTTAAAGTATCACAATTATATACTTGATGCATCTCCAGAGTCAGATATACGGAGAAACACTACAACGAATAAACTAAAAAGGAAACAGAAAAGAAACTAGCAAAGCCTGAGCAGCTACCGAATGAATATAACTCACCATTCGATCCTACTCGGCCTACAATTCGTCAAATATGACATATCGGTCCGAATTGAAGGGTCACTTGTCACTAATCCTTATTAAAGGGAATATATAAGAGTTAAGAGATAACAAGAATACTAAGGTTGCTCAGAGATGAATAACAATGTATTAGAAGCTGAATGAATGTGTAAAAGGAAAGTGGGGGTTTATATACCTATTCACTAGGGTTGCTTTACATGTATAAAAAGATAAAAGGGTATTCTACTACACTAAGTTACATAAAACATACTAAAAGGGGTAAAAGAGACAACAAATATTCAGTATGGAAAAGAAAAGATCATTTTAGAATATTGTGTTAAAAGACACGTATCACTTGATGGTTGGACATCAAAGATATGATAAATTGTAGGCGAAAGAAGGAATGCATTACAGTTAAGGGATGACTTGGTCTAAATGAGGTCAAGAGCTAATCATCTTAGCAAAAGGTCAGTTATCTTGAAGTTAAACACCAGTGGGTCAAGTTGATAGCTTGTCTTGGCTAGTTTTGGGCTATCTTATAGATTAAGATTTCACTGTTAGGCAGGAGTATGTTGGACACATGTAAGGATATGAGAGATAGTTCGATAGGAGGTTAGATCGAGATAGGAGTCCTCGTCTTGGTTATGACTTAGAGCTAGTATTTTTCATGTGAGCCCTTAAAGTCCTTTAGCTTAGCTTCTTTTGATCGATTCAAGGGGTTGATTCGTATCAATACTTCTATACAATGTAGAATTTCTTTACAAGTATACAGTTTTGACTACAACAACTATATTAAATCTTTGGTATGGTATCACCAACTTCTTCCCTAAAAAGTTGCCTTCATGTACTCAAATCATATCTTGAAGCCAATGACTTCTTCCATGAGCTCTCCTTTAACTAGTATTTTGAAGTCCCATTGCCTTTATAATGTAATACTTTGTCTACTTATCCTTAACCTTAGATAACTTATCTCCTAAACTACTATTGAGCTGAGTGAGAATGGATGAATAAACACACAATACAAGCAATAACGTATCAAAGCTATACAATAAGTTATTAGTTTAATCACAATATTCTTTAGTTTAGCTAAGCAATGCAAATGTAGTAAGCGCGTGCCATACTTATACACATAACATATATTGATATCAATATCCTAGCCAACCTAACAACTCATTTGATTAGTTGACTTAAGCTAAGCATCTAGACACAAATCAAAGTCTAAGAACC
The DNA here is from genome assembly GCA_024138015.1 of Lumnitzera littorea. Classification (NCBI taxonomy): domain Eukaryota; kingdom Viridiplantae; phylum Streptophyta; class Magnoliopsida; order Myrtales; family Combretaceae; genus Lumnitzera; species Lumnitzera littorea. The sequence continues at coordinate 57,275,790 of JAMXBB010000010.1, forward strand.
AAGCAAAGTAACAATTAATTACTAAAACCTAGTAGCCTAATAATAACCACATGGGGTAGTTAGAAAATCCAACATATAGCTGGCCCAATAGATAAATGTAGTTTCTATATACTTGAAAACCTAGCTTTTATAAATCAAGTGGTTCACTTGATAAATCGAACTTTTAATGTGAAATCTAACCTAGAAAAATTTCAGTTTTTGAAAAACTTGATCTATAGGACCTTTTTATGTCGAGTCATGCCTTGAATACATCAAATTGGACACTAAGTAATACTTAGCAAATTCAAGCAACTTACCAATTATGTATTAGCTTATCCTTTACTTAGTATTTTTGTCAATTTTAAGACATCGGTATTGGGTTTACTTAGGTAGACACCTTACAAGATAAAGTTAGTTCCTACATTCTTTTTTAAGTTAGTATAAATCCTAACAAATGTCCTATAAATGCTTAGGAACATAATCATAGCAATTAAGTTTAATATTAGAACATCATTCAGTTAGCAACAACCATAATAGAAGCCCCATATAACTCATCAAGCAACACATTAACTCGCAACCAAGCTTAGCCAAGCCAAAACAGCACCAAGCATGAAAAGTTAAGAGTAAATATAAGTCTACTTGAGGTACACAAATATCCATTTACTTGGCCTACTGTCCATTCCTAAATTTAGTTGTTAGCATGGTGCTCTTCTTCAACTAACTCACCTAATAATGATAAATGTTACCAAAGCTAGCAATGGATCGTGTGTTTATATATATTCCAACTTGATATTAACTTATTAATTTTAAGTTTGTTTTGTTAAGAAAATATTTGTCCTAAATTGCCTCTAGCTTAATCTTTGATTTAACCTTTGAATTCTCCTCTAAATCACCCTCTAATTCAAGTTAGCATCAAAATTTCTAATGAATATTATCTAACTCATATCCTTAGCTTTACAAATTTAGAATCTCTAGTACTTCACCTGACTTAGTCCTAAGCTTAACATACATATGAAAATTTAAGTGTAGTCTTTGATTCTATCTCTAATTTTGCTTTTGATTCAACCTAAACACTATGTTCACTTATAATACTCCCATTTTTCAATCAAGCCAAGGTAAGACTTATGAAAAAGCAAATCATATGTAACATTAAATAGGAATTCCCTTAGCTATGATGCTAATTATACAATTTACCTCATTTATCATATTTAGCAAAATATATGCATATAACAGGAAATCACCTAATAATTAGTCTCTACACTCCATTAGACTCACAAAAAATATATTTTTACTTAGGAAATCATATTGTTATATTCAAGTCATGAAAAATACCCATATTGACGTAATACATAATATTTTCAAAAATACTAGTTTTAGCTCAATTTTGCAAAAAATTTGCTAAAATTACATAAATAACTAAATGAGTTTATAATATCCAATGTGAATACTTTTAAAATCATAAGTAAGCTCTAGAAATTGTTAAAAATCATATGCATTGAGAAATTTAATTAAAAACCTATTATTTCTTTAACATGAAAACATGGTAGATTTAACAAAATAATTTTGATATATATATTAAATGCATATTTTATTAATTTGTTTATATAAATTAAATATATCATATTCAAAATGTACTTACCACAAAGTAGCTCAAGATAACATCGTTTACTATTTTTAAAAATTTATACAAATTTCGTTGCAATAAGGTAGTTTCTCAAGGAGCCCATATAAGCACCTGAAATTTCAAAATTTTGGGTTAATATTCTGATTTGGCATACAAAAATACTAGGAAAATCCAAGCTTCATAATTTTTAATATAGTTTAATACTTTTTGTAAAATAAATTAAATTAAAAGCTAAAAATAACATCACCTTGTGTTAGAGCTTTGGCCATTGTTGGTCGAAGAGGGGTAGTCTACCTGATTACTCTTGTGTCAATCTTCAACCACTAAAACGCCATCATGTTATGTTACGTATAGCCTTAGGGACCCTATTTCACACATATTTTCTACTATTTTAGCTATTTTTTGTAAAAATACTAAATTATAGGTTTTAAGAGGATTTTTTTGGAGTTTAATATGACAAAATGGTTTAAGATTAATACCACAACTCTTTTTATAGAGATCCAGGCATTGGAAAAGTGAAATGAAATTTCCAAGTGTTATTTAGCTAGCATTTGAGGTGTAATAGTACTAATTAAATAATATATTATGTTGACAACTCATCCAACCTATTTGTCCATGTGTCTAGGTATATGCGATGTCATTTCCATATCATTCAAGGAAGATTTGTTATTTTTTAGTAATTAAATACTATTTTTAACTATTATTTATATATTATGTTAATATATTTACATATCAGGTACGTATAATGCGTATAGTATATTTATGTAATTATACCACGTGCCATTTGACTCAAAAAATTATTTTTATAAGTTAACAATTTATTTCAAGGTCTTATGGTCACTTGGAACTCAAATTTTGAGTTTCCAATGATTATTGAGTGCACTTGATAAAAATGTGTTTTATTGAAATTAAATTTTATATAAGCTTTATTTTGAGAAGTTAACCTTACTAAGATGATTTTTTTAATTTTTGTGACCTCATATTAATATTTTACTGAATTTGGACAACTTTTTCTAAAAACCCTAAATCATATCGAATTCCATAACTCGTGTCGATACCAAGTAGCTAGAGTCTCGTCACATGACTAAACTTGCTTCTCAAGCTTAATAAGTTTACTTTATTATTTCTCTTGCTAAATCCATTAAGTCTCACGTATAATAAAAGTAATCTCCTCTCTTAAGTTTATGGTAATAGGTTGAAGGCTAGGATTTTGCAAATAGAAAACCTAAATCGAAGTTGATTAAACAGGAAAGGGAAAGATAATTATTTTTATGCAGTTTATTTAATGAAATAAATATTAAATAAAATTTAACAAAATATTGCTTATAACTTAGTAATTGTGTATGTTTTTAAAAGCAAGAGGTCATAAGTTCCACAATAATCATTTTACTTTCTCCTAGGATGTATTTATTACTATGCTACCTTTTTTATTTTCTTTTTCTTGGGTCAAATGTGTTATTACTTAGGGAAGGGGATCCAAACCACTATATATTCTAATGGAAGATCGGTGGTAATGTTGCTAAATTATAATGCCTTTAGCTTATTGCTTGAATGATATTTTCATTTTTATTTTTTTCTTTAGTATAACTAATAATATAAAATTTCATTCGTTATAAAAAAATAGTTCTTTTGAATTACATAAACACTAATTATAATGCTAATGATATAAATAGTCTGGCTTATTGCATAATGTATAAGTAAATAATAATAATATTTATATATATACTAAAGAAATAAGGCTCCTTTGATAGCTATGGGTTTGAATTATTTGAAAATTTCCAACAAGTCCTTAAAACCCATTTAGGAAAACATAAAATTTTTCCATGTTTATTTAGGTTTTTCATTTTTTGTAGTTATCTAACTAGCATTATTCTAATAAACAAGTTGCTTTCTACACGTTATTTTACTTACCACTAAAAAAAATGATTATTCTCAACAAAATTTTTTAGGCTTGTTCTCATGCATATGAAAAAGATTTAAGAAGAATGGAAAAGCAATTTGTCACAATGAAAAAATGGACACTTGCATATTCATATAGAGGAAAATTTGTAATGATTCAATGCATTTTAAGGATTGAATTACATAATGTTCTGATCAAGGAAATCCATACTATTTGATTTGAACGCCACTCCCTATTATTAATTTATTAAGGTCTTTTATGGTTTTTCAATTTTATGCCTAAGTGTCTATTTGCATTTTCTTGCTTTTGTGGCAGATGTTTAAGAAATTGGCATTAGCATTTTTCTAGAGATGGTCGATTGAATATTTTGAAAGTGCTAAAAAAACATTCAACCTAGGGTAATATTTATTCTACTCCTTTTTTATGTGCATATGTAGCCTCATATTTGATATAAAATGAAAGATTTTGCACTGATATCATTATCACGATCCAACAGTATCGTTGTCATGGTAGGTCACCGTGTATTGTATAAAGGTTTATTATCAACCCTCTTGTTGACCATAGGCCTTTCATATGACACACAAGACTTTTTCCACTTTACGTTATCACTAGGCCCATAGACAAGTAATATAGAGTAATTTAACTAAAATTACTTTTATGTTATAAATTAGCTAATTGTGTGGGCTTGTGAGACCCACACCAAAACAATATTTCAAACAAATGTAGTTCATAAAGGAACTACATTAAATCTATGCTATGAACAGAAACATAGAAGTATCTAAATGTCTATAAATCTATTATAAAAATGTCCTCTTCGCTCTCTGATCGCTCCATCCTGTCCTTACACGAGACCTACCACTAGTATGCCTTGGCCCGGATTAGTGAAGAGGTTCTCTTGCAATAACAAAAATCTATAGGGGTATAAGCTTACGCTTAGTAAGATAAATACTCTTATCAGTACCACATGACAGAAATTTATTAGATGCACAATTATATGAATGCGTAAACAATCAGTATGCCAAACAATGCATGTAGTGACCTAGGAACTGCATACGACTCAGAATTATGCCCCCTGAAATCGGGGTTTGGAGATAATTAACTGACCTAAATTAAAATCCGGGTTCTAGACCTTGGGTTTTATTTCATTTGCACTATCGTGCTCAAGCCAAAACAAAACTCTCTCTCTCTCTCTCTCTCTCTCTCTCTCTCTCTATATATATATATATATGTATGTATGTATGTATACTTCCTTTACTGAAACCAAATTATATTTTTAAAATGCCAAGTTTAGCGGTGTGGTGGTCTTCGCAATCCATAAACATACGCCCTAAGCAGAAGCTACAAGATTTGGCCCCTCGCCGACGGTTGGCGTTTCTCGGTGCCTAGTAAGCCCATCAGCTTAGGATAGAGACTCAATTTATATGATGACATAGCTAGTGCCCAATCATACAGGAAACTTGTATTCTTGTGAGTCCCTTCCCATCTTCTACGTGAAACGGCAGTCGGTGTTATCCGTATGCAATATGGGCTATGCATGATTCATTTTGATTTCTTAATCGTATAAGTGATTAACTCGATTTTCAAGGTGATTAGACAATTTCATTCCATACAATTTACATGTATATATAATGCAAATAATTCCCATTATTATATATAATTATCAAGTCCTCATATTCATCCACAAATTCATACACATGCATTTCCCATATCCTACAAGCATCCAAATTTATATATATAAGTTTAGGTGCATATATTCTATAAGCAAAATCAAGTAAAGAGTTATCGGGAATTTACTCACTCTGCCATGTAGGTCAATCAAAGTAATCCGGAGGTAAGTCATCTCCGTATACAATGTCCCCTAGTCATTGAAATAATTTTTATAAGGAATTGAAACAAACTTAAGAAACTAAGTAATTTTCCTTAAGTTATATTCTTGATTAGTTTTCGTAATTTTTCCCAATTTTTACCTAAAGTTCAATCGCGTATGACTTTTTTGTTTTAAATCCGATTTTTATGATCTTATAGTCAATCTCCATCGTTTTCGAGTGTACTTTAACATGATAAGGTTAGATTTTCTAAATGAGGTATACAATTCTATCCATAGGTCAGAACAGTAGCGTTCCTCATGTATTGGAGTGTTTTTGGGCCTTATATGATAACTTAAGGAATCCTTTGGGCTTGGTCTTAAGATTTTATTCTAAGCTTAAAATACTACTTGAGATCAGATTTACAACTTTGATTTATATTCCTAAGACTAACAACCACTTCTTGGGCTCTTTAGTGGGCTTAAGTTGTCAAATGAGCTTGTTTTTTGTTCAAACTAAAGTTAGTGACTTTGATGGGCTTATGAGGCCTTAGGTGGATTTCTTATGGGCTTCGAAACAACTTCTCTTGATGCTTTAAGGTGCTAATCAGAATTTCATTGGAGGCCCAACTTAGAGTTCTGGGCTTATTTTGAGAGTTTTAAGCTCGGTTTTGAGTTTTAGGCTTTGTATGCTTACCCTTCTTGCTTTGATTGATCATTTCACTTTGCTCATTCACTTTTATCATATTTTAACCATCTTTTTTGCACATTCCAGATCTGTTCGTGATGGTTCCAAGGGGTCCTCACTTGGTTTTTCAACTTGTTTCATCATTTTCTTAAGTTTAGGTGGTAGATTATGTACTTAACTACTTGTGTCCAAATTTTAACTTAACTTTTCTTCCACAAGATGTTTCTTTAACTCATGTTCCACACAAAGAAATAGAAAATCTTACATTTAATGCAACTTCCATATCATAGCTCATATCATACAAAGTTGGTTTCTTCATAAAACTTCATGTGATGGATTTTTCGTTAACTTAAGTCTAAATTTGAGTATGTTTAACTTATTAAAAACAAAATCAACATCCCAATGACTGTGGAACCCTCACGTCCAGCATGTTCATCCTCCATTCAAGTTTTGGTTTTAAGACTTTCTCAACTTAAAATCTTCCATTCAAAGTCTTAAACAAGTCTCTTTACAAAATACCAACTTTACATGCTTATATTTCAACTTCATGTAAGAGTTTCATGAGTTTGTTTCTTAAAACGGTTTTTGATGTTATAACAACTTAAACCTTACTTATATTTTTAAGAAATCAAAGTCTCCTAACATAAATACCAATCCACATATCATAAGAAACACTTACTTGTCTTTAAAGCAAAGTATGGTGGTTGTGCACTAAGGTTCCACTTAAGCTCTTAACTTTGCTTCCTCCTTTTTGCCATCTTTTGGAAACCCAAGTTGTTTGATCTTTTGGAATAGGATTTATAGAAGGTTCTAATGGTCTTAGATGGTGAAAGAAAATGACATAAGAACAAGAGGAGAAGTTGCCGTAAGTGAAGTAAGAAAAAAAAAATGGAAGAAAAGTTGATTTTGTGGGGTAAGGTGGTTTCTCCCTTTTATGTTTGTTTCAAAGAAGAGAAAGAAGATGTGAAAGTGAGAGAAGTAATGGGAAAAATGGCCGGTTGGAATTGAGAGAGAATGAGTGTTTAAATGTCTTGAAAGTGTTGTCTTGTAGCTTACATAAAGTCAACAATTGCAACTATTGATGATGTAAGCGTTAAGGGGTGAATAGTAATGTGTAAGAGAAAGTGATTGATGGTTGAATGATAAGAGTATGACCCCCTTTCTTCCTTGTCTAAATCTGCTATTTAAAGTGTTTTTTGGGCCACGAGGTGGTCTTGTCTCATTTATTAAAATTAAGTTTATGAAATCTTGTGAAAAATTGTCCATATGTAGTATAAGTGAAGGGGTGATAAGGAAAATGTCTTATCACTAAGTTTTGATAAGTTATCAATTGATAAATAATTTCAACTCTCAATTGATAAGTTATCTAAAGTGATTAGTTAATCTATTTATTGAAGTGTAAGGCTTAGGCATGAAGATAAATGTATGATCTTATAGAAAATTGTTTTTAGGTTTTCATTTCGATTTGTTTTGTAATTTATGATTTGATTTTTATAAAATCATGAAATTTTCTAAAGTTGAATGAAATTATTTAAAATAAATTATCGATTAATTATTTAAGGTTAAAATTCCTTAATAATTTTAAGATTTAGGGTTTTAAGTAACTTTAGAGCTTACAGTTTTTCAAGCTCGGGTTTTATCGATAATTGGCTTTTGAATTGTAAAAATTTAATTCATTTCTAAATATAAACTTAAGTTTTTTGTTTAGTTGATCTTTGGGAACATTCGAAAAGTACTCTTAATCAAGTCTTAGGTTCACTAAAAATAGGGTTTACAATCATAATCGATTATTTTCTCTTCATAAATAGATACTTTGAATCTTACAAATATTTTTGTCATTAAAGAATTTTCCTCTTATGTTTTTTTTTTTTTTGATAAATCTTGCAATTTTTTATAAATTACAAGAAAACCTAAATCGAAGTTGATTGAACAGCAAATGAAAAAATAATTATTTGTATATAGTTTATTTAATGAATGAAATATTAAGTAAAATTTAACAAAATGTTGCTTATAACTTAATAGTTGAGTCAGTTTTTAAAAGCAAGAGGTCAAGGGTTCCCATAATAATCATTTTACTTTTTCTTAGGATGCATTTACAACTATATTGCCTTTTATTTTTTTTTGTTTTTTTTTTGTTCAACTGTGTTGTAACTTGAGGGAAGGGGGTTTGAACCACCATATATCAAATGGAGGACTAGTGATAGTACCACTAAATTACAATAGTCTTGACTTATTGCTTGAATGATATTTTCATTTTTGTTTATTTTATTTTTTCTTCAAAATAGCCAATAACGTAAAATTTCATTCATTATAAAAAAAAATACTAAGTTCTCTTGAATTACTATTTATTTAATACTTTTATATCATGAACATTAATTATAATGCTAATGCTATAAACATTATGTCTTATCAATGTATAGGTAAATAATAAGGGTATTTATATATCCTTTGATTGCTATTGATTTGAATTCTATGAAAATTTCCAACAAGTCCTTAAAGACCATTTAGGAAAACATCTTAACTGGGCATCGTTTGGAATTTTCCAAGTTTGTTTCTTGAACAGTTTCATCATGGAGAGAGTAGGGTTTTTGAAGATATCTAACCAGTATTATTCCCAAAAATAAGTTGCTTTCTACACGTTATTTTACTTCCCACTAAAAAAAAAAAGATAGTTATTCTCAACAAAATATTTTATGCTTGCTATCATTCAGATGAAAAAGAAAATAGAAGAATGGAAAAGCAATTTGCCACAATTTAAAAAATGAACACCTACATATTCTTATAGATATTGAAAATAAAGACAATTCAGGATGCATTTTAGGGATTTAATTGTGGAATGTTTTGTATTTTGACTTGGATGCTACTCCCCATTATCAATTTATTAAAGTCTTTTATGGGTTTTCGATTTTACACCTACTGCCTATTCGCATTTTCTTGCTATTGTGGTTATGATTAAAATTTTCTTTTGTAGATGTTTAAAAAAATGCCATTGGCATTTTTCTGAAGATGGTCAATAGGATATTTTGAAAGTGCTTAAACACATTGAATGTAGTGTACTATTTATTGTACTCCTTTTTTATCTGCATATGCATCCTCATATTTCATATGAAAGGAAAGATTTTATAGTTATATCGTAATCGATTATTTTCTCTTTATAAATAGATGTTTTGAATCTTGTAAGTGTTTTTTATGATTAAAGAATTTTCCTCTTTAGGGTGTTTTCTTTTTCAATAAATCTTGCAATTATTTGGAAATTACCAGAAAAGGTAACTCGAAGTTGATTAAACCGCAAATGAAAAATAATCATTTGTAGAGAGTTTATTTAATGGAAACTACAGGGTAGTGTGAGAAAAAATAACGGAGGCGAAATTGAGATAGATATGCCATTGGTAGATTATCTATATCACTAAAGGCTAAAAGAGTCTTATTATGTCATTTTTATCTTTCTAATTTCCTAATGGGTAAATTTAGAAGACACATTTTTTGTTTATCTTTATTGTGCAAAAATTATTTAATCAAATTGATGAAAACATTCGCTACAGTGATTGCGCATACCCATTTTTATTTCCTATCGAAGTTCATGTCAATGAATTTGCCTTTTTATTAATATATATATATATATATATATTTCCTTTGAGTCACTAAACAACACGTTCTTTATTATATTGCAACTTATTGATCAACATTTGATTTTTTCCATACTTAATGGTAATAGCACATAGATTAGTTGATTTACATATCAATTATGTTTCACTTGCAAGATTGAATTTGTCCTATAATAAGTTTTCAAACCATTTTTGTTGCACTTTGTAAGTTTGTGCAACCCAACCAATAATTCGCCGGAGGACAACCGAGTGGATCATATATTGTAATATGGGGAGCAATCAGTTTGTTTACGACAAATTAATTTGAGTCATTTCCTATGAAATCACATGATTTGTTTATTTCTCCATGATTGAATCCATTTTAATGAAGAGAATGTTTATTTAAACCTCTTATGTTTATTCTTGCTTCAATAGTTGGGAAAAAAAAAAAATCTTGCTTTTCCATAAAATTGATATTAGTTAATTCCTATATACATTAAACCTGATAGTTATTCAACTATTTCATTCTGCCCATGTGTTGTTGGTCTCCAATGCTATTTCCTTATTTTATCTAGAGCTTGAATCTGCTCATCAAATTTTAATTTAATAAGAAATTAAGTAAGAAAGCTCAGTGGCAACTTCAAAAGGCATCTGACACCGCGTTCTCCGAGCAACTAGTTTGACATGGAACAAAATATTATTTTCTATCAGGGCATGGAACTTAGAAGGTAGAACCAGAATAACCCATTATTGGTAACTTGAATATTGAGTTGTGATAGATATAACGAATTGTTAGAGATAGATTAGTTGAAATTAAAAAAAAGAAAATCAATGCCTATTAACGAAAATTTATCAATGCCTATTATAGCCGCGAGACGAATTCATAAAATAAACAACCTAAGATAAAATGTATAGAAAATGCAATTTGCAAATTTATACGTCTGAACTATGGTCTTCATACCTGGACGTAGCAAAAGCTGAAGGAAAAGAATCAACTTTAGTTCACCAATATGCTTAATAATCAAACACATTGACTATGCTTTCAAATTTGGCATGTGGGGTGATGGACACGGAGGGTCATTTAAACAAAATCCCATATGCATGAAGTCCTCTGTTTCGTTAAATCAAGCACGGAACCCAATGTTAAATTCCCCATAGAAAAAAGAGGTAAGGTTCCATTTCTTGTAATTCAAAAAGAAGAAACATACAAATTCTTCATTTAACAAAGGCAATACGAAGGTTTACATTTTGGTGAGACATAAGCTTAACGAAAGTTGTAAGAGGAAAACGTGTACTTTTGAGGACAAAAATTCCACCAACCCATGCTACTGTTGTATAAACACAAACCCACCTTCGTGCACATTCTTTAGCTAGTTAGGATTTTGGGGAAAATAGCATGAATTTAAGGATATGCAAGAAATGAGGATACACTCTAGACTTAACATGCAACCACCACCATGGCTAAAGGAGCACTCCTTGATAGGCTCTGTTAACACATCTCAATAGGCCCTTGGTAGCTAGAAGTTTGGATTTTGATAAGTGCTCGATTTTTTAATTTTTCTTTTTTAAAATTCTAAAAATAGTAAATAGTATCAAAATATTATGAAACTTAGTTTTTCCAAGTATTTTTGTATGTAGAATCTAAATATTGAACTAGATTTTTGAGATTCAAAGTAGAAATATATGTTCCTTAAGAAATTGGGCTTAAAAACGAATTTTGCACTAAATTTTAAAAATAGTAAACAATGTAGTTTCTATTCCAATTTTTGTATACAAGTTCCTAAAAGGGTCTACTTTAATGCTATGCAAAGATTTTTGAAAAACTATGAAGTTAGATTTTAGGTAATTTTAGTTTAACATGGAAGTAATCAGCTGGAAATGTATAGGAATGATATTTCCTAAAATAGTTTGGTTTGCATGTATTATAATCTGGTTGTAATTTGGTTTTGAAATACTGGACTAGTTTGGTGGAGTATGGAAACAGTTAAGTTGGTGTTGAAATTGAATGATTTGATGATTTAAGAAGTGCATCGTGCAAGTTAAAATGTGATTCAGAATGTAGGACAAAATATTAGGTAGGTGAAAATATGAAATAATCTGATGTGTAGAACTTAGGTCAAAAGTTGACATAGGGGGTAGTTGATTTTGTAAAAGTAAATGTATTTTCATAATAAACCTTCATAATTTTGATATGCATTTAGCCATATAATTAACTTAGGTTATATGTTAGTGATACTACAATAATTGGACATTTAGCAAGTGTTTTATTGAGATCTCTTATCTTAGAACTAAAATGATGTAGTAAGGAAATGAGATATAGCAGTGTTTATGTAGTAGTTAAAATGATTAGAAATTGTGTTAGAAGATACATTAGACTAAATTTATATACAGAAAGTAAGTCAGAAATAAGGTCAATAAGTATCTTGGACTAGAGTTGCATTATAAATAACTACATCAATACCTAGACTACAAATGTAAGTAAGCTAGTAATTTTGTTTATACTTCATATATTTTAACTCGAGCATCATACATATTTTATTTTATTTTTTGGAGATATGCATAAGGAAAATTCTTGTGAACAAGAGTAAGATTTAGGAAATTTACGAAGTGGCCTAAGTAAGTAGATTGGTTTGTGCCATGACTTCCTTACATGTGTGATCTAACGAAGAGTTTTTCCTTAACTCCTCTTTTCATGCTAATAGGGTCTAAGTACCTTAACATAATAAATGACCCTAAATAGATACTAGAGTTCCTAAGTTGACAATTAAGCATTGTAGATTTAGGGCTAAAGCTTAAGAACTCACTTTGGACTATATGTGGTTGAATTTGCTATTTAGGTTTTCATTGAACCACAAGTTCAATCAAAGTAATTCGAATTATGAGAGGACTCTACTATTTTAGATGAAAAGTAGAAAAACTACCATAACCAAGGTATACATGTTATATGATGGAATGAGTGATGCAACTTGAAAGAGAAAGTGAACTCTTTTAGTTTATTGGAATCTACATGACTTTCAAACATATATTTTTAAGCATGAAAATGTATGCTCATAGGATAGCAACGCACAACCTCACATATTTGGTGTAGAGCATATCCTCCTTAATATACTATTTTATGCTTCAATTTTCCAAAAGTTGTCAATATAAATATTTTCTAAGGAATGCACATATGTAAAATGCGATTTAAAAATGAGCTAATTTGACCATTTCCGAGCTTTAATTTGTTTCCAGTTTATACTAAACTTAATTGGTTTTTAAATAGTTGTCCTTATTTGTGGTGATATTCAGTTGAAACTTCACTATAAAAACAAAAGGATGGCTCGTTTTTATCTAACGTAGTTCCTCACTATCACTATGTGAGAGTTGCTATGTTTTTATGTCAACCTATTAGATTTACTTCTTTTAAGATCAATGGGATTTACCTCTTTTAAAGGTCATCTTTTGGTATTTACTTCTTTTGAGGTCACTCTATGGGATTATTATTTTTTAAGGTCACCTTAATGGATTTATTTCTTTTAAGGTTGCCTACAAGATTTACTTCTTTTAGGGCCAATCTATGGTTTACTTCTTTTAGGTTACCCTACGAGATTCACATCTTTTAAGAAGGACACCCTATGGGATTTTCTCCTTTTAAGAGCATCTTACAAGATTACGTCTTTTAAGATCATCTTATGAGATTTTTTCCTTTTAAGGTCACCCTAGTGATTCACTTCTTTTATGGTCACCCTATACGATTTACATCTTTTAAGATCACCTTATGGGATTTATATCTTTTAAAGTCATCTCAAGGAATATACATCTTTCATGACCTAAAATACTTTGAAAATTTAAAAGATCTTCATAGCTTTTGCAAATTGTGAGTGAATAGTGATTCTATTTCTTTGTCCAATAATTATTCATCCATTGAACCGTAGTTGTTTGAATACTAAATTCATTTATCATATCATGTTTTCCTTTAGAGGCTTTCCTTTGTTTTGATCGTTTACATAAAGGTATCTTTATAACAATGCTCAATCATAAGGAGTGGTCTTTTTCTTTTAAATAAACATTGAATTATGATGGAATATTTGTGGAATGGAATTTTAATAGGACTAACCCACTACATTTCACTTACAGTACAACAAAAGCCTACCTTCTACAATTTTCTAACACTTTGTGAAAAAGGTAAACTCTCTCTCTCTTTCTTAATGTTCTCTCCTTTTCTCTTTTCTATTTCTCACCATTAGGTTTTGTTCTACAGAAACTAACTTAGTTCTTTGTGTTGTTTTGCAAGGTAAGTACACTCACGGTGGCTACTTTGAGTGAGCTAAGACTTCAAGATTTTCTTTCTATAATTCAAGGATGTCTTTTCCCTCCCTTTTCTTTTCTTTTTATGGCATATGCATGATATAGTTTTAGATTTGTTAGATTTGTTAATCTGGTACATTTTAGTTACATTATCTAACACTTGTTTACAAACTATAACAATCTTTAACAAATCTATGCTATTCTTATGCTCTTTCTATACTATCTAGTATGTAATGTAACTTTTGAGCCTATAAGGCTTTTTGATAGATCTTCTCGTAACAAATTTATATGTAAGGCTAAGAATGTGCATAAACTTATCATAGGTTGTTATTATCTAGTATGATGTTATCTAATTCTAGGAATATCTGCTTTCCTTGTATAAAATAAGAAAATATTTATGGGATTTCCAATAGAATTAATAGTTTATGGAGTTGAACAAAATCTCCATTAGATTTAAAAAATATCTTAAATTAGTTTCATCCATTTTTGTTAGTATCAATGACCCTCCAAAGAACACTTTCTTAACAATATACGACCCTTCAAAGCCTGGTATGAACTTCCCTCTTAGATCTTAGGCATTAGGGAGGACTTTCCTCAAAACCAAGTTTCCTATTTTGAAGGATCTTAGGCATATTTTCTTATTAAATGCCCTTGCTATTCTTTGTTAATGGAATTGGCTACGAAACAAGGCTAACAACCTTTGTTAATCAATGTGGTTAAGTTGTTCAACTCTTTTCTTCATCCATTCAGCCTTATCTAATCATGTTTTGAAGATTGCACGAAGAAATGGTACTTCCACTTAATATTGCTTTAGTTTCATCTATTAGAAAATAGGTCATGGCACATGTAGAAGTTCTATTGAGGTTTTGTATGCCTTTAATGCCAATAGCAACTTTCATGCCAAGCAACATACATTTAATTTAGTTCCAGTTTTCACTAAGCTAATTTGTTTACTATCCTAACAAGCACACCCAAAAAGTAATGACTACTACTTACCTATGTACAAATTCCTAAAGTTGCTAAAGCATAAATAATTAGTTTTTTCAAACCTAAGTTAACTTACCTAGTCTAACCCAATTTGACTTAACCCCTCCACAAAACTGGTTTGAGTCATCCTTTGACCCTTATTGATATTGATTCTAGTTCAACCCGATTGAACCAACAAGTCTAATCTAGTTTCTATTAAAATCCACTAGTTTTTGTAGGTTAAAATATATTATCTCTCTTGTATTTTGCAGAAAATGCACCAATTTGCTAAAAAAATAAATCTTGATGAAAGAAAAATAAAAAATTAAACTATAAAAAACTCTTAACTTTCAATTCTTAAGGAAGTAAGTAAGTTTTATTATTTTAAAAATAAATAAGAATTATATTATAATAATTTTATTGACCTAAGTTTGATTTTGGTTGACCTCAATTGATCCTCTCAACTCTTATCCCCTTCTCATTCTTGGATTAATTTTTCGATCTGAGTTTAACAACACTATAAATAATTTAAATCTTGACATAATGTATAACATTAAAGTCATGATTTATACTTGATGATTCCAAAATATAACTTAACCTATGATCATTGATTAACGCTTGTGGTTTAGAATCTAAGGTATGGATTATGCGGTCTCAATTATACCCTAAAATATTAATAAGAAGAACTTGATTAGTGACTAGAACACCAAGATCATTAACTTATAACATAAGTAATTATCAACAACTTTTCATCTACTACTATCTAAGAGAATAACCTACCTAGTTACTTTCTTATATTAACTTTTCTATATTAGCTAATTTTAAATGTAAACTACCTTCTCACTAAAAAGACATTTGGCTAAAGGGTAAGGGGGTTGGGTTGGTGGCAAGAAGGTGAATTGAGTATTGAGGACAAATTTTTAGCTTCTTTTCAAAATTGGGTAATACATGTAATAAAGTGTGTAAACAAGATAATGTGATAACAACGATAAATGTCAAATTTATAAGAGACAGGGAAAGACAAGATCAAGCTCAAATATATCGTAGAGTTTGGACCACCCCTTACTCTTTATGAGTACACAATACCTGTAACTAGGGACTTTTCATTGCTTTTATTAATCACCAATTGGAATGCTCTTAGAACTATATGTGAACTCAATACATCTTAATCACAATTACATAATAGTCTCTCAAATGTAGTGCTTTTTTCTCTATGTTTTTGCAATAAATAGACTCATTAGCACTACAATGTCTATCTCTTTTAATAAATTGTAAGTTAATGTATAAGAGACGAATCAGATGTTAGTAAGCCAAATAATGTAAGAGAATTTTTGTAAGTCATAATGGAATATCAGTTTTTAATTGTCCTTAGCCAGGGAGCTGATCATTTATACCATCTCTAAAAGTTATTCCTGTTACTATGCATTTAATATTCCAATGGCTAGTTGAAATCATGCCACTATCAAGGTGGTAGACATAAAGGGAATCGGCTCCAATGCCGACTAGCCCATCATTAGGCCAGCTCGAAGATTAGAAGCAAACCAACTTTCTTCTCAAAGACACTATACCATTAAGTCAGTTTCATCCCTTATTGTTAGGCTAGTAAAGCAAAAGTGCAATACACTTCTCTTGTTGATATGCAGTATAAAGGAGCACAACACAATCATATAAATATACTATTCTTTCAAGTTTTATTGATGCAAATTAAGTCCAATAGGATTCATTTAAGAGTTAATTGATATATGAAAGAGTTTGCAAGTTAAAGTTTAATTCTACAAATGACTCAAGTTTCTAAATATTTTGTTTTATTCTCATCAAAATCAAATAGCAAACCTTAGGTTTGACAGTCATTAAATTAAATAACCAACTAAAGGCTTAGTATAATGAGCTTGTGATCCATATATTTGATCTTATATATTATTAACCTACCATTAAACCCAAAATAAGAGTTAAAATTTAAGATTTAATATTTTTTAATAATTAAGTTAATTAGGAGCCATTAAATATTATTAATTACATTAACTAAGGATCATTGATTATAGGCCAAATACTAACCCATTAAATTAATTACTCGATTCCTCGATGACCGGTTGATTGCTACCTCCCATGGTTAAAAATTAACCCTTTGGTCTTACTTTAATGTGCAGCCTAAGACTCCTCCAAATTCTAAGCTCTAACTTAACAATTTTTTACGAAGAAACTAACTAATTAAACCTTTTCTTTCAATCGAAAACTCTGGTCTCCAATAACCTTTGCGTATTTTATCAATTGACATATTCCAGTAACCATTATTTGTTATGAACTGTCCAATAAGTAACAAAACTTTCATTAATCAATATTCATATATTCTTAACTTCTCTCATATATGTAGAGCTAATGTCTATATCAAACCTTTTATGTCTATTTTTCCATAACATTTAAATAACTCCATAAAAATTTATGATTCTTTTTCCATGAAGTCACTTTATTTCGTAACCTTTATGTTTTACATAATAATTTCTCTTTATTGATTCCAATGCTTAACGCATCAAGATGTCAATTCCACAGTATCCTTTTTTCATATTTTATGAACAACTTATTATACTCCTATAACTATCTTTTATCAAAACCATAACTTCATTTTATATCATAATGAAATTAACAAATCTTTCCAAGCAAATTTCAACTTCTAGTTCCGAAGCAACTTTTATTTCATTGCAACTCTTCACCAATTTCTAAATGAAAAACTTGATTTCGAAAATCATTTCAGCAACCCATAATCCATCATTCTTATGAATCCTTATGAATCTCAAATTTCTTAACATATCTGTAAGATTTATTATCCATTCCTTTACTGTAATATAGAATAATTTACTATAAGTTCATATAACAGCCACTTCACTCCTCCCCTCACCCACCCTCCCCCTAACTTTTTTTTTTTCCTTATTAAGAACAACTCACTTAAAAAAAATTTATTAGCATGATTCCCAATAACTATACCATATTTCCTTAACAATCTCATAACAATACTTTTCCTTTTTCTCTTATTCTGAAATAAGAATAATCTATTATGTTACCTATTAAGAACAACTTCAACATTCCATACAATTAATGTTTCCAAAACCATAATTTTATAGGTCTTACAAATTGGACTTCTTTTACACACTTACAAACGGATTTAGATTTTCTAAAGTTCATATTTATTAAAGTTCCTTAAAATTATAAAAGCAATGGCTGTCATTGTCTAAATTTTTTATAAAACATGATGTCATAATAATGTCATGGGATATTTAAAAAATCTAAACAATACCAACCATTACTGTTGTAACTTTAGGAGATAAGAACTTTAGAGGATCCATTTCCCTTACAATAACTCTTTTCAATTCATTTAATCCATCAAAAAATTATGCCAGGTTACCCTAAAAATTAACACATATGATGAACAATGTAATTAATAACAATTTAAAACCCTAAACCTCCATGAACAAATAAATTTAAAAAAAAGAAAAACTTTGCTTTGATTTTGGTAACACCTAAATTCAATAGCTATTACATCTAAATTACAACTAACAGTCCTTAAAATTAAATAAGGATTTAGATTACACTCGTTTTGGTTAAGCTACAATGGTAATCACCAATATAGGTGCCAGGTTTTATATGGAGGGTGGGCGCTACGATACAAAAGTTAGGAGAAGGATGTTTTTGGTGAGA
The DNA here is from genome assembly GCA_024138015.1 of Lumnitzera littorea. Taxonomy (NCBI): domain Eukaryota; kingdom Viridiplantae; phylum Streptophyta; class Magnoliopsida; order Myrtales; family Combretaceae; genus Lumnitzera; species Lumnitzera littorea. The sequence goes on from JAMXBB010000010.1 coordinate 57,294,312, forward strand.
GCCATGTTTATCTATATTAATGCTTGGGTTGCTTTAGATGTGTAAGATATGTTAAGCCATATTAATGTTTCACCTGCTATGCATGTGTAAGCTATGATAAGCTTGTCTTGCCTTACATGTAAAAGCTATGCAATGGTTTGGTTTGTTTTCGATTTATCTTCGTAAATTGATTGGGGCATTCATGTCATAGCACATATGTACATAAAGGTCATATTTTTTGAAGCTTGGCTTTGGTATGAAAGTCTTCATTCATCATATAGTTTACACTCTTCGGATTGAGTCTTGTAACTTTCTTGCTTTGGACCTTGATATAACTCTTTTGGTGATGATAATTTTTAAGAATTCTTTAGATTAAGCTATCAAATGTTGCTCCCTTAGGAATTGATACCAGTGCATTGGCACTTATGTGTTGCATAAGTACTGTATTTGTGCTTGATTATCAATTGTGTGCTTAGACATACATAATATGTATTTACATATATGTTCTTTGTTTTGTTGCATACTTTGATATGTGTGTATGTATATTATATATATGTATATGTGTGTGTCTATATGTCCACATGTGTGTGTATTTGTTCGTGTGTTGCTTTTATTGTCGATTTTAGTTATCCTCACCTAGCTGGAATTATGAGTTAAGGTGTTAGCTCTCTAATCTTAGATAACAAGGACTAAGTTCAAAGATAATTCGAGTCTACTAAATAAGAGAGGAGAGCATTTCACAATAGGTTTTGGCACCAACATATTTGAAGCAACATATATGAAGATTACCATGCTATTTTATATTTTATGAGACATCATGTGAATTGTAATGTCAACTACTAAATATAAGTTTTATTTATGTATTAAATGTAAGCGAGAACTATGTGAAAATGGTATGATTGTATGTGGTAAGCTTTTGATAAAGATTTTGTAGAATTTATGGAGGATAATGCTTGACTATTGTATAAATTGTTATGTAAATTGTATGAATGTAAAGTTTGTTATAGGATGTGATATGCGATGTAAACAGGGAAATGTGCTATGAAACTATAAATGTAAGCAATGGTTAGTACAGTTATTGCTGCAAAACTCTTCATGGTTAAAGGAAAGTGTAGGTTGGTTTTATCCTTAACTTGGGATAACACAACAATTTATCTCTTAGGTATTCAGGGTTAGATATAAGCTAAGTAAACGTTTACAGAGGTGAGTATTACAAGATCTTGTGCCCTGAAGAGAACGAGCACGTGCTATTTTATTATACGCAGAATTCTAATTATAAGGTGTTAGGACAATAAGGGGACTTAAGTGTACAAATAAAATCCCATGCAAATACTCCTACTTTTGAAATTAACTTTTATGTTGGTGATTCGTCTAATAGTTAGGTTATTTTCATAAAGTCGGGTATCAATTGGTGGAGATTTATTTGTCCTAATTTCGGAGTACAACAAAATGGGTGCTGCCCACCGGAAAAATAAAGAAGGAAGGAAAAAAAAAAAAAAAACATAAAATGGGTGCTAATAATGTATCAATTATAGTTTTTGGTGGTGTTTTCAGCGAAACTTGGACGAGTAAATTGGTAATGGTTGGCGGATGACATTTCTACATCGGGAATCTTATTTGGATGATGGGAGTTTGGGAAATTTTTTATTTGGATTGGCTCCCCATTGTTTTGTAGTTTCTCCAATCTATTTTTCATTAGATTTTAATAATTTAATTATACTGCTTAGCCACATTCATTTTTATGTTCATATTGATGTACAATACGACTATCATTTAATGATCGTATGGGAGTTAAAATAATTTTTAAGCCTTTCTCAACTTAATTGAAAATCAATATAACGTAATATTTAAATTTGTTATTATTGAGCTCGGGCATTTTGTATTCTCGAACTTCCTAGGCTTAGAATTTTAGTAAAATTAATATTTATAAAAATTTTACATGTGAACTTAGTCGTTATGTACTTATAGTCCCAGAAGAACGCTCAACTGATTCTAAGCTAGCACGTCGGAACTACAGGAGATTAAACCTCCGTCCATGGATTTCTGATATGGAGCGTGGTTTTTGGCTTAGGATCAATATGGGTAGATTGTAAACATGGAGTAAGAAGGGGTCCAATGAAGATGACGTTTTGCTTTTTTTTTTTTTTTCAATTGTTATAGGTTTTGCTATTTTTATTATATTATTTAATTTAATGTTCTAAATAATATTATTTTATTAAAATAAATTATTATGGGCTTACCGTGCATATAAAGAGTGGATGGATTTTTCAACCGATTTAATGAACATTTTCTTTTGAAAAAAGTCAAAACAATAAATTTGATTTTTTTTTTTTTCCCTTCTCTACTCTTAAAACAATAAACATAAATACAGCCCCGGTCTTATAGTTATATTTATGTATTTCCTATATAATAATAGTAATAAAGTCAATGAGAAACACCATATCATAATATTATATTGTATGTATTAATAGGATTCGCTGCTGGGTTTTGACCGTGTAGAACGCTGAAAGGCAAGATCCTTATCCACAACCAATGAAAGAAAAGTAGATTGGCATCCGACTAAGTTTATAGGACCATTGTTTTAAAGAGCGACAATTCAGGGAACTGCTTATCAAAATGATGGTAAAGGAATTCTGTCTCGTTCTTTTTCATGTCGTATAGAGCACTAAAGCATTTGCTATTCAACAAAAAACGAAATTCATATTTTATATCAGTATTTAACAATAAGTTGACAAAATTCTGATCCATTCTTTCGATTGAAAGAATTATTCACATCATCAAATGCAGAAAAATAGGAAAAAGCTGTTAATCAAGAAGGATCCTTAGATGAACATGTAAAATTGTCACGACTTGTATCCTGAACTTGACTCCTCCCCGAAACTTCTGTGGACGAAAGTGAGTGCAATTGCGCAAAGTTCATGGATGGATCGTAATAGGTTGCCATAAGGAAGTTAGCAGGGAAATTGGGCAACGGAGCATCAGAATCAAGTATGCTAAATACTTGCTTCATGGAAGGCCTATGACGGCTTTCGGGATGTGCACACCACAGCCCCAAAATCAATAAGCGCATCATCTGATGCTCATCAAAATCTCCAGAGAGTTTCGGATCCACCGCTTGTAGGATCTTTCCCTTTCCATAAAGTTCCCTTATCCACTCAACCAATACGACTCGATCCTCCTCTTCTGAGATGTCTACTGCTCTTCTTCCACAAGCAATCTCCAAAGAAACTATTCCAAAGCTGTAAACGTCGGATTCTTTTGTTGCTCTAAAAGTAGTAGCGCATTCAGGGGCCATGTATCCTTTAGTCCCTGCCAAAATTGTTGTCCGTGCTCCTTTTGCGTGGTCAACTAATCTTGCCAACCCAAAATCACCAAGTTTTGCATTAAATTCTGAATCAAGCATGATATTGCTTGATTTTATGTCCCTGTGCACCACGCATTGTTCCCAATCCTCTTGCAGATATAACAATGCAGCGGCCAACCCCTGAGCGATTCTGTATCTTTTCTCCCACGGTAACAAGCCTTGCTCTTTGAACAGATGACAGTCTAAACTTCGATTAGGCATGAACTCGTACACAAGCAACAACTCCCCTTTTTCATGACACCAACCGAGCAACTTCACTAAATTACGTTGTCTTAGCCGACTGATTGTCTTTATTTCTGATGCATACTCTTTTATCCCTTGCTTTGAAGAGCTCGATATCCGTTTAACGGCCACATATGTATTTGTGTTTTTCAGATATCCTTTATAAACACCACCAAATCCACCTTCCCCTAGCTTTTGCTCAACCCTGAAGTTATTGGTTGCTTTTGACAAACCGCCATAGGAGAATTTCTTCGGTCCTGTTCCAGTGGAAAACTCTTGGCCAATATATTGTTGAAACAAATTCTCATACTCCATATCTCTTCTATTCTTCCTCCACAAGAAGAAACAAGTCATTGCCAAGCCAATTACCAAAAGGCATCCACCAGCTATTGCTCCTATCACCATTCCCATTTGATTTTCCCGGTGGCTTATCTTGGTTTTGGTATCAATCACCAGGTTTGAACTAAAACTCCAAGAATCAAGGGCAACATGAGAATCATTGTCAACTGATGCAGAGAAACCAAAAGTGACCCACTGGGGTAGCCACGACCTCAAGTCAACGATATAACTGAGATATTGAGTTTCTTGGGTTTTGTTTCTAGTGCCACGGAATACAACCGATAAGTTATATGATGTTGAGTTGTAAGAGATCCAAACTTCATTATTAACAGACCTCAACCATGATGTATCAGTAACAGACCTAATAGAATTAATATCAACACCGACATGTGAGCCTGGAGGATCCCATGGATTGCTGTATACGTCGAATTCCACAGCAACAAAAGGGCTCCCAGTCGAGTTTAAAGTCATTTCATCACTTGTCAGTCCAAAAGCTCCTCCTTCAGTTATGTTATCGGGAATTCTGGATCCGTTTGGAGCTAGAAAAAACCCCAGCCCATCTCCATAGCTTGTTTGGTTGTAAGTGTCCAGCATGAAAGTGAAATAGGTGTTGAAATCTGAGAGTTTTCTAGAGTCTTTATCCCAGAGGTGCAGCGGGTCGGTGTACGTGACTCTGTAAGTGTATTGGATCATTCCTTGGCTATTTGTGACTGAAACTTTCTCATTCCTGAGTGTAATGGTATTATAACTACCACTGGAACGAGAATAATTGAATGAAATAGCATTTGATAGTGAGATGAAAGAAAAGAAGATTAGGGAAATCATTTGTTTCAGCTGTAGGAACAACTAAATCTGACTTCGGATTTGCTTGATATTTGGTCCGAAGATGGTTTTACGGTCAACAATCTTGTGAGATGCGTCTACGACGAAAGAACTAGAAGGAGATTTAGATTCGAAGTGCTTACACATTTGAAAAATTTCCTCCCACTGGCCTACCGTTGAAAACGACATAGAGAGTCAAAGAAAACATCTCTCATGCGAAGGTTTGTTCTCAGAACGTTCAAAGGAAGCATCCTAATTTACGAGTAGGGACATGTAGCCCGGCATATGATTCGGTAGGATTAAGGGGTTTGCGACGTTCAAAAGCGGGAGTCAACACCAAATTTTGCATAAGGTAAGATACAGAATGTAACTCTTAGATATTAGAAATCACTTGGAGTATTAAGAATAAGTTTCATGTTTTTGGGCAACCGTATTCTATTGCGATATATTAGTTCATTATATCGAAATTGCAAAGTATCCTCAATAAATATATCTACATTTGATAAATAATGTTGAAAAGATGCAAACACACTCTCATTTAGGAATAGATAAACCCTCTACAATCTAAAGCATGTTTTCATCTTCACAACTTTTTAAAATATGCCTATACATCTCAAGTCATCCCTAAAGTCCTAAACTTACCAATAAGATACTATAAATAGCAACGACTTTATGGCTATAATGATAATTTATAAAGTATATGCAGATTTTCAAAAATTATGGAAAAATGAAAGCATACATTGGAATTTGGAAGTTTGATAGCTCTATCCACATATAACATATACATACAATGGTGAAGAAAAAGGCAAACAAAATGCATGTACTTTTAATTTTTAGTAGTTTAGTATTTTAACTTTTATTTTTTATAATTTAATGCTTCTTCTTTTAGATTTATTTCAATTTTGTATCTCCGTTAAAGGTAACCTTAACGGTTGTTAGAACTTTTTACATTTTAATAGCTATACTTTAGTTATTATTGCATTTTGGTGTTTGTAATTTAATTTTGATACATTTAAATGTTTGTTCACTTGTTAATTTATTTAAAATCAATTGTAATGCATGGAAAATGTGAAAACTTAATCAAGTAAACTTATAATTTTGATTTAAAAATAATAAATTTTAGGTTAGCACATAATTTAAACTTTCCAACTACTATATAGTTACAGTTGTATATATGATATCTGATTCGTAAATTATGAGATTGTAAAATTGTATAAGTCAATATTAGGATACTATTGGATATATAGTAAAATATTATTATATAGAAATATATTGTTTAACAAGGAAGAAAATTCATTTTATAAGGCCAAATGAGACTTGATTTACAACATATGACTATTTCAAAATTTTACTTAATTTGTATACCTAACAAATAATAGATATTATTTTCAAATAAAAGTAGATATAAGACTTTAACATTATAGGATTTCATAAAATTAAACATCACATGTAAAAATCATGCATGATTGAAATGATTATATATATATAAATTTGTAATTTTGAAAATGATATATATATATATATATATATTAATCAAGCAAAATCAAAACTTGATTTTAAATAAATTAACAAGTAAGCAAACACTAAAATGTGTGAAAATTAAAGTATAGACACCAAAACACAATAATAACTAAAGTATAGACACTAAAATTCAAAAAATTATAATGACCATTAACATTATCAATTATGGAGACATTAAATTGAAACTATACTAAAAGAAAAAGTACTAAGTCATAAAAAATAAAGGTTTAGACACTAGCCAAAAGTTAAAAATATAGACATTTTGGTTGTTATTATCTCTACAATTGTGTATTTGCATTTTGGCTAATAATAAATATCTAAGTAACCAACCCATGTTAGATTGCCTAGCAAATACTCGAATAAAAATCAACTTATATAATAAAATAATCAATGGAGAAAACCCTTATAATGGCATCAAATGGTTCATGAAATTGTAATTTTATTTTGCTTTAAATGAAAATGCATGTAGCAATATCATCATGTTATATAGAATGATAAATAAGTCACAGAATCTACAAGTCATCCTAATCTTATAAATTTTATAATGTACAACTTTTAAGGCAATTTTAAGAAGTTACTAAAGAGAATCCAATTCAAAATTTTGAAAATTTACGCTTACATATTAGGCGAGTAAAGCAAAGAACATCTCACTTTACCTAATCTACTTTAGTCTATATCACCCTCATCTACAAGTGAGGAAATGAATAGGTAGTTTTGGTTATGCATAGAAAAAGAATCAATATTGATATATATACACACACATAGGAAATACAAGATCAGCAGATGGTTCATTTACTAAAATAACCTTAAAAGTTATTTCACTCAACAAAATATAAGATATTTTTTTAGTTCATTTAAAATATCCCAAGTCAGTGAAATAACTAAAAAAGAAAAAATTCACAAAGGAAATTCTAAAGAATTAAATAGGTTTTCAAACATGAGTGTTTTGCCACTTACTAAAATAACCTTTGTTTAATTTAAAAGAGTAACAGCATTTTAGTAATTGCATTTAGCTATTTTTATTTTAAAACGGTGTTTTAATTGATTACCAAGCTACCTTTAGAGTATCTAAGTTAAGTAAGGGTATTTTAGTCATTTATGCTTAAATCAAATTTTCAGGGAGCTCAAGTTTTTGAAAGGTTAGCATTTTAAAATAAAAAAAAAAAAACATTTGGAAATAAATGCTCCTCCCACCTTTCTCTTATGCTAGGACCATAGAGTGTATTGTGGAGCTAAATCAATCTCAAGTAAGTATTTACAATTTAATAAGGAGAATTAGAAGATCTAAAGAAGCTATATTCGCAAAAGTAAATTCAAATTTGGTGAAAATGTCAATCCTTTAGCAAATTATGTTTGATTTCAAGCTAAATTGGTAAGAATAGTAATTGGAATCTTATTATCTACTGAATTGTAGGAGAATTCAAGATTAATTAAGAGGAGCATTGGTGGAATTGAAGTTAATGCGTACATCTATTGGAGATTTGGTAGGTAAATTCTCAATTCCTTAAATTTTAATGATAGATCTTATATATAATTAATAGAATTAATAGATTCATGGGTTTAGATAGCTAATTTAGTGTTTAATCTATGTTTGAATAAGCTAATTTTAGTGTTTAATCTAAAGTTCATTCAAGCTTTAAGAGGTTAGATTTAAAATTTACTAGGTCATATTGTATTTTAGCAAAATTCTATGATATAGATATTTACTTGATTGATTGGAGCTTAAAATGATGTTTAAAGGCTTTTATTTAAGTTTATTTGAGTAAAATGATGAATTATAGCTTTCAAGTGTTGCATAAATGCTATATAATTGAGTATTGGTGTTTAATTTGATATTAGGTTTGTTAATTAGGTAAACCCTAATTAATTGTTTAAATCTTAGCTGATGGTGATGTTAGATTAGTGTTGATTTGAGAATTAGAGATCTGACATGATAGATTTGGGTGTTTTGATTTTGCTATGGGTCTCATGGATTCTAAGGGTTGGCTCTTGAAGTTTTTATGTTGTTTGGTTGATCCTTGATTTTGCAATATTGTACATTGGGCATAATTAATATATATAAATGCATATACTCATAATTATTTAAAATACTCAAATATGCAAACTATACTAAAGTTATTAATGAAAATTTGTAAATTAAATAACAAAATTAGGTGGTAGTAAGGACAAACATAGAGTAGGCATGTCAATGCTAGGAAATATTTTAGGAATGATGTAATCAAGTAATAAAGGGGAAATTTACACCTAATAAAGTGGGTTTTGACACTTGTAAGGGTTTAAAATGACATTTTAACCTCTTAAGAAATAATATATATATATATATATATAGATAACTTTTGTAGGAGTGGACAAAGGGTTTGGAATTTTTTGGAGGAAAAATAGTGTAATTCTAGACATTTTGGAGTTTGCTAAATTAAATAAGAGCTAGAAGTGGATCACCATAAGAGTTTAAAGGAAGGACCCTGCCCAAATTCCCTAACATTAGTAAGGGAGCTAATGGTGGCCAAAGCTTAGCTTTTTAGTAAGTGTCTTATCTTCTTGCTTTTTTTTTAAAAAAAAAAAATTAACTAAAAATAAACAATGTGTCGATGTAAGTAGATCACCATAGGAGTTTGAAGGAAGGACCCTGCCCAACTTCCTTGACATTGGTAGGGGAGCTAATGGTGGCCAAAGCTCAGCTTTTCAATGAGTGTCTTATCTTCTTGCTTTTTTTTTTTTTTTTTTTTCAAAATTTAACTAAAAATAAACAATGTGTTGATGTAAGTGTTCTTAAGGAAAGCTTACCTTGATCTTGTATAACCTTGCTATATTTAAGTTTTTCCATGGTACAACAACCAAAATAAGAAATTTTGAGTCTTAGAATGATGATTTGGTAATAGAATTTGATTCTAAGGCCAAAACTTTATAATTCTCAAACTTATTCTTTAAGCTTTACTTAAGAACTTTGAGTAAATGAAGATTGGTGATAAAATCAAATAGGACTATGGAGTTAAGATGTTTTAATTTTGAAAAGGAGATTATAGTGTGATTTTTTAGCTAAGAGTATGCTTATGAAACCCCATGGTTAAGTATCCTACATAGATTGTGGTAAGTTATGATACTAGTTTATAAGGCTACGATTGTGAATTCCACAACAACATAAGGTTAAAACTTTTGAGCTAAGTAGTTGAAATGAGCACATTAGTGTAAATTGTCTTGATTATTCACTGTTTTTGGTTTGAGGAGTTACAAATGATATTAGAGCAAACCTTCTATTGATAGGTGGATGATTTGAGTTTGGCTCTAGTTTAGAAAAGAGGTCCAATGAAGGTAGGGAGTGTCACCACGGTGTGACTCTTTGCATGCTTCTAAGATGACTTATAGGTAGTGAGTGGCTTGAATTGCATACCTAAAAGGGGAGAAGATCTAGGCCAAATTGTAAGGTCTTACGACTAAGACATTACAATCATGTGTTTAGGGGGTGAAGAATTATGAAACCCCATAGTTAAGTGTCCCACATGAATTATGAAAAGTTGTGATACTAGTTTATAAAGCCATAATTGTAAACAACTTGTTAACATAAACTTAAAACTTTTAGGCTAAATAGTTGAAATGGGCCCGTTAGTGTTAATTAGTTTGGTTATTCACTACTTTTTGCTTGAGGCATTACAATGTTGGATTTGTTAGTAAATTAGTGAAATATGGAAGTTAGAGCTAGGTCAAATACTTAGTTAAAGAGTAATCCGATGCAAGGAGCTTAACATTTAACTATAATAGGAGTTAAAAGCTTAGTTAGCATGAAGTCTATTGTAAGATGCTTGATCATAATAGAAGTCAAAGAATAGGTAAGAAAATTGCCTACCTAAACCTCTAAGGACTGTCTTAGGTTAGAACATAGGTTAGAGACTTCCCTAATAAAAACCTTATATCAAATATAAAGTTAGATCTTGAGTTAGAACCTATACCATGTAATTTCTACCAAATAAATGCCTTAAGAAACTTACTTAACTTAAAACAAAAAGTCATACTTAATTCTTTAAAATGAACTCTCATTCACTAACATAGGCATAAACTAAAATTGATATACTAAATGTTTAGAGATCAACGCTTTACTATATTGTGGAGTATTATTTTAAAATATTTTAAGGCTTTAGTATGTTTTTGTTTATGGATATAATTTAGTTGTTTGTGCATATGCAAGTATGTGCTTGAATATTAATCTATTGTTGAAGGAGCTTAGCTCCATGTGGTATTTGTTGGTGCTTATTACAATGATTGTATTATTTGCATTTAGTTGATCACCATAGAAATGAACTAACTAAAAATTACCCTAACTTCTAACCTGACATACATTATAACCTATTAGGGGAAATAACTTAAATTATCAAGCCAAATATAAACCATTCAATAAAGATAGTTGAAGTGGTTCTCTTCCCATCTTTAGTGAAATTAAATAATAGGAGAGGAGGTCATAGTAGAATTAAGGACAATGGTTCAAAGTTAGTCTTAGATGAAGGGTATTCTTCATCATACAAATCTTGGTTTAGCTTAAATTTGAAAGTACATGAGTTAAACTTGCCAACTTGAATTAAAGTCAACACAATTTCTCTAATCTCACATTGAATGCATACTTATATCTCCATCTTACTTATAAAGCAAGTTTTCGCTCATTCTCTTATATATTCTTTTGCATGTCTAAAGTTGTAAGTTGAGTTTAATCAATTTCTATAAGTAGTAACTGACATGGTTAGGGAATGAGGATAATAGAAGGTAATACTTGCGTTTTGTTTTGTTTGACCTATTGGACTTTTTTTTTCTTTTGTCAACTCATGTAAATTTTTGGGGAAACTAATTGGAACTTCGTAGGTGGCTAGTAGTTTTCAACCTTTAGTCTATATTATACTTAACTTAAATCACTAGTCTTCAATTTCTCTACTAAAAATATAGCTTTTTCATGTAAGTGTATTACTTGTAAATACAAATATAATCTTATGATTTTATTCCATAGGTCCTCCTTGAAAAACTACTTTGAAAAGATTATACCTTATGTTTTATATTTAATAGGTATTGAGCTAACTGCCTTAAGGTGATTAAGTCAAGTATGCCTTGCATAGAAGACTAGATCTACGATTGTGGCTGTGAGGTTAGCTTCTATCTTATGATTTACACGGTAAGACTATTACAACTCCATTTATTTGGTACATAACACATGGATTCCATAGTTTTTTCACTAACTTAACCCCTTATGTAAGTCACTCTTGACCTTATGGTTTAATATTTAGAGACCTAACAACTTATAGGAAATTTAGAAATTAGGAAAATCTAAAATAAATATCGAGCAAATTGACTAAGTTGATTTCGATGACTACCCATAAAGGTGCTATTGTGCCCTAATTGCAAGCTAAAGAAGCACCACTAGGCAAAGGTTTTCAACAATGTCTAACAATCGTTAGGTGACCAAAGCTCAACAATGTGCAACCTTATTGTGAGAACTTACAAAAATTGGTAGTAAGCTCACAATTGGACAGTCTGGGATAGGTATGTAAAATTTGAGGCAATTGCAAATGTCGTCTGTTTGAGCTTAAAGTAGCCATGCATGTTTGGATTTAAGAAAATAAAATAATAAATAATACATTTGATTAATATAGATTTATCATTTGTTATTTATTAGAAATGCACAAAATGAGTTTTAATAATTAACGAGTTACTAAAGATAAATTATATGAATATTAAAATTTATAAAATAATATGAGATAACATTCATGAGAGTAAACACCCCATTTTTGTCTCCCGTTTATTTTTAGAATAATGTAAATGGTCCTAATTTAGACAAAAGTACAAAAAGAAAAATGGAGAAAGGTATAAAAAAAATAGAAAATTTAGAAAAAAATAAAAAGATTTAATTTATGAAAATGATTTTGTTTTAATTTATTTGAGAGCTACTTATTAGAGGTTTTAATTATGCTTCACCAAGATTATTAGTTTTAAAACTAATCTAGGCTTAGTTAGTGGTTAAATAATATTTAATGCACGTATATGATAAGAAAATCAAGTTAACTAAGCTAATAAGGACACATGGAGAAAAGCTTGGAGACTTAGGTTTGGTTCCATCCAGGCATAAAAAGTGTTTATTACTATTTTTTAAAAAAAAAAGAAAAGAAAAGCAAAACAAAAAGAGAAAAGACAAAACAAAAGGGAAAATGAGTCCAAAATAGGGTGTATGCCCATTAAATTTGCAACGCGCACATAGGGGCACATGGAATGGACTTAGTGCCCCTCCTCCATCCTCTTGTGAACTATAAACTACACTAAGAAAAGAAAAAAACGAACATTCAAAACGCCATGCAACCTCTTCACTTCTTGACCCAATTGAGTTATTATTTTTTTTTTTTATGAAATTTTATCAAATCAATTACAGGAATTCAAAGAGTACGTGAGATGATTTGTATCGAGCCAAAACTTGTCAACATTCATGGATTAAAGGGGTTAAAATCGGTTAGGAAATTAGAAAAAAAAAATTAATTACCCATTAGCACAAAATGTTGATTTTAGGTAGTTTAACGTTCTTTCTAAGTATGTTTCGAGCTCTCTAAGTATAAATAGAGGTCTCTACTCTCTGTTTCATCAATAACTTTCACTCAAAAATTACTACACAAGCTCCAATTCATAGTTTCTCACTCTAACATGGAGCACTTTCTCTCTTTAGAAAGCTTCATTTTTTTGATAATTTTCGAAGCAAACGATCACCACCATTAGCTTCGTTGGCCTTAGAAACCTTAGAAACCACATCTCACTTGCTTCTAACAACCACCAAACGAGCTCTACCACCACCTCAAAATTCGTTATCCATAAGCAACCTCCTCAAAACACTGCTAAAACCACCTCCTTTTGCAAAAACAATATCACCAATGCTTTCCCCACCACAACCGTTGCCATACTCAATTCGATTCACTCTGTCAACCCAAACTTGATTAAATTGACCTGACTAACCTGAATTTGAACCAACTTAAAGCTGGCTAGTGCCCTTACTCCTTTAGTCCGATTCAGTTGCATTCTTTTATTTATTTTTATTTTACTTGTATCCATAAATGTAAATGTAATAAAAAAAAAAAGAAGAAAAAAAAAGAGATAAATTAGCTTAGCTTGTTATGTATTCATTTATTTTCTTAATTAAAACCTAAACAAGAAAAAAAATAATGATAAAATAAAAGAAATAAAAAAAATGTGTTTTATAACTTAGAAAACCAACTTTTCAAATGAATAAAATAAACTAACTCATTTTCTAAGTTAAGGCTTTAGAATTTTCAAAAAATAAACAAACTAAATTTGGAGCCCTTTAGAAAATTTTCCTTAAATAAACTAAATCAAATAAACAAAACTTAAACTTGACCATTTTCTCAAAGTAAAAACAACCAACTCACTAATATTTTTTAAACGAACTATGAAAATCTGATCCTAAATAGTTGATACGTAGACACTTATACGTACGAAGTGACTTAAAATATGAAAAAATAAATTATTTTCAATCTTTAGTCGATAATTTTGTAAATTCTTATTTTTTTTAATAGATATAATTTCAGTTATTGCTTATAAATAGATATTACTGGAAGGGTATTTATAAAATAAAATAAAATTTGGAAAGTTAATAATAGTACCCATAAGGGTTTAAAAGAGTAGCCTCCGAATACGATCTTCTGGTGTTCAAAAACCGTTTTTTTAGAAATTGGTTTTTCAAGTAGATTAGTAGCTAGGTTAAATCCTTTTACCTAATTGATTTGACCTGACCTTCTTTTTCCTAACTTCGGTTAGGTAGAGAGTTCAAAGAATTTTCCAAATATGTTTATAAACCAATTTTCTTTAACTCTCAATTGAGGATCATTATTTAAATATGTTAGGATTTAATATTGATCAAGTTAAGGAAAATATAAAACTAGGAAATAATCAAGCTTGATAGCTTGGCGACTTTATTTAGGACATCAAGAAGGCTAGCCAATTAAAATACTTTCTGAAATTAAATTTGCCTTTCAAAATACCTATGTTATTTATTTATTTATTTGTTTATTTGTTATTTTGTGTATATACTTTGTTTTGATTATCGTATTTATTTTGCAACATATATTAGGACATCAGGGGTCATCTGTTGCATCAATTATGCAGGGTAGGTGAGATTTGACCTAAGCTTTCTTAGGACCTTAAGATGGAGGCTATTGTATAGGCTCTAAGTATAGTGGGATAACCATCGCTTAAGTTTGATTAGAGTACCTCACTTAAGCTATAATGTGACCAATGAAGATGTTTCTTAAAAACAAGTGTGGTCATAAAGCTTAAAGACCTTTAAAACCTACCCTAATTGCATATACCTCCCTTAAAGCTTGAGTTAATACACTACTCTTAAGAATTGTAACCCCATTAATGTTTAAAAGATTTAGAAATATAATCAGTCTTTTTTAAAATGTGCAAGCATTAAATCAAATGATAAGGTTGCAACTTAAGGAGTAATGTACTGACCCAAATAATTATTTCATATGCACGTTTCTATGTATATTATATTGTTTTGTTGATGAATGATTCTTGTCCATGAAATATCTAGGCCTAAAGATAACGGTAGGTAATTAACAAGAGAATAATCAAAGAGTCAATAGGTTGCCAGATGCCATGGGAATCCATGAGCAGTTGATACAAATTGAATCTAATTATTAGAAGCAAAGGGCTAGGTACGCTGAAGCCTTTAACCGAGCCTTATTAGCTCAAGTAGAAAAAGGCAAAAGGACTGTAGATTGAGCTTTATATGTGCTGGACAAGATTAAAGTCCAACTACAAGAGTTAGATTAGAGACTTTAGATGAGATTAAAAGACTCTTTGAATAAGTTTTAAGTTTCATCGAGAATAAATGTCAAGCTCTCTTCCTTTATTTTCTATACTTTGATCTTCCAAAAGAATAAATTTTCTCTTATTATTCTTCATCCTTTAGCATTCCCTTCTTTGTAAATAGTCTAACCATTATTCCTTCTCATTTAAGGAAATGTAAATAAAATCCATAGACTTGTAAACTAGAACTTCAAAACCATCATCCTTATTTGTAATTAGATTTTTTTTATTTCTACAAAACAAAACTTTATCTTTCACTATAATGAAAATGAAAAGAAAAGCTACTAACGGTTATAAATCCTTATGGGCCCAACCCAAATATGAAGGAGCCAACCTATACAAGGCCCTTCGACTAGTTAAGGTAGCCTACCTTAACATAATCCATTTGGCTCGATAAGGCATCCAATCTAAACAAAGCCATTTGGTTTGTTAAAGAAGCCTAACCCTTTGGCCCATTCAATCAAAACATAAACCCTAGGCTTATTTAGATAGCTAGTTTAAACATGAACCCATAACCACTCTACTCATGTAGGAAGGTTACCTAAACACAAGTCACTTGGCCCATTAAGGCAACCATTCCAAACACAAACCACTGCCTATCAAGCCAACTAACCTAAACACAGTCCTCAACCCATAAAGGTACTAAGCCAAGCTAAAACCCCTAATCTATTTAGAAAACCAAGCCCAATCATAAACCAAGTCGAAACACAAAGTTAAATGCTTAGGCATGTTTTGACAAACTAGGGGATAAAGTCAATTTCTACCGTAGGCTAAATAAAAAATAGATTCCTCCATAAAGAAATGATTATTCACATTTACAAAATGGTTTAGAATGAAAAAAGACAAACTATTTCCCATACGCTATCCTAAAACGCTTTAAGAGTTGAGTGACATAATGGTGATGATACTTTGGACTCATTCATTAAAGGAGGTTTACTTTGAATGTAATACGCAGATTAAAATGAAGTTAAGCATTCATTTTCAAATCTTAAACGTAATTATCTCTTGTTAACCCCATTGGACTAATTTAGAGAATTTTCAAATTTAAACCTTGTCAAGAACCACCCTATAATGAGCAATTCAAAGGTTAGAGTCATTGATTAGGAGAAAAGGATAAAATTGGTTTATGTTTGCTTATATAACATTAATTCAAAAATGACTTTGTTTCCGATAAATCATTTTTCTTTAAAATAAAGAAAAGTTGATTTCTTTCTAAACACCTCAAGCTTATAGATACCTTACCTAAGCCCATATACCATATAATAGAAGTTGATGGATTTAAGGCCTTGAATCACTTAAAAGGTAAAAACTCAGTAATGGAGACAATCACTCTTGGGCCTAAAAGAAAAGAGAGAACAGCAAGAGAAAATGGGGCAAAATAATTAAAAAGAGAGAAAGACAAAAAATAATAAGAAGAAAAAAAAAAGAATAAAAGAGGTTGGAAAATTGGGCTCAAGTGTAAGATGTAAGCCCCAAGAGATATATCACATCTTAGCAGGGGCAGCAAAATTGAATTAATGAGCCGAGAATCAAGGCCCAAATAGCCCCAAAGACATAAGGCCTTGAATCACAGTCCAAGCCTAGAAACCTAAAATCTCTATATCCATTATGAAGTCTTTCTTGTCCATACAAAATCACATAATGCCTTTTCACCCACAATACTACCCTTATGCAATAAAAGCTCTTCCAATCTTAAAAGTTAATTTATCTTTAATAAAAATTGTTTTTAAAACTAAGACAAGCATACTTCTAATTTTTCCCTAAGGCTCTTGATTTGTATACTTGGGATAAATAAAAGTATTTTTTTTTTAAAATAGACCTTCTCATTAGTCCTTTTTGAAACATTTTGATCAAAAGCCTAAATTCATAATGTTGAATAAAAAAAAAAACCTAATAGATAATCAAAGCATATCACTTATAAAATGGGCTATAATTTTTGGAATTGTAGTCAAGAGCAAAATTTAGACCAAGATTTAATAAGGAAGCTCTATTCAAATAAACTAATTATGAGTTACTTTTTCCATAGGAAATGAATATTTAAAATCACAAAGCCCTATGAGGGAGCCTAACATTAAGGTTAAGGGTATTGAGATACCCTACATGGTTATACCCTACATGGTTACTAAGGAAAGGGGTGGTTACAATACTTGCTTCTTCAATAAGAATTTATACTCACTAGTAAACTTTCAAAAAAAAAATGATGAGAAAAAAGATCAAAAAATAAAAAGAGAGAAAAAAATAAGAAAAAAGAAAGAGA
The DNA here is from genome assembly GCA_024138015.1 of Lumnitzera littorea. NCBI lineage: Eukaryota > Viridiplantae > Streptophyta > Magnoliopsida > Myrtales > Combretaceae > Lumnitzera > Lumnitzera littorea. Next base: position 57,311,663 of record JAMXBB010000010.1, read on the forward strand.
GAAAATGTAAACATTTTTCAAAAGATTTTCGTCCAATCCATATCAGCTCAAGTAGTTAAGCTTTTAATTCAGGTCATCCATTTCTTGTTCAATATGCTTACACTTTTTAAATTGACCATAATAGTCTTAATCTTTCTTCCCTAATGCGATTTTTAACATCTATTAACTTTTTTTTTTTTTAATCAAGGGGCCGATCCCTAGTGCCTTTTTCATAAATGGTTTGTCAACATTTTCCTTACAAATATTTTTCCAACTCAAGAAGTTTTTCAAACTGGTTGCTTCCCTTACATACTTCTTCAATCCTTCATCAACTTTCCTTAGAGTTCAAGCTAGCTCTTAAGGCATTATCCCCTCTTTTACTTCGTTATTATGGATTTAACTAGCTTTTAGGGCACTATCCCACCTTTCTGTTTAAGGATCTGCTTGCATGTAAAAATTGGTCCCAAGTTGGCTTTAGAGACCAAAATCCTCCTCTTTAACATAATCACCCTCATGGCTGTTGTCACCTACTTCTCTTTTCATCAAGGGACTTTATCCCTAGTGTCTGCTTCATCTTCTACGATCGCCAATCAACAAATCTGTCTTTTTTAAGTTGTAAGAATGTTTACATAAGCTCCTTTTGCTTTGGTCCCCATGGATCATTTGCTCTTTAAAGCATTATCCATGTAGTAAAAATGTTAGTGATTGCATGCTCTTGGATCGCTATCCTAACTTACCTTGAAATCATCGGATCACATGCTCTTGAAGCATTATCTTGACTTAAAAGTCTTTAGAACGTATGCTCTCAGAGTGCTATCCTAGCCTACCTTGAAACTCCTAGATCTTACGCTCTTAGATTGCTATCTTGACTCTTGGATCGTATGCTCTTAGAGCGCTATCCTAACCTAAGCTAAACCCTTAGATTGCATGCTCTTAGAGTGTTATCCTAAGTTGAAACCCTCGAATCGCATGCTCTCGAAGTGCTCTCATGCTCTTGAAGCACTATCCTAACCTAAAACCCTTAAATTGCATATTCTCGGAGTATCATCCTAAAACTCCTAGATCATACTCTATCAGAGCATTATCCTAGCTTAATTTGAAACCCTTAGATGGCATGCTCTCTAAGTGACATCCAAACTTGAAACCTTTAGATTGCATGCTCTTAAAGCGCTATCTTGTTTCTTTTCACCAATTTGTTAAAGCGAGCCCATGGGGTGCTTTTGTCTACTAATTTCTTTTAGCGAGCTTATAAAGCGCTTCTTCTCACCAATTTGTTGTAGCAAGCCTATGAGGCACTTCTCTTCATTGATTGCTTTTAGTGAGCCCAAAAGGTGCTTCTATTCATTGATTTCTTTTAACGAGCTTGTAGGGCACTTTGCTTTACCAATTTTCTCTCAAGCAAGCCCATAGGGCACTTTCTTTCATCATCGATTCCTTTTAGTAAGCCCATAGGGTGCTTCTTTGAAGGCAATTCAAGGTTGCTAGTCCCCTAGAGACACTCCTACCTAGTTTAATTAGCTTACAAGGGCATGATAAAGTTTCAAACTGATCTTTCTAACTAGCTCCTAAGGCGCTAGACCTTCTAAACTCATCCGTTTATCTCTTAAAGCACCTTCTCTGTTTTCCACCTTTTACCAAATCCCTAACAGATCAAACCTAAGGAAGCTAGCTAGCCATAGCACTTCTTGAGGCAAATTTCACTCTTGAGGCAAAAATAGTGTTTGTTTTGTCTTTATAACAAAATTTTATTTAAACTTTACCATAAAGAAGGGTTGCTGTAAACACCCCCTTTTTGCATAAGGTCTTAATTTAGACAAAAGTTCAAAAAAGTAAAAAAGAAAAAAAAAAAGAAAGAAAGAAAGACACAAAAAATAGAGAATTTAGAAAAATAAAAATAATAAAAAAATAATTTATGAAAATGGTTTTGTTTTAATTTATTTGAGAGCCAGTCATTAGGGGTTTTAATTAGGCTTCACTATGGTTGTTAGTTTTAAAACTAGTCTTAGTTTAATTAGTGGTTAAATAGTATTTAATGCACACATACGATAAGAAAATCAAGTCAACCAAGCTAATAAAGACATATGGAGAAAAGCTTAGGGATCCGAGTTTTCTTCCATCTAGGCAAAAAAGGTGCCTTTTACTTTTTATTAAAAAACAAAAAAGAAAAACCAAAATAAAAGAAAAGCAAAACAAAAAGAGAAAAGACAAAGAAAAAAGGGGAAATCGGTTGAGAACAGGGCGTGCTGTACTCATCCATAATGCACATGCACGTGGGGATACATGGTACGTACCCATTACATGACCTAGTACCCCTCCTCCATCCTCTTGTGAACTACAAACTGCAATAAGAAAAGAAAAAAAAAGAACATTCAAAACCCAACGCGACCCCTTCACTTCTTGACTTGATTGAGCCATTTCTTTTTTATTTTAAGAAATTTTATTAAATCAATTACAGGAATTCAAAGAGCACTAAAGATGATTTGCATCGAGCCAAAACTTGTCAACATTCATGGATTAAAGGGATCAAAATCGGTTAGGAAATTAGAAAAAAACTTAATTACCCATTAGCATAAAACTTTGACTTTAGGTAGTTTAATGGTCTTTCTAAGTAAGTTTCAAGTTCTCTAGGTACAAATAGAGGTCTCTACTCTTTATTTCATCATCAACTTTCACTCAAAAACTACCACACAAGCTCCAATTCATAGTTTATCACTCTAACATGAAGCACTTTCTCTCTCTAGAAAGCTTCATTTTTCAACAATTTTTAAAGCAAACAATCACCACCATTAGCTTTGTTGTCTCAAAAACCCTAGTAACCATATCTCACTTGCTTCCAACAACCACCAAACGAGGTCCACTACCACCTCAAAATTTGTCATCCATAAGTGACCTCCCCAAAACCACCTCCTTTTGCAAAAATAACATTACCATTGCTTTCCCTACCCTCAAAAAACTTAGGATTGATGCCTTATCTACATGAAATGGCCTTTGCAGCAACTTAAACAAGCTACCACAATTGTTGCCATACTTGATCCAATCCACTTCTATCAACCCAAACCCGACTGAATCGACCCGAAGCTAACTTATGCCCCTACTCCTTTGGTCCTATTCGGCCGTATTCTTTTCTTTTTTTTTTTTAATTTATTTATTTGTTTTATAACTTACAAAAACCCACTTTTCAAATAAATAAAATAAACCAACTCATTTTCCAAATTAAGGCTTTAGAATTTTCAGAAAATAAACAAACTAAATTTAGGACCCTTTAGAAATTGTTCCTTAAATGAACTAAATCAAATAAAAAAACATAAAGCCGACCATTTTGTCAAAGTAAAAACAACCAACTTGCTAATATTTTCAAAATGAACTATAGAAGTTTGATCTCGAATAGCGAATACATAAACACCCGTATATATAGAGCGACTTAAAATATGAAAAAAAATATTATTTTTCCATTTAATAGATATTTCTTTAAATTCTTATTTTTTCTAAATAGATATAATTTCAATTATTGCTTATAAATAGACATTATTAGAAGGATATTTAAAAAGTAAAATTAAATTCAAAAAGTTAGTAGTGGTACCTGTTAGGATTTAAACTAGTAGAGCCCCAGACTCGATCTTCTAATGTTCAAAAATTGTTTTTTAGAAATTGGTTTTTTAAGTAGATTACTGGTTAGGTTAAATCGGTCTATCTAATTGATTTAACCTAACTCTCTTTTTCTTAACTTTGGTCCAGTGGTGATTCTAAAGAATTTCCAAAATATTTTTAAAAATAAGTTTTCTTTAACTTTCAATCGATGATCAATATTTAAATGGTTTATGGTTTAATATTGATCGGATTAAAAAAATATATAAAATCAGGAAAAAATCAAGCTCAAAAAAGAGTATTTGTTTATATTAAGTGTAATTTTACATATATAAAAATATACCCATAATTATCAAAAATACCCTAAATAAGCTAAAATATATTATAATAATTATAGAAAAATCAACAAAAAAAGGAAAAAGTAAAGTGCCATCTTGGAAAAGTTTGTTAAATGGCATGGCAAGCTGATGAGGTGAATTAGCAGATAACCAAAAGGGTTTAGAATACCTAATTTGATGTTAAAAAAGGTAAAGTATGACACTTGTAGGGAAAAAGCAAATCCTTGTCTATTTAAGTCAAATCCACTCTTTATAATTCATTTTGGTCAGTTTATAGTATAGGAAAAGTGTTAGGTGCTCTAGAAAAGCTTAGGAGGATTTAGGTAAAATTTATAGAAGAATAGATGTAAATCTAAGTAAATTAGAGTTCTAAGGTGTAGGTAATTACTGAAAACAAACCAAAGTTAGAGTCTAAAGGAAAACCACTCGCCTAGGCTCATCAACAAATAGCAAGTGGTCAATAGTGGTTGTGACATTAGTTTGTGGTAAGTTTTTAAAATCGAACCAATTTTCAATTAATTATTAAAAATATTAAATTATGTCCATAAATTATTAAAAAATATATTTTGGAATATTTTTGTTTATAGATTTTAGGGAAAATATTATTTTATTGAAATATACTACTCTTAAGAAATTATTAAAACTAAGCAGGTTTCATTTTTGTTTTCAAAACCCTTAAAGTTGTTGTTTCAGCTTCAAAAGTTTTATGTTAATTACTTATGATATATAAGAAATTGCTATGAAGAGTCTTTTTGTAAAAACTATTTCCTAAAATTTTATCTAATTTTTAGATCCTTAAATCCTATTATATATAGGTTTATATATAGAATCAAATTGGTCAATTCTTGTCTTAATATGGTGTTGAATAATGTTGTGGGAATGAATCTTGAATTTTGGGGAGTATTGGATTTGGGTATAGGAGATTTGGTGGTGAAATACTAATAATATGTAATATAAAGGTTTCTTTGATGATATGATGAAGTGAGGTTTATTTTGAAACAAAACTAATTTCGAAGCTATAGAGAGTGTTTGATACTAGCCTTGTTAGGTGTAAGTGGAAGTTGTAGAAAATTTGCTAAAAATGTGGAAGGTGTGCAAAATCAAAAGATAAATGAGAGGATAAATTAGAAGCTTTAAGTAAATACTATGTTATAATTGTCTTTAGAAACTAAATTAGAGACTCTGTATGTACAAAATATAATTAAGTGGACTTTGGAGGATAGGCTAGAGGATATTCTTAAGACTCTTAAATGAACTACATTTAGAGGATGAACAAGAAGATAGTTAGAGCCAAACTATTAACAATTGATAACACTCATTTAGCATATTTATTTTAAGGTAGTTATGCATGATTTTATCCATTAATTAGGTTAGTTTTATAGTGACTTAAAGCTTAATTCGGTAATATTTTATTTATAGGGGTTTTGGAAGTTTATGATAAATTTTTAAGAGAATTCGAAGAAGTTTTTAAGCTTAATTGATGTTGGTTTCAAGAGATGGATTAGAATATAGTTAAAGCCGAACTATTAACAAGTAACCTAAGAATCTGATCACTTACATATAATAACACATTAAACTTAGGTTAATGCACCAAAATATAGAATAGTAGTGTAAAATTGTATAACTACTGAAATATTATATGTATTATAAGAATTTGCTATGATAATACATATCAAACTACACCTGAGTAAGCAAATGGGAGTATAAGTAAGTTTGGGATTAATACATAATTGTATTTCGGAATACTATTTCATAATACTTAGAGGCTTAAGATTATACTTGTAAATAGCTTGGTCGTGCACATGCTTGTGTGTCTTTGTTCTTGACTAAACTACATCATGATTTACCTTGTGTGATTGTGATTTATTAAATTGTGTAAATTGAGTGGTCACCCTTAACTGGACTAAGCTATATGGAACATAAAACTTAATAGGACATGCACTACAACCCAATAGGGGACGATTAGGATATTCTGACCAAATATTGATCCCTTCAAAAGAGTTAGTTGAAATGGTTAGTTCTTCACTCTTAGTTGAATTAAATCATAGGAAAGGAGGTCGTAGTAAGTTTAAAGGCACTAGTTTGAATGAAGTCATGGGAAGACGGATCTCCATTGCATAAGACTAGGTTTTGGTTGTAAGTTATTTCATTTGTTCTGAAACTCCTCAAACTCGAATTAGAGTGGGTGTAATTTCTCAAATTTCACAATCGAACTAGACAACATCATACAATGTAATTTGTTTTGTTACATTGCATTTAATTGATTATTTAATAACCTTGTTTGTGCTTGTTGTATATTCTTATGTCTTTGTCCCTACTTACAAAGCGGTTAGTTGCTCACATTCCTTTAGATATTTTTATAGATGCATATTAGGATGTCGTGCTATCATGGTTGTTAGAATCATGATTCTATTATTTATTTTAATGAATAAAATCGATAGAATAATATAAAATCATACAAAACCGGTAAAATTATAAACTTGTAGAATCATACATGAAAGTTCATAATTTTACTAAAGGTCTATACATAGATAATTGTACATCCATTTTAATTAAGAAAAATATTATAAAATCATAACTTATAGAATTGTATTTTTAACTTACCATTTTAACAACCATGCGTACTATAATAACCTTAAGGTTAGTTATTGATAAAGCTTAACTATACATATTTAATAGGTAGAATTTATATTGCATTTATAGGATTTTTAGTGTAATTTTATGCAATTCAACATGTTATTTGTTAATATTTTATTTTAGCACTTTATTACACTAGTTTGCATACTTTAGAAGGTACAATGCATGATACGAGAAAATGTATACACGAAGATGGAAGTGAATTTGTAAGGAGAATGAAAATTGGACATAAGAACTCCACAGGATTAAACATGCCAATATACTTGCAATACATACCTTCTATGGCCGTGTACTTGCAGTTTAAGAGACATACATGCCTTGTATTGGTTTTTAAAGGATCTACACACCCTATACTTGGGCTAAGGAAAAAAAATACAAGCCATGTACTTGCTAGGCCAATTTTAGTACATCTTATATGGAAATTCGAAGACATTGTGTACTTGTGATAATAAATCCCATATGCCATATTGCCAAGTCATATCTATTTTAATTTTAGGCCATCTTGTATGTGAATTGAAGAATAAACTACAAGAGATACACATTTATTTTACGAGCCCATTTTTATATGGGATACCTTGTATTATAAATAAAAGTCCTTATAAATAGAATAAGAGGAGGAGAGAAAAAAAGAAAAAAAAAAAAGAAGAAGAGAGAAGACATAATAGATTCAGGTTTTATATTAGTTTTATTTTCTTTTCGAGTTTGAACATTGGAAATAATAAGAGGTGATATTTGATCTTGAATCAAGGATGGGAACTCCATACATATTGTTTCAGTTTTCTTATTTTATTCTTGATTTGAATATTATTTTCCCTGTTATTTCTTTTATACTTTATTGATGTTGCTTATTAGATACTTTAGATTATCATTTAATGAATGGTGTTTATGATTTAAAGTCTGTAATTCCTTAATCAAGACAACATGTATTTTAACTATGTTGAAATACGTATTAATTAGGATTGAGTCATGAGACGTTTTCTAACTATTTGTTATAAACTAGATGGTAGAGACATATCATATGCCTTTAATTCAATTAAGGTTTACGAATAAGAAAAGATTAATTTAGTTTATCTTTTGTATGGCTATAAAAAGGATGAATTAGTAAATCCTAGGTATTTACTTTGCAAAAAGGAATTCTTAGTACTTAATTGCTTCAAAATTAAATCTACTAAAGACATCTTTGTTAAATTTAACTAATATTTCCAATTATCTGGTTACAATTCAATCTTTAAAGATGTTGAATATCTTAATTTATTTGTTTTGTTATTTTAGTTTTCTCTAGAATTTAATTAATTAATAAAATTCTTGTTTTTAATTGTCTACATTTAGATAAGACTAATACTATTAATAATTAGACATCATTTCCTATGGGTTCAACTTGGTTCTCACTAATAATATTATTGCATTCGCTTTTATATTTGTTATAAATAATTCCCTATGGGTGCAACCTAATGCAATTATTAGTAAAAATACACCTTTATATTTGATGTGAAAAGTAAAGTTAAGTTAAATGTATCGAGTTTTTAGCACCGTTTTGAGGAAATGTTTTTGGTGATAATTTTAGTATTTAGGATTGCCTAGATTTATGTGCATTATTTTATTTGCTTGTTTTCTTTCTCTATTTTTTTTATTTCTTTTTTAGTTTCTTTTTAGCAATAGATTTATGCTTCTTGTTATTTTATCTTGTAGGCACTTTTCTTAGAAGAATGTTTGAGCTTCATCAATAGAAAAATCACCATAGACCATAAACATAGGTGATAGTCATTTAGCCTTCATGATGAATAAAAAGCTCTAACAACCAAAAAAGGGACTACTAAAAAAAGTTCCTCGAGGATTTGAAACAAAAAACGCTGAGCCAATGACGTTAAAGAAAATCACTTATTAGAAGGTAACCCAATTTTCTCTTTTCGTATCCTTTGTTTTATTTTATGCTATTAGAACTTATTATTATTTTGTCTTTTTAGAATTTGTGTAGTGTTTTATAGTTGACATTTCAAGAATTAAGTGAGAAAAAATTGTCCAAGGAAAAGTTAGGAAAGTGGAGAAGAATTAAAGATCCAAGAGGATCATAGGTGGTAAATACGCTAGTGATCTAAGGCATAATCTTCTTGGATCATAAGAAAGAAATGTGGAAGCAAATTAGTTTTTGAGAGGACTACGGGTGAGGAACATACCCATAGTGTAATGTGTGGTCCTCTCTGCTGAGGTTAGTTTAAACACGACACGTATTGGCATAATAATGTACATGTTGTGTACATATAATAACAACACACGACTTATAGAATAAAATGCTATAGCCTATGTAACTTTCATTAAAAAAAAAAAAAAAAAGAAAGCTGAAGTTGTATACATGGCATGTAGAATAAGGATACGCTGTGTACTATGGCAAAACAACATGACGTGTGACTTTTACAACGCGTAGCCCTACACGCCATGGTCCATTCTCCCCTACCCACCTAAATTAAAAAACAAATTCCAACATTTGCTACATAGGTACGATACACATACACACCACTTCCTTTCTTTCCGATTTCTTACTCTCTGCTCATATACCCATATAAGGAACATATACACTCTCACTCTACTTTCTCTCTCTAGTTTATTTATTTTTACATGTATGTCTATTTTTCTTCCATATTTAAGGGTTTTAATCCATAATAATAGAGAAATTTGGTGTGATATGATTTCTAGATCCTTGTTTCTACTTATTAAATATAGATGTTGTTATAACTAGTTGCTCTTTTTCCATAGATGTTACTATTAAAGTTCATGGATAGCTTCATATGTATTTATGGATTCTCATAGCCTATATTATTTATGTGAATTTTTTTCATTCTATTGAATGTTTTTCCACATAAAAATTACATCTTTTTGCAATGTAACTTTAGTTGCTGTGTGATTTTACTAGATTTATTAAGTTGGTGCAATTTGATTTTTAGTGAATCAATTTAGCTACACTCATGTTATTTTGATTTTTGGCTATAAAAGTAGGAACTAGTTGATATTTATTTTGAGCTTAATTACAATTAGTTCTTACTTACTAACAAAAAGGCTATGTTTAACTATCTATGTTAATTATCTACATTTACAATTTTTTTGCATAAGTATGAGAAAATTTATCTATAGATATGAGCTCTTGTTTTCATGGATTTTAGAAAAATACCAAGAGGAAGAAGGTAGTGAGAAACAACTCTAGAAATTGATGTCCTATAAGTAAACCGTCCAATACTTCAATTTCATGGTGAAGAAGAGAGGGAGAGGTTTGCTAGACTTTAGAATAGGAAATTTGTGAACACATGTTATATAGATTAGGAAGTGCTTAAGAGTGTTGGTGTAGATGGTTAGGTAGGAGAGTAGATTTGTTTTGGTGGATGGGATAGATTATTTGAGATTAGAGAACCTCTTTATAAGGAGCTCCCTTTGAAGTTCCTTACAACCTTTAAGCTATAAAAGGATGATATCTCTCAAGGGCTAAATAATGAGATTTATTTTCAAGTAAACAATCAACCTTATATGATAAATTTGGCTTATTTTTCTATCATGATTGTATTATATGATCCATAATATACTATGAGCAACAAGTTTAGATAGTTACATATTTTTTAGCCTCCAAGGCTTGATGAGAGGGGATATTGGAAGGTCATTAATAGTGCTTCTAGATATAATCTTACTAGATCAAAGGCCTTTACTTTAAGATTACCAGCCCATTGATCTATCCATAGGTTTTTGACTCATACACTAGCAAGCAGAAGAGATAGCAATGGTGTAGCAGGCACTTATGACATGTTCTACTTACACAATATTATTAAAAGAAGCCTAATACATTTGGGAGTGATCTTAGCAATCTCTATGCACTATCAAGTAACTGATAGAAGAATTAGTAACATTTGTGTTAGACCATACATCACAAAATTGGTGAAAAGAATGAGGCTTTTTGACAAAATTGAGAATTTGTGTTTTCTAGAGCACCACATGAGGCCGATTAAGGTTAGTTACTTGAGGAATATGGGATTAGTGCCTAGGGGTACAAGACGAAATGCTATTGCTGATGATGAAAGGGATGTGGATGTTGAGGACAAACCATAAGAGCTATAGCTAGTTCCACCATCTAATGTAAGGATGGATGAAGTATCCAGTTCTAGTGCATCCCTGCATACTAGAACAAATAGGCTCTGAAGTGATATGACTTAGATGATTAGGAGATAAGATATGTTATCCAGATAGCAAGCTCATTACCACTACCGAGTTAATTAGTGTCTTTAATTTTTTACAACTCAGCTACATCTTCCCCTTTCACCAACTACACTTATGTAGGAGGATAATACATCTAAAGAGGAAAATTAGTAGGATTAACAATTAGGATAAAATTGCTAATCTGTTTGTTTTATTTTATATCTTTTGTGGTTAGTAGGGGATTAGCCCTACTAATTTAATGCTACATTTTGAATTTTAATCTATGTAGGAGGAGTAATAGTAAGATTTTATCTTTATCTTCTTAGATGTTTTTATTTTCTTTTTCATTTTCTTTCTTTGTTTTGTTTTTACTTTTCTTTTGCAAGGCATATATTAACTTCAATGATATAAGGAATCTCGTAACACAACAAGTTTCAAATTCAATATTAGGGCTTAAACTAGGGAAGTTTTAGCTCCTGTTATTTCTTTTCTATTATTTTTCCCAATTGATTTTTGTGCTTTTTATTAATTATTTATACATTTGGGATCATGTACAATTTATGTATGGAGGGAAGAAATAGAGTAATTTGGCACTATAGAAAAATCTATAAAAGCAATTCAATTGATTTGATTAAATCTCACACACTTACAATTTTTGTAAATAAATTTTTAAGAAATATAGAATTAATTTATTTGCATTGTACATCTACTCACCATTATTTTCATCTAATTAAACAAGTAACTTTTTGGGATAACTTTTTTGGTTTTGGTATGAAACTTGCTTAATTATTATGACCTTTCCATATAATGCTATAATTAAATAATGAAATCTATGTGAAGTGTAGAGTTTTCATTTATTTAAGCTTAGATTTAGACCTGGAACTAGGGTGAACATTATCAATTAGGAGCTAGTTGTTTATATTTACTTTAGTGTATATTCACTCCTTAGAAGCTTTAAGAACCCTCTAATTTCTAACAAATGTTTGAATGATGCCTATCTATAAAGTAATAATAAAGGTTGGTAAGGATCAACATTAATATCTCAAAAGAGCAAAGTTCTTTTCCACTGCTAATGTAGAGAAAGTGGTTGACTAAAATTGTTAAGGATCGACCTTGGTTCCTTATAAGAGTAAGGTAATTTGCTGCTGCTAATGTAAGAATTAAAATGGTATAGATTAGCCTTGGTCCATCAAAAGAGTAACGTTCTTTCCCATTGCTAAGATGTTTGCGCTTAAATAAAAGAATTGAATTAGGTTAAAAAAACGTAAGGAGACACTAAGGGATTAGCTGATGCAACATACATTTGTTTTTAATTATTATGCTTAGGGAGCTGAAAAGGAGTGTGTGTACCCTTTAGTTTTTAAAATATGAATAACTCTTTCTTGATTAAGTTTATATTTATTCTAATTTCCAATTTAATCTTAGTTTAAATAATAAGGTTTAACTCCAATTTACATATATTATTTGTTGAATTCTAGTATGCTTTTTATAGCTAGTTTATATCATGTAATTATGTTTTAAGGGCATGTAAACATGGTTAAGTGAGATTCTATGAAATAAAAATTTGCTAGAGACTTGAATTTTGATATTTTAAAGGATGAATTTTGATGGAAGAGTATACACTCTTGTTCTTGAATAGACTACATGCAATATTTACTTTAGATTATATGGTTGAGAGTGTTTAATGATTTTTGTCCTTAAGAGTTTTCCACTGTTTTATTTGTTTTACTTAAGGACAAGCAAAAGTTCATGTGTGGTGAAATTTGATAAAGCTTACTTATGTCTATTTTGTAGGTAGATTTTATATTGCTTTTATAGGTTTTTTGGTATAATTTTAGTGCAATTTAGTACGTTATATGTTAATATTTTATTTCATCACTTTATTACACTAGTTTGTATATTTTTATATTTTTTATAGGTAAAATGTGCGATACTAGAAAATATACATGTGAAGATGGAAGTGAAGAGCACAAGGCTAAAGAAGGGAGTAGGAGGAAGGTTTGTGAATTAAGTATTAAGGAAAAATTTTAAATTATTTTCTAATTTAAACAATGAATGCAACAATTAATGTAATTAAGATACTAATGAGACAATAAAGAGTGTGGAAAATAAAAGAGAGAGAGATAGAGAAATCAAGCTTGGATGTAACATAAAGTTTAGACCATCCCTTATAGACCTACAATCATCTCTAATAGAAGACTTCACAATACTTTATTAATCTCACAAATTGATGCTCAAAGTGTTACATATGTCACCTCAATCACAATTATACATAATAATCATACAAGAGTAGTGCTTTTTCTCTCTAAAGATTGCAAAGACTAAAGCACTCAAGCACTATACATAAAATCTCTCTTGATTGATACCAAGAAGAAGTATAAGAGACAAATGTAAGTAATATGGCCAAAGAATGTAAGAGAACGCCATTAGATTGCAATAGAATATTCAATTATTCTTGTCCTTGGTTGAGTTTGTTGAGCATTTATACCATCTCATTTGATTCTTCTTGTTACTGTACATTAAACACTCTAATGACTAGTTGAAATAGTCTTACCGTTATGACAATGCCTTAGCTTATCGTCAAACTGGTAAGATAAATGATTGCCAGTAAAACGCCAAAACTCCACCATTTAGTTGAATATAATACAAACTTCTTTTCAAAACAAGGCTTCACACTGCCAAGTTAGTGGCCCATTACAACAGTTAAGCCAGTAGGTGCATTTTGCAACAATCTTCACCTGTTTCCAACTTTCAAATGCAAAATACACGACAAAACTATATAGTTCACCTTTCAAGAGGAATATTGGATCTTTTAAATCCAAATATCTCTAGAAGTTAATTGATATTTATAATTGTTCTACAAGATAGCGTTTGTTTATCAATTAACTCAATATAAGCAAATAATGATGTGTTTCATCATACACTTTTTTTTTTTATTCTCATAAAAAAAATTAGTTAACCCTTTTACTTTAAAAGCTCCTGCCCAATTATGCATTTGATTTCAAGATATTTAGCAATTAAGCAAAGTCAAAGAAATTCTTGAAATAGAGAGTATCAATTTGCTAGGGAACTAAGCCTAGTTTCTAATATTAGACTTACTTATAATATCAACATTTATTTGTGATTTGTCCAAGTTTTAAGACCATTTTCAATATCAATTATCAATGTCATCACTATCAATTTTTGTCCTAGATTTATCGTAATTCTTTGGCAACCTTTTTGACTTTCTAAGGAATTTGAAGTTTTCTCCCCCTTTAGCCTCATAAAAAAGATGAATAATTCTAAGCGACTAATAGGGAAAATAATTGAAGTCAAAATTTGGCATTGTCCCAACTTAAGCCTTAAGATATAGCCCCTGCAAGAAGAAAAATAAAGAAGCTACTAACTTCTTTAAAGAGAATTTCAATAACTATCCCAACAATATCAACCTACAACAACTTCCAAGAGCAACATAAATAAGTAAGCCAACCATATAAGGAAGAATCATCCATTACACTACATAGATAGATAGCTTAAAAGCATGTCTAGCCATATAACAACATAAGATATATGTCTATGCATTATGAAAGACAAGTTATCCTAGTAGGAGTAATAAAGGCCATAATAGTGGTCAAAACCTAGCAAAAGACATGATAAGAAAAACATAAAAGTGGCCAATGGCTAGGTCCATGACATAAAACAGAAAAGAAAACATCATGAGAAATAGAAGCTTAAGTTGGCAACTTAGGTGGTAGGTAGATTGTTATCCTAACTTAGTGAAGGGAATGGATAAAATGAGTAGTGATAATCGAATTAGAAATGATTGTAGAGCCCCTAAAACCTACTATGGATGCAGTTGTGGATATCATCTTAGAGTTGATTAAAGTGCATCTCAGAGTATTGATAAAATGAATGTTGAGATGCTAAAGGAGCAGTCAAATCGAAAGGAGGAAATCTAAAGCCATGAGAAGGTGGTGTGTAAGGTACATTCTTAGAGTAGAGCTTGAGAGTAATCGGTAGGTAGTGGAAGTTGGCCTTCAAGGTTTAGAGTAGTTTCATTAGAATTTTCATGATCACCCCTTTCAGTATCATCATTAGAAGGCTTAAGTGGTTCATGTCAAGTTCTAATATCAAGTTGAGGGATTTCTTTCTTTCTAACCTAATTTTTGCCTACCTTTTTCCAATTTCCCTAACAAATATCAACAAGTTCGAAATGTTTGACTTGAGTAGCCTATGGGGGTATAGGAAATTGCGCTCCCATATGAATAAGGAGTTATGTAGCTAACCAACCAAACCATAGGAAAGCTTAAGAGGGTTTATCGATTATGTGTTTAAAACATTGAACCACAATATTGAAGAGGTCGATTTTCTTGTTTATGATGATATAGTAAAGGATCCAGAAGTCTTGGAGTGTTACGGTTAATTACGATCCTATTCAAGGACAATAACTATAGATCGATGGAAAATTTTGGTCCTTAGATCAAGTCTTATGCTAGCTAAATTTCTAGGTTTCCTTTAAAACCTATCAATACCTTGATACCAGAATACCTGCTCATAAAAGCATGTACTATGATAATTAACATTAACCTCAATTTCACCAATATTAGCACTTATATTGCTAAAAATACCCTTAGGAGTGATGGTAATCATGGTGCCATAGACATAAGTGTAGAGTATCGTTCGTCTTAACTCATCACTAAGATTTATTTTTACTCTAGGTCATCTTAGATCATCAAAGGTATTAGGTATATTATAATAAAAGTACTTAAGGGCTTTATAATATACCTCATTAGGAAGCCTTAGAATATCCAAGATGTGATTAGTGATGAC
Organism: Lumnitzera littorea; assembly: GCA_024138015.1. Taxonomy (NCBI): domain Eukaryota; kingdom Viridiplantae; phylum Streptophyta; class Magnoliopsida; order Myrtales; family Combretaceae; genus Lumnitzera; species Lumnitzera littorea. The sequence continues at coordinate 57,327,184 of JAMXBB010000010.1, forward strand.
TCCTTGAATTGCTAGAATACAAAATTCATCAAGCACCTTTAGAGGATAGAAGATGTTGATATCTACTTCTAAGTTTTCAAATTTTTCAAAGTGTTAGGCACAATGGTGCATAAGAAAAGGTCTTAAGTCATAAGTATGGGGTGCAAGACCACGGATGGTTCTTGAAGCCATTGTAAAGAACACTCAATGAATAATACTTAAGGAGTAGGGGTTTAAAAGTGTGAGGAGGTAAATGAGAGGGAAGACAATATGATGGTAGAATAATGGGTGTTGGCATCACGACGATATGGAAGGGAGGCAACGTGATGGTAAAAGATGGTATGGAAGAGAGAGAAAGAATGAGAGAGAAAAGTACATTTGTGATGTGAGAAGAGCATGAGATTAAGCGTTTTGAGAATATTTATGAGAAAAAGATGAAAGTTTGGGGTGATTTTAGTGGAAGATCAAGGTTTGAAGAGGTTGTTCTAGGGCTTAAGAGAAGGAGGTGAGGTGTTGTGATGGTAGACAGAGGAAGAGAGAGAAAGAGAATTGAGGTTCTAAAAAGGTGTAGGAATTTGGATTATCATCATGACGGCAAGGGATAATGTCAACATGATAGTGATTAGAATAGAAAGGGTGTGAGAAATTTATTTAGGGGACTTCACTGGGATGACGGTGCATAAGGGTACCATCATGATGGTATAGCTAAAAAAAGCTTTTCAAATGACCTGTAGAATGCTTGATATTGTTATGATGGTATCAAAGGAGTTGTCACGACGATGGTTTATAATCTTGCAAAAAATGGATGATTTTCCCATCCTTTTGACCAAGTTCCCAACTCAAACCAATTTTAGTTGATACACTAAGCTAGAAAACTCTTCAAGCATGTTTAATTTAGTCTATTAAGGCTTATAAAACTTGAATTTTAGCTAGATAACTAAAATTTAGTGAAATCAAATCTTCAAAGATATAATGCATGATAGAGTATAAATGTGCATGAATGAACAATTGATGGACATAGACATTAAGTTTTTGCATACAAACACTTCAAACAAATTTCAAAGACATATTTAAGCATGGTAAGAACAAAGTTTCAAGAATCTAGAAATCGTAAAATCACTATTTGAGTTCCTTAAGATCAATTGTTGAGTACAAATGTAGCTAAAGAGCAATTATGTACACTACCTTAAATTCAAGACAAGTTTACACTTGAAACAAGTTTGAAAGGTACTAATAAGCATAAAAGATACATGATCAAACCAAGAAACATCCAAATGGGCGATATAAGCATAAGATTTCTCAATTAACGCTAAGTGTTTACTAAGGGTCTAGAGGAGTTAAATTTGCACAAAATTAAGGTCAAGCAAAATTAACCACTTAAATATGATGTGTAGGTGAAGTTAAATATGTAGAGCTTGGTTTTAGGCATGGAAACCGATACGTGATGAAATTATTCATATATGAACTTGAACATGCATGAATGACTTCAAGTGTACCCAAAACATGCTAAATATCATATTATATGCATGAAACCTATATGACCATGTTTCCTAAGTGCCACAGCACTTTATTTGCCAATCAAATCACTTGAAAGTCCATTTTCGACTATAATTGCTATCTTAGGTCTTAAGTGCCTAGCATTCATCTTGTATGATCATCCCCAATTCCCTTTTTAAAGTAAAAAACCTATCCTTCCTCAAGGGTTTGGTAAAGATATAAGTTATTTGGTTGCTAGTATTTACAAATTTTAAGCATATCTCATGTTTTACATATGATCATGAATAAAGTGATGTCTAATTTCTATATGTTTAATCCTTGAGTGTTGGATTGGATTCTTTATTAGGTTTATAACACTTGTATTGCCACATCGAATTGGAACATTAGTGAACTTTAGACCATAATCATGCAATGTTTGTTTCACCCATAGAATTTGAACATGACAACTACTCACAACCATATATTTGTCTTTTATGGTTGAGAGTGCTACTGAGTTTTGTTTTTTTTGAATGCTATGATACTAAAGAGTTGCTAAGAAAGTGACATGTACCACTTATGCTCTTTCGATTGACTTTGCAATTGATAAAGTTAGCATCAGAGTATCCAACTAAGTTAAAAGAAGTGAACTTTGGTTACAGTAAGCTGATTTCAATAGTGCTCACAAGATACTTAAAGATGTATTTGGCCGTAGTCAAGTGACATCCTTCGGGGCAAAATTGAAATCATGCACATAGACATATGGCAATCATGATGTTGGCCCTATATGCAATTAAATATAATAAACTAACTATCATGGCCTTATATATTTCTTTCACAAATTGTCTTTCTACTTTCATCTTTATCGAGTTTTAGAGTGTTGCTGATTAAAGTAAGCCCAATCTTACAATTATCCATCTTAAACCTTTTTAAGAGCTCCCTAGTGTATTTCACTTAGTTGATAAAGGTTCCATTTTCGGTTTACTTGATTTGAAGACCTAAGCAATAGTTGAGTTCCCCTCATGCTCGTTTCAAACTCATTTTTCATATAATGGACAAACTCATTAATAAAGCTCATGTGAGTAGCATTAAACATAATATCATCAATGTATATTTGAACAATCAACATATGTGAATTGTGTTGCTTGATAAATAATGTTGTATCAATCTTTCCTTTAGAAAAACCATTGTTTATCAAAATGTTACTCAATCTTTCATACCAAGCTCTAGGAGCTTGTTTAATTTCATATAGAGCCTTATTGAGCTTGTAAATATGATTTGGGAATTCACTATCCTTAAAGGCTAATGGTTGCTCTACATATACTCCCTCTTTAATGTATCCATTTAGAAACATACTTTTAACATCCATTTGATATAATTTGAAGTCTTTGAATGTAGTGAATGCTAAAAGCATCTTAATGACCTCTAGAGTCTAGTAACTAGAATAAAAGTCTCTTCAAAATAAATTCCCTCTTCTTGATTATACCCTTTAGCAACTAAGCATGCCTTATTCCTTATAACCATTCCAGTTTCATCTAACTTGTTTCTAAGCACCCATTTAGTTCTAATTACCAGTCTATCATTTAGCTTAGGCATTAAGTCCCATACCTCATTTTTGGTGAATTGATTTAGCTCTCCTTACATTGCTTTAATCTAAAATTCATCCTTTAGAGCTTCATCAACATTTTTAGGTTCTAGTTGAGATAGGAACACTATATTACTCAAGTTCCATATGGAGGCTCTAGTTTGTACCCTTTTGGATGGTTCTCCTATGATTAGGTCCTTAGGGTGCTTTTTTACAAACTTTTAATCTCTAAACAAGTCTATATTAGAATTATCAATGGTTTCATCTTCCTTAGAGATTTACTTTTCTTTTGAATTAGATTGGTCCTTAGTAAGACTAAGATCATCTAATTGAGCACCAATGTTATTAATTGCATCATTAGACTCTTTAGATGTAAGAGTATCATCAAATGCAACATGAATAGATTCCTCTACAACTAGAGTTCTCTTATTATAAAGTCTATATGCCTTACTAGTGAGAGGATAGCCAACTTCATCCGATTTTGAATCGGATTTGCCAAGTTATTCATTTCCATTATTAAGAATGCAACATTTGGTACCAAATGGGTGAAAGTATGATATGTTAAGTCTTTTGCCTCTCCAAAGCTCATAAGGAGCTTTCTTGAGAATTGACCTTATAAAAACACCATTTGATATATAACATGTGATATTAACCACTTCGGCCCAAAAATACTTATGTGTATTTTTTTTTTTGCAAAACATAGCTCTAGCCATTTCTATAAAATTCCTATTTTTCCTGTTAACAACTCCATTTTATTGTAGAGTTCTAATTATCGAACAATGTGTTATATTTCATTTCTATTACAAAAATCTTCCATATTATAATTTTCAAACTGTATCCCATGATCCCTTCTTCTAAAGACAATGGAAAGATTTTTTTTCATTTTAGACCTTCTTGTAATAATTCAAGAATACATGATGTCTTTCATCATTGTTTGCAAGGAATAAGGTCCAAATGTATCTAGTAAAATTATCAACTATGACCAAGGTATATCTTTTTTCTTTGAAACTTAAGATTTCATTGGATCAAATAAATCCATATGTAATAGTTAGAATAGCTTAGAAGTTGAGATGACATTTTTTGATTTGAATAATGACTTTGGTTGTTAGCAATGTTGACATGCTTAACATATTCTATCTTTGTTAAAACTAACCTTTGGTAATCCCTTAACAAGATTCCCTTTGACTAGTTTTGATGAGATATCCATATTAGCATGTCCCAACTTTCTATGCCACAACCAACTATCATTATTTTGAGCTGATAGACAACCTTCAAAGGAACATGAAATCATATTCCAGTCGATTTTGTAAATGTTTCCTTGTCTATACTGTTTAGAATGAATTTGATCATTGTTAATATTTTCCATAGAATACTTTGAGGAAAGAAAGATTACTTTGTATCTTATATCACATAATTGGCTAATGCTAAGCAAATTATGTTTCAAAATATCAACAAGTAACAAATGCTTAATAGTAAGATCATTATTAATGAAAATATTACCTTCACCAATCTCATGTGTTGTTCAATTGTCTCCAAAGGTAATACTTCCTCCATCCTTTAAGTCTAAGGATGCAAACATGGATGCATCTCTCGTTATGTGTCTTGAGCAACCGCTATCCAAGATCTAATTGTTGTTTTTCCTTAAAGGATCTTACAAAAAAATGGTTATTTCTATAATACCCATTTTAGTTTAGGTCCTTTGGGGTTAGTTACTACAACATAAGCTTTTCTTTTGGTGACCTAAACCATCTTGCTTTTATAATTCAAGGAGAGATTAAAATATATTGTACATACATGTGCAATATGACCATATCTATCGCAATAATTACAAGTCTTATTTAAGGCATTTATAAAGTAACTCATATAAAACTTGCAAATATTTTTTCGACTATAGCCAACTCTAGTTTTGTCTAAACCTTACCTTTGAAAGCTAAGGAACTTGTCTAAATTCTTCTCTCTATCCATGAATTTAGCTATAGTTTTCCATTAATGATATAGGATAGATTTTATAACTGTATTTTTAATTTCTAACCTATTTAGCTTATTAACCATGCAATCATCATCATCATGCTCATGTTTTAAACTTTTTACTTCCTTTTCAAGAGTACTATTACCTTCCTTTAACTTGCTATTCTCTTCAATCATTTCATTATTTCTAAAGTTTAATTCATCATTTTCCTTAGTCAATTTCTCAACCTCTATTCTTAAGTACTCATTATGCTTTTCTAGCCCTTCTTTTGCATCAATCAACTTGTTATATTCATTCTTAATAACATCAAATTCATCACCAACTCCACTCATCATTTGTTTTAAGATTTTATTCTTCTTTTGTATCTTTATGAATTTTTTTAACAACTCATCATACATATCTATAAGTTCATCAAAGGAAGAGTTTAGTGAAGTGGTGCATACTTCATCATCGATAGCCATGAAGCATGTTTCATCATTAGAGTCACTTGAGTACCCACTACTCTACGTAGTGACCATAGCTTTTTTTCTTGACTCCTTATCGACTTTCTTGAGCAATGAACAATATTGTTGGATATGTTTTGGTTTTTTATAATTATAGCATTTAAAGACTTCCTCCTTATCCCTCTTAAACTTGGATGCTATTCCATGCCCATCCTTGTCCTTTTTTAACTTTTTGTTGAATTTCATGAATTTCCTAAACTTCTTTACCAACATGACTACTTCATCATCTTCTCCATTCTCATTTTCACTTATGCTTTCTTCTATGACCTTTAGAGTGATTGTCTTCTTCCTATAGTCCTTTTCTTGTTTTTTTACCATTTCATGCACCTTAAGGTTTCCAAAGAGTTGCTCTTTCGTCATTACATTTAGATCATGAGCTTCCTCAATTGCAGTTCTTTTTGCTTCCTAATCTCTTAGCAACAACCTAAGGATTTTAGAATTAATCTCAAGATTAGTAATTGTTTTTCCAAGAACACTTAAGGGATTGATGATGTTGATGAATCTATTGTACATTTCATTAATAGTCTCATTTGGATCCATTTGAAATCTTTCAAATTATTTACACAATAAGCTTATCTTTATATCTCTTACTCTACCAGTCCCTTCATATTTACCTTTTAATTCATCCCATATTTCCTTAGCACTTTTATATGTACATACTCTATTGAAATCACTTCCATTTATAACATAATGTAAGATATTCATAGCAACTTCATTTAGATCAAACAATTTCCAATCATCATCTGAATAACTCCTTTCTTCTTTACCTTTTATTTTAAAAGGTCCATTGTTAACTACTTGCTAAAGCAATTAATTTGCACTTTGAGCTAAATTTCTAATATGGATAATTACTATTGATTAGCAAAGGTGGCCTATTGATTGCTTATCCTTTTAAAAAGCCTAATGTATTAGATGATACGATCTTTACTTTAATATGCAATGAAGCAAATGATTGGAGACTCCCTTTGATACCAATTGAAGAATATTAGGCTAATACTCAAGAGCGGGGATGAGTTGAGTATTAGAGACAAATTTTAATTTCTTTTCTAATTTAAACAATGAATAGAGAAATCAAGCCCAAATGTAACATAGAGTTCGGAACACCCCCTACTCTTTAAAGATCTATGATTGCTTCTAATCGAGGACTTCACAACACTTTATTAATCTCACAAATTAATGCTTAAAGAGCTATAAAAGTCACCTCAATCATAATTACACACAATAATCACACAAGAGTAATGCTTTTTCTCTTCAAAGATTGTAAAGACTAAAGCTCTCAAGCACTACACATAAAGTCTCTCTTGATTGATAGTACGAAGAAGTACAAGAGACAAAATATAAGTAATAGGGCCGCCAAAGAATATAAAAGAATGCCTTTAGATTGTAGTAGAATATTCAATTCTTCTTGCCCTTGGTAAAGTTTGTTGAGCATTTATACCATCTTATTTGATTCTTCCCATTACTGTATATTAAATACTCCAACGGCTAGTTAAAACAACCCTACTTTCATGAAGGTACTTCAAATTACTGTCAAGTCGGTAAGCTACATAACTGCAAACATGAATGCCAACAACTTGATCGTTATGCTGGCTTGTTGAATAAAATGCAAACACCTTTTCAAACCAAGGCTTCACACCATTAAGTTGGTAACCCACTACAACAGTCAAGCATGTAGGTGCTTTTTTGCAACAATCTTCACTTATTTCCAACTTTCAAACACAAAATACATAACTATAGAGTTCAACTTTCAAGAGGAATATCACATCTTTCAAAACCAAATATTTTAAGGAGTTAATTGATATTTATAATTGTCTTGCAAGATAGCATTTGTTTATTAATTAACTCAATATAAGCAAATAATAACATATTTCATTATATACTTTTTGTTTTGTTTTCATAAAAAACAAATAGCAAATCCCAGGTTCAACAGGAAGCACATAAATTTGTAAGGAGAATGAAAATTGGGCATGAAAGCTCCATGGGCATTAAATAGGCCTGTATACTTGCAATATATACTCCTTTATGGCCATATACTTGCAATTTAAAGGACATACATACCTTATATTGGTTTTTAAAGGATCTACACACCCTATACTTAGATTAAGGAAAAAAATATAGGTCGTACACTTGCTAAGTCAATTCTTATATGTTGTGTATGGAAATTTAAAGAGGCTGTGTACTTGTGATAATAAAACCTACATACTGTATTGCCAAGACATAATTCTAGGCCATCCTACATGAGAATTAAAGAATAATTGAAGGAAATACACTTTTATCTTGCGTATCCACTTTTATATGGGATTCCTTATATTATATATAGAAGTCCTTGTAAATAGAATAGAAGGAGGAAAAAAAACGAAAAGATATAGAAAGAAGAGAGAAGACAAATTAGGTTAGAGTTTTAGTATAGTTTTATTTTCTTTTCCGATTTCAACATTGAAAATAATAGACAATATTTTATCTTGAATCAAGGATTAAAACTCCTTCAAGTTATTTCATTCATCTTATTATATTCTTGATTTAGATATTATTTTTTATTAACACTACTTATTGGATACTTTAGATTAAAAGTTAATGAATAGTTTTTATAGTTTAAAATCTTTAATTCCTTAATCATAATAACATATATTTTAACTATGTTAGAATACATGCTAATTAAGATTGAGTCGTGAGACCTATTTTAATTGTTTACTATGAACTAGATGATCTAAATTAAAGTGACTTAATGTTTGCCTTTAATTCAATTCAGGTTTAGGAGCAAGAATGGGTTAATTTACTTTATCTCTTATCTAGAGATAAAATGTATAAATTGGTTAATCTTAGGCATTCGCTTTGCAAGAAGGAACTCCTAGTACTTAATTATTTCATAATTAAACTAGTTAAAGACATCTTTATTAAATTCAATTGGTATTTCTAATTATTTGGTTGTAATTGAATCTTTAAAGATGTTACATATCTCAATTTATTTGTTTTGTTATTCTAGTTTTCTTTACAATTTAATTATTTAATAAAGTTCTTGATTTTAATTGCCTAGACTTAAATAGGACTAATACTGTTAATAATTAGACATCATTCCCTATGGGTTATGTCACATCCCGGCATAGTATAGGATGTACTATCACATAAGAATACCTATTTATACTTAACAAAAGTTCTATTTATAATAAATAAGCATTACAACAGAGTTCATCTTTATACCTGTTTATACAAAAGGTACATCCATCAAACTTAACCAAATCTAAAATATAGTACTTTTTTTTTATATATATGTACAGATCCTTTATAGAACTAAGAATAAAATGCAACAAGACTTCTTTATAAGCAGCTGACTCTATCTTACGTGCTATCAAAAGATATTTTCCCCTAACTGGTGTTGCTCTATCAATTCTCTTCATAACCTGAGGATACACATGTATCTCCTTAGCTCTCTATGAGTAAAGTGAGAGTGGATAAAGCAAAACACAAAATAAGCACAATACATACTCACTTAGATCAATACCATAAGATATTCAATTTCATAATTCAAGTTACCAATACAAACTGTTTATGCAAGAAATTAGTGTTGTGCTTATGCACGTAATATGCAATGGTACCAATATCCTATACTTTTCCAATTCTTCATCCAATTAGTCGACATACCTGGGCATCTGGATACTATATCCAAAAACTTAGGGCAACAAAGAGCTATCTAAAAGTAGGACCCCTAACAAAAAATCATCTACTATGTTTTGAAAATCCAATACATAATCGATCACACATCATAACCAGAATAAGTTGAGCAATGTAATTCTATATGCTCAAAAGCCAACCCAATAGTTTTGAAGCTTTTAGAAACTTGACCCATAGGTCTTTTCACACCATGCCATGAATGTATCAGGCATGAATCTCAAGTTCCACATTATAAACAATTCAACTATCTCAACTTCAACTTCAACTTCATTTCTCAACTTTATATTGCATTCCTTCACATAAGGTTTACCTAGGTGAATACCCTAAAGAACAATTTAGTTTCAAGTTTTTTGAACAGAATTACATATCGATGAATCAGTCATACACAAGGAAACATTTCATTTTTTCAACACACATTCAAAAGAATTAAGTATCTAATCAATCCAGCACGTTATTACAATTCACAACACAATTGACTTTAAGTCAAGTAAACATAGGTCTACTTATACAAAAATAAAAATATCCACTTACTCGAGCTCGATAGTAGCATAAAATCCTAAGCTTCATGATGTGGTTGTTCTTTACCTATCACGCATAGAAAAATACACACAAACCCCAAGTCAACTATGGGTTAATACTAAATTCTTATGTGTTTTTGCTATGGTGTTTCCAAGCTTAATTCGATTGTATCTCATTTATTTCTTATCAAATTTTAATAAACTTTATGTCATCACAATTGTTATTTTGAGTACCATTAGGATATCTTTAGAATCAAGACTTATCAATTTTTTCAAAATTCCAAAAATACCCTTTCGTTTTACTGATTCAACCATACATTATTATAACACAAATAAATCCTAAATTTAAATTAAAAGTCATAAAATTCCTCATTTCCGAAGCTGGTCAACATTCATTATGTACTTAAGAATGCAAATCCTTTACATGTTTAACAAGTAACATCTTAGTATTAATTAGTATATCATATATTAGACTAATATATAGGTTTATATTATGAAAATACATAATAAATAGTATATGATCTTGATTAATTCCATGAAAAATCCTATAGAATCAAAATATTATGTAGTTTAATTATTGACCATGAATTATACTAAACTAGGTATTATATATTTTTGTGAAAATAGCGATTTTAACTTAAAATTAGTGAAAATTAAGTGAACAAGTGAATTTAATCACAAGATAAAATTCACATGTTCCAATCATCATCATGAACTTCCAAAAATCATAATACATAAGGCTCATACTTTAATTTTGTTAAAAACTAATTAATTCACTAAAATAGCAAAATTGCCAGTTTTATCCAAAATAATTACAATAAATAGTAAACACAATTATTTAAAAAAATTCTTGTTATTATAATTAAATACATATATTAAGTATGTCATGTACAAATTTTCAACTTGACAGCACATTATTTACTATTTCTAAAATTTAATTCAATTTTCGTCTAAATAAAGTTATTTCTTAAGGACCTTATATTTCCAATAATATTTTCACTAAAATAAAATCATGAAATTAATATACATATAAAATAACTCTTGAAAACCAAGTTTCATAATTAAATAATATTATTTGATATTTTTAGAAAATTTTTAAAGTTTTAGCCAAAAATTTAGTTCACCTGAATCGATCTTCTCCAGCCACTCTTCGGCCACCTAACCTTGTCGGAACACCTCCTTTAGTGGTGCTTTCCTTGACACCAAATGGCTACCACAACTAGACACCAACAACCTATTGAATTGGTCTGATCAAATTCTATGCTCTATTTTTGCTCTAATTTTCTTATCTTTTTCTAATTTGTTTTGAAATTTTCTTGAGTGATTTTTTATTTTTTTCAGATTTCCAAAATGTTGGTTTTGAAGTGTGCATGCCTTATTTATAATTTTCAAATGAATTATGATTAATAAAAATTGAATATGTGGTTTACACATGTCATTTTATTAATTTTCCAAAGCATGAGGTGTCGTTTTCTTATTATTTGCCTTTTGACTCCTCAATTGTAATTCATCTTAGGCTACCACATCATAGGATGACTCATCCTGTCATTTTTTTGTTAATTTCCCATTTTTTTATATTAATTTACCTTATTTTAATAATAATTTCTTATTATATATGTGTATTTAATACAAATAATGCATATTCTATGTATATTACCTATAATTCAATTTATTTATTATTTTTATAAATTAAATAACTTATCTCAAATATTTTGCTATATCTAAAAACTCGAATTTCATGTTTACAATAATTATCGGTTTTGTTGATAAATTGATATTTTTTCTTAAATTAATATTTTTATATAGCTTATTTTGACAAATTGACTTTACTTGAATTACTTCGTCTAATTTTCCTAACCTTACTGTGAAGTTTGAAATTAAATAGATATTATAGCCTAGTGCCTTAAATTTAAGAGCTTAGATCTTAGAGTAATCATATGAGCTCGAAATCTTATAGTATTACAAGTTCAAACTAATTCCCACTAGGAATATTACTATATACACAAGTTACTACACTTGCTAATAAAAATATGCTTTTTCTATTTGTTATAAAAAGTAAAGTTGCATTAAGCATATTGGTTGCTATTAGGTTCAGGATGAAAGGTAAGGAATCAAGGAGCAGCTAGACTTTTGAAGCTTTTGGTGTTTTATCTTTTTTTTTTTTTGTGTTAAAAATATGTATATATCTAAGTAAACTATGTTACAAAGTTATGTAAATTGCACTTTAATAAACTGGGCTATAAAGTATGTTCTAAACTCTTCCTTAGGATAAATAATAATATCATATTAACTGTTTATTTCAAATTAGGTTAGTCATTAAACGCTTTGCACGAATTAATTCTAGAATAGCAGCTTTGAGGTTAACTTATATCATATGATGGTTTACACGATAGGATTGTTATGACTATATCTCTTTGAAGCATGATAGTTAGTTGGTATCAGAGTGTGGTTCTTGTGAACTCACTTTGAAGCATCATAATTAAAAAGTAGACAGTAGAGAAATATAGTAAGAGTAGGTAATAATATGTAGGTAGTGAAAATGATATTAGGAAGCTATAAAGTAAATTAATTATAATATTTAATTATGATCTATGTTAATTGTGATCTTAAATTTGTTCATAAGGCTGTAGAGGGGAATTAATAGTTAAATTGGTTGCATTTTAAGTTGAATTTAGAAGAATCCCTTATTGCCATTTAAGTACAAAGTTAAGATGTAGAGACTATTGTCAGAAATGACGGACTAGGAAACATTTAGGACCATAGATGAGATTATTCATAAGTATTTTGATGGGATGTGTTACAATTGGTAAGATTCATAGGTACCGATAGAAGTAGACTTAGGGCATTAATATGATAGGTATATTGCTATAGCTAAATTTGAGTAAAAGTGGTTAGAAAGTGAGGGCATTATAGCTTTGACAATACTTGTGCGATATTTTCCAAGGAGATTAAATGAGGGAAGACCCTATCCTATGAGTATTACCTATATTCTTATAAGTATATACTATATGCGTAGACATTACTATCTAGGTGTTATTGATTGGTTTTCATGTTTTCCTGATTTAGCTGTAGTAGGAATTGAGATACCCTTAGAGAAAAATGAACCTTAACCTAAACTAATAGTACTTGAAGTACCATAGGGAAACTAGTAACCTCATAAAATCCTAAGATGAAGCATAATTAGGAGTACAAAGTAATCATGAGATAGTTAAGGGGAAATTAGAGGAAGATCTAGAAGAAGAGGAACCCTAAGAGGTAGAGCTAGGGGAAGAATTAAAAGAGGACCTTAATGAGGATTTGAGTGCTTTGGTGATGTAAGCCATAGCAGTAGCTAAAATGAATGAAATGACATGACATGGCACAAGGGGACATTTGAGAGATAATTTACAAAATCAATTAGAATCTATATTAAATGAATGATCAAAGCATAATTCAAAGGATAGTCCTATAGCAAATGAAATGGCTACGCTTAAGGTAATAGCTATCAATGACACTAAGGAGTTAGATGCGGATAAAGTTTATGAAGTAGTTATTATACATGATACTCTTGAGTAGTATAGTTAAGTTTTAAGTCTGCAGGTAAAGATGATGATGTCATAGTTGGTGGGCACACATAGTAGATTTCTTTTGAACAAATGGGTACTATTGATAGCTCAAATGATGAATAGATCATGATAACTAGTTTTATTTTGCTAGGTCCCTAAAGTTTGATCCAATGTTACTTTTTAACTTATCAGGATGTACATTTGATCTTTTCATATATTTTTGTGACTTCTGACATATATGTGGTTTTTTGTGATGTACAAATATTGTAACTATCTTATGCACTAAGTTAGTAAGTAAATGTAATAAGATTAGATGTATTTCAGTGACCACTCTTGTGAATCTTTTGTATGTACAGTTGTAGCTATCAAATTTGCACAATTTAATGTAAACCAATAATGTAATCAAGCTGTAAATTTTATACATATAATCAAATGCTTATTGAGTCCATAAATTTTGTCTTTTTGGAGTCTTTAAGCAAATTTAAATGATATAAAGGAAGTATCAAGTGAATGGTGGAAACATATATATCATGTGTGATAGGTGAAATGTTATCATTATATTATATGTTAGATATCTCTTATGAATTTTGAGGATAACAAAAAGAGAAGAATGTTAATGTGCTAATAAGTATGCAGGTATTCAGATAGTATTTTAGAAAGCTTAAAATTGTAAATTGAGTTGCATTTAGAAACTTATTCAAAAGAACTGAATTGTTTGAATAAGTCTAAAAACCTTCAAAGAATGGTTCATAATCTTTTTCAATATAAGGACTTTAGAAATTTATTCAAAGAATTTGAAGAAAAGTAAACTGATACTTTTCAGAAGATTGTTTAGATAGTTGATCTAGAAGATAAATGTTGAAGAAATCACACAATATCAAATTTGAAGTGAACAAGACTTAGCTCTACTAGATTTAGTATATTAAGAAAATACACTTAATCTCATTTCACTTAAGTTTGAATTAAGAACCATTGGGTTTATTTTTAAGAAAATTTATCTTTAGATAAATCATGAGAAAATATCTAACATTGGATAAAGATAAGTTAGATTTTGAATTTTGTGGGATTTTCAATTTCAAATCTAAAGTTTATCTGAAAAGTGCTAATCGAAGTATATCATACCGAAACAAGATTATGAGATCAGGTTTAAATTTCAAGCTCTAAGATTTTGTTTAAAAATGTCTATGGATTATCTTTAAATGTTGAATATGGATAAATATCAAGTGAAGATAATCTTCAACAAATTAGCTATTAGAAGACTTTAGTATAAAAGGAGAAAGGATTCAAAGTGTTAAGTATGTTTTTTTGAGAAAGAAAAACTACATTCATTACACGTTGATCGTAATTAATTTCTATCATCTGAAAGAGTATAGAATAATTCTTTGAGAATTCTCCAGATAGTTGAATCGAAATTGATTATTCATCAATCTTCATTTCTATTTTTGTGCGAATTTATTTAAGATTTGTATTATTGTTCTCACTTATATTTTGTAAACATTATTTAATGTTTGAGCATTAAGAGAAGTTTGATTATATTTTATAAATCTATAATTAGCCTAGATTGTAGAGTGGCTAGATAGGTAGAGTAGAGATTTCTTAAGGGTAAGTGTGGTTGATGTTTGTAAATCTCTCGTGATTTTGATTTAGTAAATCAAGTGGAACAACACTAATAAAGTAAACTAAGTCCCTAACAATGGAGTTAGAAAATAGTAATAGGTAGAAGGCCGAAACTTTATAAATCCTAAAGTTGATATTCTCTTTCCTATCTCTCTTAATTTTCATTATTTAATCGTATTATTTGTGTTAAATTATTAAAGTACCACTATTCACCAATTTAAGTTATTAACAAGGGTAATTTCTATTTACATTAAAAAGTTTCAAAAATTTTTAAAGATATCAATTCACCCCTACCCTCTTGATATATCTTATTTGGGACCAATAATTAATATTAGAGCTTTGCTCTAATATCATCTAGAGTTTAAGATCATAGGTAAACTATGTAGTATTTTAATAGTTCGACATGGTAAGGCACCATTTTTTTTTATGGAACCAATTTTCCGTACTAGAAATTTAGGATGGAGACTTATGGGAAAGCTTTAGACTATCGGGCTTGGCAAATCATCTTAACAAGAGATCTCAAAGTTTAAACCATCATTACATCAAATAATGATATCGCCAAAGTTGAAGATAATTCAAAGGCTAAGAACTTATTTTTTAGTACTATTGCATGGTTAGAATTTTATCTAATTGTTGCTTGTGCAACAACTAAAGACATTTAGGATACTTAATGCAAACCTATAAAGGTACAAAAACAATCAAAGACACAAGGATCAACTCGTTGGTTTAACAATTAATAGATTCACCACTACAACTAATGAATTTTCTTCTCTTGTAAAAATAATTAGTGATGTAGATATAGTTCATAAGATGCTAAGGTTCCTTCCCAAGATATGGATTGTGAAGAAAACTACCATGAAAGAAGCCTGCAATCTAAGAGAATAACCCCGAATCAATTGCATAGCAAACTTATGACATATGAGATTGATTTTCTCAAAACACAAAGTACTTTAGAGGATACAAAGAAGAAGGTCATAGCTTTCAAAGCTAAAGAAACAAATGTTGACTCTAAAGAAGAAGATTCATCTAAAGAAGAAGACAGGAGTGTGACACTTTTAGTTAGAATACTCAACAAATGGCTAAAGAAAAAATGTAAGAAAACTTTTGCCAGAAGATTTTCTCCTAATAAAAATTAACCTAATGATGCAAGAAAGGCAATTAAGGAAAAAGAAAAGAAAAAGTTCAAAAAGGAAATTGTATCCTATGAATGCAAAAAGCCATGACATGTTAAGCATAAATGTCGGGTGTAAGAAACGCAAATCTCTAATGACTACATAGAGTGATCTAGAAGATTTAAAAACTGGGTTAAAAAGTTCAAGAGAATGTAAAGAAGAAAATCAATGTCTTCTAGCACTCTTTAAGATAGATTCTAAAACTGATTCTATTTTTGACATAGAAGTACTTAATGGTATATGTACTGAAATTGACAAATTGCTTAAAGCTCTTTTTAAATCAAACAACAAGATTTCTAAGCTTGAATCTAAAGTAAAGATGTTAAAGAATGAAAAACAAGCTCTTAATCAAACAAATCAATTGTTATTAGATGAAAACAATTTTTTGAAAAAATGATTTTGAAGGATTACATGTTGCTTGTGAAGCTTTAATTAATGAGAATCTTATTTTGAAAGAAGAAGTTAAAATTTTGAAAAATCAAGTGGAGGACTTATTTAAGTCAATCAAGAATACTTTTCAAAAGTTTGATGAAAATGATAAGAAGTTACAAATGCTGATCTCTAATCAAAGAATAGATAATTCAAAATATGAACTTGGTTTTGAATTTAGAGAATCATCGAAAACGAAGAGAGAAATAGTATTTGTTAAACCAAAAGGTGAAAATCAAGAAACAATTTTAAAAAAGGATAACAGAAAAACGATTGAATCTATCAAAACGTATAATAGATAATACTCTCAAAACAACAATAAGTATCCTTTTAGAAGGTATAATAGAAGGATAAATAAAGGGTATGTCAAAAAGAAACCAAGTCAAAGGGAAGTGGTAAGTAATAGGTATACTGAGCAAAGACCTTATGCTTATTTTTTTTTTTTTGTAATAAACTAGCTCATATAGAGAAATATTTCTTTTACAAAAAATACAAGCTTAAAAATAATCAAGGTTCAATTTAAAATTTGAGCTTAAATTTTCACAGACTCGAACTTTGCTAGATTCATAATCAAACTTGATTATGTTATGATGTATGTAGGATCACAAAGCCAAGTTAAAAGGAACATGGTATCTTGATAGTGGATGCTCAAGATACATGACAAGTAATGTTTCGTTATTCACAAATTTAGAATGAAAGGAAGGTAAATATGTGAAATTTGGTAACAATGGTAAAGGTAAAATAATTGTAGTAGGTTCAATTAGTTTGGCACTTCACACAATTGAAAGCGTATTATTAGTTAAAGGATTGAAACATAACCTATTAAATATGAGTCGGTTATGTGACAAAAGATATAAAATAACATTTGAATATGATAAATGTACTGGTTTAAATAAGGATGGATTTAAGTTGTTTGAAGGATTAAAAAAGAAGAATGTTTACTTAATTAAACCATCAGAAGTTTCATTTGAAAGTTGCTTCATATCTATAAATAATAATACTATACTTTGGCACAAAAGACTAAGATATGTAAATTTTCAATGACTTGATAATTTATCTAAAAAGAACTTAATTCAAGGTTTACCAAAATTGCATACTCATGAAAATATTCGCTATACTACTTGTCTTAAGAACAAGACGAGTTCGTCATCACATAAGAGTAAGAAAATTATATCTACTCAAAGACCTTAAGAGTTATTTCATTTAGATCTGTTTGGTCCAACCTATACTTTAAGTTTCTGAAGAAATAAGTATGGACTTGTCATAGTAGATGATTTCTCTAGATTTACTTAGATTTTGTTCTTGCATCATAAAAGTGATGTATTTAAAAGCTTTGAAATATTTTCCAAAAGAGTTTAAAGTGAAAAGGCCATTTCCATCATTAGTCTACAAACAAATCATGGAAAGGAATTTGAAAATTTAGATTTAATCTCATTTTGTAAAGAAAAGAGCATTACTCATAACTCATAACTTTCAAGTACCTTATACTCCACAAGAAAATAGAGTAATTGAATGCAAAAATAGGGCTATCTAAGAAATTGTGAGAACTCTACCCAGTGAAAGTGGTATACCCAATCATTTTTGGGCTCAAACAGTATCAACAGCTTGTTACATCATATATTGAGTATATGTTAAGCCTCTGACAAGTAAAACCGCTTATGAGATGTTTAAAGGTAAGAAACTTACTATTTCATAATTTTACACATTTGGTTGTAAGTGTTTTGTGAAGAAAACATGAAATGTACTGTGAAGATTTGAGGAGAGAGTTGATGAAGCTATCTTTTTAGACTATTCTATGAATTCAAAGGCATGTTGAGTGTGCTATAAAGAAATAAAAGTGGTAGAGGAATCAATAGATGTCAAGCTTGTAGGAGAAACAGGCAATGATGATTTAGATGATAAACTTCCAATTGCCTCAAATAAAAAGAATCCTATATGACTTGATTTAGAAGCTAAGTCAAAACCTCCTTTAGACAGAGCATTAGAAACTTTAAGAATACCTAATGTGTCTAAAACATAACCAAGATTAGAAGGTTCTTCAGAAATTAATACTAGGTTTGTTGAAACTCATCTAGAAGGTAAGTCAAAAGGTTCTGAACACTTTCATACACCACCATCATCTCTTAAATTTAAAACCAATCATCCTCCTGAACTTGTAATTAGTAATATTAGATCTAGAATAAGAACAAGATCAAGTTTAAAAAATTTTGAAAATCATTTTTCTTTAATATTTGAAATTGAACCTCACTTAATTGATGAAGCCTTAAATGATAATAATTGGATCTTTTCTATGTAAGAATAACTTGGTCAATTTCAGAGAAATCAAGTTTGGAATTTAGTTCTAAAACATAAGGATAAGTCAATCATAGGCACTAAATGGGGTTTTAAGAATAAATTGGATAAACATGGAAAAATAGTAAGAAACAAAGCTTGTATAGTTGCTAAAGGTTATTCTTTAGAAGAAGGAATAAACTATGATGAAACGTATTCTACTATGGCTAGATTAAATGCCATAAGATTACTACTTGCATTTATTTGAAAAATTTTAAATTGTATTGAATGAGTGTCAAAAGTGCTCTTTTGAATGGCTTTATAAAAGAAGAAATGTATGTTGAACAACCCCTTGGATTTATAGATCCTTTCAAATCTGATCATGTGTATCAGTTGAAAAAGGCATTATATGGACTCAAACAAGCACCTCATGCTTGGTATGAGAGATTAAATCAATTTTTAATTAAAAATGACTTTCAAAGGAGAAAAGTAGACACTACTCTATTCATGAAACGTTATGGACAAGATATGTTAGTTATACAGATTTATGTTGATGACATTGTTTTTGTTGCAACTAATGAAAAATATTATTAAGAGTTTTCAAGCTTGATCTAGGCTAAATTTAAGATATCACTCATGGGAGAATTAAACTTCTTCTTGGAATTAGAAATCAAACAGTTGGAGAATGGAATATTTATTTACGAAGAGAAGTACACTAGATAGATTTTGAAGAAATTTGGTTTCAAGAACATTGACGACTCTTTAATCCCTAGGAGTACCTCAACAAAGCTTGACATCATAGAAAATGAAAAATTATATCGAAACTTAATTGAATCTTTGCTATATTTAATAGCTTCATGTCCTGATATTTTGTTTAGTACATATGTGTGTACTAAATTTCAATGTTCACCAATAGAATCATACATAGCTACAGTTAAAAAGATATTTAAATATATAAAAGCATTACAAAATTAGGAATTTGGTATCTTAAGAGTCAAAATTTTGATCTCATAAGATATTAAAATGCTAATTATGCAAGTTGTAAAGTAAATAGGAATAGTACTTTAGGTACTTGCCAGTTCTTAGGGGATAAGCTATTTTCTTAATCTTCTAAGAAACAAAATTCTATTACCCTTTCAACTGCAAAAGTTGAACATGTATCTATTGGGAACCGTTGTGCAAAAATACTTTAGTTAAAATAGCAATTGAATGATTATGGGATAAATTATAAAAATATACCCATAAAATGTGACAATACTAGTGCTGTTAATTGAACAAAAAATCTAGTTCATCACTCAAAGTCAAAACACAGAAATAATACATCATTTCATTCAAGATCATGTTGCAAATAATGATGTGAGTGTTGATTTTGTACCAAATAAATATCAATTTGCAGATATATTTACAAAACCTTTGAATAAATTAAGGTTTGAATTTATTTTTAACGAAATTAGTGTATGTAATCCTTTTTGCTAGCTTAGAGAATATTTAATTATTTCCCCTTAAGTTATGAATTAATGACACGTGCCGAAATTTCAGTTAGCCCTTTTAGTCCAAATGTGAGTACTTTATTTCTCCTGATTGTATGTCATACATAAGGAAATGTGCTTAGTGGGTCTTAAAAATTCTTTAGTAAGTCTTAAAGTGTCTTAGACATGGGATCAAAAAATCAACCCGTACCTGTGCAAAGATAAGGACTACTTGATTTATTAGTTATTTCCTTTCAAGTATAAATCTTTCCTTCTTTCTTCTTCTCATATCTTTAAACACTTCATCTCTTCGTATGATCTTTTCTCTCTTAAGAAATCATGGTTCTTAGAAAATCAATGTGCATTGATGCCAAAGAAACCAAACTATAGCTTCAAACAATCTATACAACCCTATTGATCTCACTATGGAAGAGACCAACATCTTTAACCTTCCAAAACCTAAAGCCATTCCACTTACTGAACATCAAGAATTTTTTGAGAAAATCCAAACCAACTTGTCCATGAAGTAAACAAAAAGAATAATTCTGATCAACATTCTGAACCTATCCAAGAAGTCACTTAGAAGACTACTCAAGATGGGCAGAAGCTTAGTTCATCTTCTTCATCTAAAGAAGTTGCTAAATCTAAGGACTGTGGTTCTTTAGATAAGCCATTTGAAGTGAAATCTAGAATAGAGAATGATCCTCTTGAATAATAAGCCTGAACCTAAGAAAACTCCTCACAAAACTAAGACTTCAAACCTTGTGAAGAAGATTTCAAAATCTGTTGCTTAGGCTATGTGGAAAATTCAAAAAGCCATGATCACAAAACTATCCCTCTAGATAGAAGCACAAACTAAAGAAAAGATACACTATGAAAGGTAAAAATATATCCATCAAAGGATCATTTTATTTAGATTTGGAATTCTTTAAAAAGAATGGGTTTTACTAAAAGGAGTATATAAATGTACTAGGGCTGAGTAACTTAGCAAATATGAGAGGTATTGTATATAAAGATCTCGTAGATGAATTTTATGGAAAGTTAGATAGAAAAGATCAAGAAGTATGGACATCTATAGTATTGAATCAAAAGGTTAAAATCTCGAAAAAAAAGATATCCTGAAGTGCTTCAACATTGAGGGACTTTGAGAAGATGAAAACTTAGTATAAATGACTAAGGAGAATGGTTTTAGTAAATTGAATGATGGAATTGAGTTAGGCATTGGTAAAGCTATTTTTAATACTGAATTCAAGTTATTAGTTTGAATTCTGCATATGTTAGTTAATACATTCATGCTACTTAGAAGGGGTAGTGCAACTTTGATGACAAGGGAAGATGCATTGATTGTGATAGCCATTTTAGGCAAAAGAAAAGTAAATATAGCGAAATTGATGATGTAGCACATATAGCAACACTTGAATGTTAGGCCATATGGAAGTTTGTTGATGACTCTTTTCAAATTCAAGAAACTGAAAATTTTAATAGAAGCAAACTGTCCTTACTACCTTACTAAGCTAAGATAGAAAATCTTAAAATAGATTAGGATTTATGTGATTGCCAAACTTTAACATTCTCATAATGGGGGAATTTATGTTTACCCTTCCAACATTGGGAAGAGGGTAATCATTGTTGAAGAAAAGGATGGTGGAAAGAAAAGACAGAGAGTTAAGGAACATGTTGTAGAAGAACTAAGGAAGAAAGAGAAATTGGTAAAGAAGACTAGTGGGATCAAATTTAGAGAAGTAACTGGATCACTTTCAGATAGTGATTGAGAGAGTATAGAGTTGCAACCTCCTCTCTCCAAACGAGGTAAATGTTCTATATTTTTTGAACAAATATCTAAGGGAATCATGGAAGTTCTTAGAAAGATTATGAAAGATCAGCTTACAGGAGTGAAGGACTTATTTAAAGTTTGTGTCAAAGAAACAGTTACTGAATCTAATCCCGATGAAGAAGCGTATCCTATTGATCCACCATCTAAACTCCTTAATCAAACTTAACCTACTATTCCTCTATCTAAACCAATTGTTCTTGAATCAGATCATCAATTCACAGCAACTGAACCTCACTCCCTTGTGATTACTCTACAACCAACTGATCAAATTAATCCATTACCTATCCAAGCATCTGACAAAACTCCAGTCATCTCCCCACATTCTTTAGAACCTAAGGATTTACCTTTAGAAACTCCAGTACTTCCAATTCAAACTCCTATTCTAAATCTTAAAGAATAGACTACTCTAAAAGGGAACATAGAAACCCTTTCTATTGGCACCAACAAAGATGTTAGTGCATCTATTCTAACTTAAACCACAACAACTTCTATCAAACAAAAAGAACCAACTTCTAGAGTGAAGAAACCATCTAAAGCTACTCCTTCTCCTAGTAAGGTGATTCCAACATATTCGGGGACAATGAAGCTCTATGCTAAGAAAAAAACAAAGAGATCTCATAAGTAATTTTCTTTGTTTTTATCATTTCCTTTGTTTCAATTGAACTCTATTTATGTTTTTTAGTTCATATATGGACTTAACTATGTACTTTTTGTTCATCAATGAAGTCATTTTTAATTCTGCACATATTGTCTAATTGTGAATATTAAGAGGGAGTTAATAAATAGTCTCTTATGATAAAAAAAAAGGGGGGGGGGGGGGGGGTTGGTATTGCACAATATGATAATCATGACAGTATAACAAAATAAGTAATTGCTTATGTAAATTTTCATTATTTGAGCAATATTTCCTCTTTATTGGACATTGATTTGATTTGCTTATGTTCTTGGAATTATAAGTGTTTTTGCTATCATAAAAAAGGAGGAGAATGTTAGATATCCCTAATAAATTTTGATAATAATAATTAAAAAAAAAAAAGAAAATAATGTTAATGAATTGGCAAGCATGCAAGTCTTCGAATAGTATTTCAAAAAGCTTAAAGTTGTAAATTGAGTTATATTTAGATACTTATTCAGAAGAAATAACTTGTTTGAAAAAGAGAATAAGTATGAAAACCTTTAGAGAATGGTTCAAATGCTTTTTTAGTATAAGTACTTCAAAAATTTATTCAGAGGCTTTGAAGAAAAGTAAATTGATACTCTTTAGAAAGTTATTCAGATAGTTGATTTATAAGAGTAATATTAAAGAAATCACGCAATATCAAACTTGAAGTAAATAAAACCTAACTCCACTAGATGTATTAAAGAAATACACTTAATCCTATTTCACTTAAGTAGGAATTGAGATCCATGGGGATTATTTTTAAGCGAATTTATCTTTAGATAAATCACAAGAAAATACCTAACATTAGATAAGGATAAGGTAGATTTATAAATTTTATGGGATTTTCAATTCAAATCTAAAGCTTATCTAAAAATTGTTAATCAAAGTATATCTCATTGAAACTAGATTAGAAGATTAGGTTTAAATTTCAAGCTCTAAGATTTTCTCTAAAATTATCTATGAAATTTTTTCTAAATGTTGAATATGGATAAACATCAAGTGAAGATAATCGTCAACAAATTAGCCATTGGAAGACTCTAGAATAAAAGGAGAAAGGATTCATAGCGTTAAGCACGTTTTTCTAAGAAAGAAAATATACATTTGTTACACTTTGATCAGAATCAATTTCTACCATCTAAAAGAGCAAAAAACAATTCTTAGAGATTTCTTCAAATAGTTTAACCAAAACTAATTATTCATCAATTTTCATTTTTTTTTGCATGAAATTATTTAAGATTTGTATTGTTTTTCTTAGTTGTATCCTGTAAACATTATTTACTATTTGAGTGTTGAAAGAAGTTTGATTGTACTTTATAGATTTGTAGTTAGCCTAGATTGTAGAGATAGTAGATGGGTAAAGTAGAGATTTGTTAAGGCTAAGTGTGGCAATGTTTGTAAACTTCTCGTGATTTTGATTTAGTGAATCAAGTGAAATAACACTAGTGAAGTAGACTAGGTCCCTAATAATATAGTTAGAACTGAGCAGTAGGTAAAAGGCTAAAGCTTTATATTCTCTTTCCTATTTCTCTTAATTTTAGTTATTTATGTTAAACTATTAAAGTAGCACTATTTACCAATTTTATTAAGAGAGGTAATTTCTATTTACATCAAAAAATTTCAAAAATTTTTAAATATATCAGGTCATCCTACCCCCTACCTACCTCTGCTAACTAACCCTCACCCCGTGCCCTCTCTCCCCCACTTGATATCTTATGCGTGACCAACATTGTCCTTATGTTAAGTGATGCATGCAAAAAAGTATACATTTTAGTTGATTTTTTAATACTTCTATGACATTTTCTTGGTGTTTGTATTAAATTCAATACTTAATTTGTTTATATTTTGATTTTGAGCTTCAATTGGTTGAGTTAGTGATTTCGATCAAGTTTAGATGGTTCAAAGAAGATATGGACAAGTTTTAAAGCCCAGGAAAGGATCACACCCATGTATAATAACCATGAACTAAAATTGTGAGCAAAAGACTAAGGAATTAAAGAAGAATCTGGCTTTTGAGAAAAGCACGATTATGTTCTTGGGCATGTTCTTCTTTTGTCAATTATTTTGTGATTTTTGAAGTAGAGAAAGATTGCGGGTAAGATTGTAGTTGTCATCATCTAAGATGTGAACATGCTATTCTTTGCAAATCTTCTTATTTTTTGAAAGATTTGAAGCCATGAAAAATGCCATGCTTCCATATATCTTTGGAGCTAAATTAGCGAAGAAAAAAATATTGAAGAGATATGCTAAAGATATATTTTCAAGATTCCTTGTACTATAAATAAGATAAGCCTTAAAAATTAGACATCAAAGAACACACAGCATAGACAATTAATTCTTATAAAAGAGAATTGTCTCTTAACCCTCTCTCCCTTTATGTTTCTTTGTAATGCAATAATTTTTTTCTTTTTCAGTATTTTAATACTAAATCTTAGATGTCTATGTAAATTTATTTCTTTGTTCAATCTATGATTCTTTGTTATTGAGGTCTAATTACACTATGCTCTATTGTCTTTGAATTAATATCAACCGCTCCATTAATTCAATGTTTAATATTCACTACAAAGTTTATAGGATATTGTTGTGAATTAGATCTATATAATTAGAGGAAATTGGAATAGACTAAGTGATTGGCTATTTTAATTTTTCTAGATTAAGCGAGATGCTTAATAGAATTGTTCTAGGTCTTAATGTAGCTCTAAGCTAATTTTGTGGAGCGATCCTCAATAATTATGACCTAATGTTAGGTTAATTTGTGAAGTGAGTCCGATTATTTACATTAGGAACTCTCATGTTCCAATAGTAGTAGTGAGATTCAATGTATCATAGATTCTAAAGGAAAATCCAATATTTAAATACTAAAGATCATACACTCTCGATGATTTCGTTTTTGTTTTCTTTTATTTGCGTGTTTTAGTAATTCTTTTATTTTATTATTCCTTTAGATTACATTAAATCAATTTAATTTAAATATAATACTTTAAGATTTCACACTTAATTATTTAGGTTAGATAGTAGGAAACTAAGGAGAAGTACATATATTTCAATAGTTAGCCCATAAGGGATTGATACTCGGACTTACATCTACTATACTGCAAAACTAATAAGTGTACTTACCTCCTATTAAGGTTTTAGCACTACTATCGAGGACTATAGTTTCTTATTTTTCTAACCATTATTCTTTGTCTATTCATTCCTTTGATGCTTTTTATTTGAATCGTTTCTACTACCCTTATTTTCTTTTCGTAGGTTGCAACCAAGAGCAAAATGGGTGGATGAATTCAAGGATTCAATTTAGTGATTGTCCATGTCAATGTCATAAAAATCCTTAGAAGCACTAAGCAGCAAAGAAACATATCCCAAACCTATGGGATTAGGTTCACATTTTTTTGGCACTAAGACTATGAAATTAGAGGCTAATTGATTATATTTTAATTTTGTGATTCAATGAAATTTCTTAGTTTCTAATTGTGCTTTAGTTGACACTAGATTTTTAAGTTTTATTTAATTCTTCACGCTTATGCATTATTTTGTGCATTGTTATAAATAAAGTGTAGAGGAGTTGTCCTTGAGAAATATGGACTTACATCTTTCCTAACTTTAGGAAACATGCCAAAAGATAAGAGACTGAGAGAGAAGTTGCAGGACATGCTTTAATGACATATTTGCTAACTTGGTTTTCTTTGCTTTTGATATATTTATAATTAGCAAAGAATTAGTCCTATTAATTTTTGGTTGCTTTCTAATGGACATTTTGCCATTGCAAGTGCAATAGCTTTAGTTTTAAGTTTTAGTTTTATTGATTTTATTAGTTTTTTTTTCTTTTATTTTGCAAGGCTTATATGAGTATAATTTCAAAGAAGGAATCTTATGGCATGAAAACTTCTGAATTCGGTGTCAAAGCTTAAACCTAGTAAGTCTTAGTTCTTCTTTACTTTTCTTTTCCCTTTTTGATTATATTGTGCTTCAATGTTGATTTACATTGAGAACAATTTATAATTTAAATGTAGGAGGAAAGAATAGAAGACACCAAATTAGGTATGTTAATGAGTATGCTCTGAATGAATATTATACACCTATATTTTCTAAGTTTTGTTAGGAGTAACTTTAGAAATTGCATCCCACTATACATAAACAAGAAATTTTTTTTTTAAATTAACTCATGATTTTTTATGACCTTAGTTCACTTTGTTAAATTTGTGCAATTAGATACCCATGATTTAGAGCTCCCTATTACTTAAGGTTAAACTTAGACTTAAGATTAAGATCAATATTAAAAGGTTAAGGATTAGTTATTTGTATTTCTAGGCTTAATTTGAGAGGATAATTATCTACTTTAAATTAATTTTTTAGATTAGATGAACAAATTAGGTTCTTCTTTTGAAAGTCTCTTGGAAAATCAAACTACTTAGAGGTGAAAGAAAGAATAAAATAAAATAAAATACAAATTGGTAAGGATATGCCTTAGTCCCTTGAAAGAGCAAGGTTTTTTTTTTCTATGGCTTAAGATTTGATTAAGAGTACTTTCCAAATATTCCTAAGGATCAACTAAACTAAAAGCTTAAGTTTATATTTAGAAATGAATTAAATTTTTCCAATTCAAAAACCAATTATTAATAAAACCTAAGCTTGAAGAACTACATGCTCTAAAGTCACTTAAAACCTTAAACTCTAAAACCATTAAGGAATTTTAACCCTAAGTAATTAATCAATAATTTAATTTGAATAATCTCATCTAACTTTAGAAAATTTCAAAATTTTATAAAAATCAAATCATGAATTACAAAACAATGCAAGATGAAAACTCTAAAACAATTTTCTATAAAACTATGCCCTTATCTTCATGTCTAAGCCTTACACATCAATAAGTAAATCAACCAATCACCTTAGATGGCTTATTAATTGAGAATTGGAATTATTTATCAATTGATAACTTATCAAAATATAATGATAAGATATTTTTCTTATCACCTCTTCACTTATACTACATATGGACAATTTTCCACAAGATTTCACATGCTTAACTTCATTAAATGAGACAAGAGCATTCCATAACCCCAAAGGACACTAAATGGTAGATTTGAATAAGGAGAAAAGGGGGGCCATACTCTTGTCTTTCAACCATCAATCACTTTCTCTTACACACCACTATTCACTCCTTAATGCTTACATCATCAATAGTTGCAATTGTTGACTTTTGTGTAAGTTATAAGACAACACTTTCAAGACATTTTAAACATGCATTCTCTCTCATTCCCAACCGGCCACTCTTTCCCTCATTTCTCTCACTTTTAATTTCATTTTCACTTCTTCTTTCTCTCATTTGAAACAAACATAAAAGGGGAAACAACCTTACCCCACATAATCAACTTTGCCACCATTTTTCCAAACTTCACTCACGGCATTTCCTTCTCCTTTTCTTGCTTCATTTTCTTCCAACATCTAAGCTCTTTTAGAACCATTAGAATCTTCCACAAACCCCATTCCAAAGGATCAAACAACTCGGGTTTCTAAAAGGTGGCAAAAAGAGGAAGCAAAGTTAAGAGCTTAAGTGGAACCTTAGTACACAACCATCGTATTTTGCTTTAAGGACAAGTAAGTGTTTCTTGTGATTAGTAGGTTAGTGTTTATGTTAAGAGACTTTGATTTCTTGAAGATATAAGTATGGTTTAAGTTGTTATAACACCAAAAACCATTCTAAGAAACAAACTCATGAAACCCTTACATGAAGTTGAAACATGAGCATGTAAAGTTGGTGTTTTGTAAAGATACTTGTTTAACACTTTGAATGGAAGATTTTAAGTTGAGAAAATCTCGAAATAAGGACTTGAATGGAAGATGAACATGCTGGACGTGAGGATTCAAAAGTCCTTTGAATGTTGATTTTATTTTTATTAAGTTAAACATGCTCAAATCTAGACTTAAGTTAAGGAAAAATTCATCACATGAAGCTTTATGAAGAAACTAACTTTGTATGACATGAGCTATGATATGGAAGTTGTATTAAGTGTAAGATCTTCTATTTCTTTGTGTAAAGCAAGAGGTAATGAATTATCTTACAGAAGAAAAGTTAAGTTAAGATTTGGATACAAGTAGTTTAAGTGCATAATCTAACACCTAAACTTAAGGAGAACCAAGTGAGAACCCCTTGGAATCATCACGACCAGATCTGGAACATGGGTAAGAGACACTTAAAAATATGATAAAAGTAAATGAACAAAGCGAAAAGATCAACCAAAGTAAGTATATAAAGCCTAAAACTCTTAAAATAAGCTTAGAACTCTAAGTTGGGCCTTCAATAAAATTCTGATCAGCACTTTAAAACATTAAGAGAGGTTGTTTTTGAAGCCCATAAGAAATCTACCTAAGATTCCATAGGCCCAACAAAGTCACTAACTTTAGTTTGAACAAAAAACAAGTCCATTTAACAACTTAAGCCCACTAAAGGGCCCATGAAGTGGATGTTAGCCTTAGGAATATAAATCAAAGTTGTAAATCTGATCTCAAGGAGTATCTTGAGCTTAGGATAAAATCTTAAGACCAAGCTCAAAGGATTTCTCAAGTTATCAAAAAAGCCTATTTACCATACAAGGCCTAAAAGCACTCCAAAACATGAGGAACGCTGCTGTTCTGACCCACGGGTAGATTTGCATGCCTCATTTCAAAAATTGAACCTCACCATGTTAAAGTATACTAAAAAACGATGAAGATTGACTATAAGATCATAAAAATCAGATTTAAAACGAAAAAGTTATATGCGATTGAACTTTTAAGTAAAAACCGGGAAAAGTTATGAAAATTAGTCAAGAGTATAACTTAAGGAAATTTAACTTAGTTTCCTAAGTTTATTTCAATCCCTTATAAATGTTATTTCGATGACTAGGGGATACCATGTACGAAGATGACTTGCCTCCAGATTACTTTAATTGATCCACATGGTAAAGTGAGTAAATTTCCGATGACTCTTTACTTGATTTTGCTAATAAAATAGATGAACCTAAACTTATATATATAAATTTGGATGCTTGTGGGATATAGGAAATGCATGTGTATGAATTTATGGATGAATGCGATGACTTGTTAATTATATATAATAATAAGAATTGTTTGTACTAATATATACATGTGAATTATATTGAATGAAATTGTCTGATTACCTTGAAAATCGAGTTAATCACTTACACGATTAAGAAATCAAAATGAATCATGCATTCCCCATATTGCATATGAATAATACCGACAGTTGCTTCATGTAGAAGATGGGAAGTGACTTACAGGAGGAAGTGCCTCCTATAGGATTGGGCATTAGCTATGTCATCATATATATTGAGTCTTTGTCCTAAGTTGATGGGCTTACTAGGTGTTAGGAGACGCCAACCGCCGATGAGGGGCTGAGTTTTGTGGCTTCTGCTTAGGGCGTGTGTTTGTAGATTGCAGAGGCCACCACACCGCTAGACTTGGGATTTTAAAAATATGATTTGTTATTCGGTAAAGAAAGTATACATACATATATATAGAGTTTTGTTTTGGCTTAAGCACAATAGTGCAAATGAAATAAAACCCAAGGTTTAGAACCCGGATTTTTGTTTAGGTCGGTTAATTATCTCCAAACCCCGACTACAGGGGGCATAATTCTAAGTCGTATGTAGTTCCTAGGTTACTTCATGCATTATTTAACATACTAATTGTTTATGTATTCATATGATTGTGTATCTAATAAATTTCTGTCATGTGGTACTGACGAGGATATTTATCTCATTAAGCTTAAGTTTACACCCCTATAGATTTTTGTTGTTGTAGGAAGACCTCTTCACTAATCCAGGCCAAGGCATACCTGTGGTAAGTCTCATGTAGGGACGGGTTGGAGCAATCAGCGAGCGAAGAGGATATTTTGTAATAAATTTATAGATATTTAGTTACTTTTATGTTTTTGCTCATAACATAGATTTAAAATCTCTAATGCAGTTCTATTATGAACTACATTTGCTTGTAATCTTCTTTTGGTATGGGTCTCACAAGCCCACACAATTAGCTAATTTGTAAAATAGAAGTAATTTTAGTTAAATTGCTCTATATTACTTATCTATGCGCCTAGTGGTAACGCAGAGCGAAAGAAGCCTTGTGTGTCGTATGAAAGGCCTATGATTAGCAAGAGGGTTGATAATAGACCTTTATACGGTACACGGTGACCTACCACGACAATGATACCATTAGGTTGTAATATCTACCAACATAAGAAAATTGGTTAAGATTGATAAGGATCAACCTTAGTCTATTAGAAGAGTAAGGTTCTTTCTCAATACTGACATAAGTGTGTTCAATTAAAGGAATACAATTGAAATAAAAAAAGCCTTGTGATGAAAATATGCAAAGGAGATAATTAGAGGGTAAGTTGATGTAATATGCATCCAGTTTGAGTTTTCGTAACAAAAATAGTATAGAGAAGATTACACTCCTCTTGTATTACAGTGGTGAAATTCTTATGAATTTTTTTTAGTTTGTTAATATTTGTTTTGATCTCTAGCTTTGTTTCTATTTAAGTGATAAGGCTAAATCTAGATTATTTAGATTGAATATTGAAATTTAGTAGTTCTTCAATGTTAATAACTAAAGTGCTCTAAGGGCATTGCTTATGAGAGAAGTAAGGATAATTTTAAAGGAGATTATGAAGCTCTTTGATTTGAGGATATAATTTTCTAAGTTATAAGAGAAATCGATAATCTCGCCCTAGAGATGATTGCTTTGATTGTTTTGCTTAAGAGCGAGTAAAGTTCAAGTGTAGGGGAATTTGATGAGTGCATGAATGCGTACATTTTTTAGTTGATTTTATAATGCTTTTATGAGATGTTTTGGTTGTTTGTATTGAATTCAATGCTTGATTTGTTTATCTTTTGATTCAAAGCTCTAATTGGTTGATTTGGTTATTTTGATAAAGCTTTAGATGATTTGAAGAAGATAAGGACAAGTTTTAAAGCTTAGGAAGGGATCACACTAATGAATAATGGCCATGAAGTGAAATCATGAGTAAAAGAGTGAGGAATTAAGAAATAATTTGGCTATTGAGAAAAACATGGGTAAGAACATAAGCATGTTCTTCCCTTGTCAATTATTTTGCAATTTTTGAAGGAGAAAATGATCATAGGTAAGACCATAGCCATGATCTAAGGCATGAACATGCCATCCCTTATGAATCTTCTAATTTTTGGCAAGATTTGAAGCTGTAGAAGATATCATGCTTCCATATATCTTTGAAACTAGATTTGGGAAGAAGAAATATTGAAGAGATTTGTATATTTTCAAGATTCCTTGTATTATAAATAGGATATAAGCATTGTAAATTAGATATCAAAGAACATACATCATAGACAATTAATTCTTATGTGGTTGGTCTCTTAACTTTCTCTCCCTTATGTTTGTTTTTTATTTCTTTGCAATGTAATAATTTATTTCTTGTTTAGTATTTAAATATTTAGTCTTAGATGTCTGTGTAAATTAATTTCTTTGTTCAATCTATGAATTTTTCCTATTGAAGTCTAATTACACTATGATTTATTATCTTTGAATTAATGTTAACCTGTTTGTTAATTCAATGTTTGATATTCACTGTAAAGTTTGCAAGATTTTATTATAAATTAGATCTATATAATTAGAGGAAACTAGAATAGATTAAGAAAATAACTATTTTAATCTTTTTAGATTAAGTAGGATGTATAATAGAATTGTTCTACGTCTTAATATGGCTCTAAGCTAGTTCAGGGGAATAATCCTCAATAACTATGACTTAATGTTAGGTTAATTTGTAACGTAAGTTCAATTATCTACATTAGGAACTCTTAAGGTCTAATCGAAGTGATGAGATTGAATGTATCATAGATTTGAGAGGAAAATTCAATATTTAAATACTAATGATCATGTGTTCTTGATAATTTTATTTGTGTTTTCTTTTATTTTCGTGTTTTAGTAGTTCTTTTATTTTATTGTTCCTTTACATTATATTAAATTAGTTCAATATAAATTTAATAATTAAAATTTTTTCACTTAATAGTTTTGGTTAAATAATAGGAAAATAAGGGGAAGTATTAGTATTTCTACAGTTAGTCCTTGAGGGACTAATACTTAAACTCATATTTGCTATACTACAAAATTAATAGGTGCACTTACCTCTCATCATTAAGCTACAAGGAATTATCTACATTTTGAATGGTACATAAGAATGGGATCAAGTTATTAGATGAACTTATGATTGCATATGTATGCAGGTAGCATAAGTTATAAGTATTAGGTAGAATAGTGGCTGATATTGGAAATGAAAATCGTAATGGAAGGTTTGAAGAGAATTAGAACCCTCCACCACATGCTCCTTCATCACCATTAGGGCAAGTTAGACAAGACATATGCCCATCCTTACTAGAAGCTATTCCTATTTGACTATTACTCTCTAACATGCATTCTATGATACGACAATAGGGTACATTGATCTAATATCTTACAAGAGGAGTTACAACGAATGAGAAGCCTTAGGAAGTGAAAAAGATAGTAGATAGGACTCAAGATGTTTTTAAGCTTTCTATATTGATCAAAGAAACATTGTATTTTAAGGGGTAGATGGGTAAGCTTGCCTTGCTTGACAACTGTTTAGTCTAAATTG
Source organism: Lumnitzera littorea (assembly GCA_024138015.1). Classification (NCBI taxonomy): domain Eukaryota; kingdom Viridiplantae; phylum Streptophyta; class Magnoliopsida; order Myrtales; family Combretaceae; genus Lumnitzera; species Lumnitzera littorea. The sequence goes on from JAMXBB010000010.1 coordinate 57,360,523, forward strand.
GCTTATGGTGTATTCATGCTAAAATTAGCAACACGATTCTAGTAGGACACAAGAGTCAAGTGTTTAGGAGAAAATATTACTTAGCAAGTGTTTAGGGATGAATTTAGAAAGGAATATAGTGTTTAGACAAAGATGTTATAAGATTTATTTGAACTAAAGAATGGTAGCATGAATGTGACTTAATACGAAATTGAATTTAATAGATTAAAACAATATGCACTAGCCTCTTGGAGATAATCTTGAGTTGAAGAAAGATTTGTTTCTTATGGGATTTGACACTACTATGCATTATAAGATGGAAGATTATGGTTATAATACTTATAATGAAGTAGTAGATATGACACATCAATTGGAAAATAATCATTTGAGGATGTAGGCTCAATGGAGGCAAAAAATTAGTAGAGATTTTCAACTAAGTCCCTCATTTAAGAGATATTATCTAGATGCCAGTTGCTCTATTAGTACAAGAAGAAATCGGTAATCTAGCAAGTGGTTCTATACGACCTATGCTTAGTTTAAGCTTTTATGATAAATATGGTAATGTTAAGTGCCGAAAATGTGAAATAAATCACTTTCATAAACATTGTGCCCAACTTAAAGGGAAATGCTTTATATGTAGAGATAAGAACCTATAGTTTGTGGATGTCGAAGAATGAAGTTAGTTAAGTCTAACAAGCATGGAAGGAATGGACACTTTTCTAGATTTTGTCCATAGCCTGGACAATGGGATGCAAATATTGGAGGATCTAGTAATACTACTATGCCTGATCAAGTCTTTGCTATGGAGAATATAGAGGATTTTGCAAAATGGATGGAAGAATGTTATCATGATGATTTCAAAGAGATCATGGAAGTGAATGATGAAACCAACAAAGGTTTTGTGACAATTACATATCTAGATTTCTTATCTTAGGTAATAGTTAAAGAGTAAGTTGAATTAAGTTAATTTGATTTCAAGTTTTATGAATAAAAGAAGTTGGTCTGTAATCAAAGTGATTATATATGTATTTCAAGAGATATACATGTAAATGGACAACCTGCATTTGCATTATTCAATATTAGTGCATCTCATTCTATTGTAAGTCAAAAGTTTATGCATGAGAAAGGAATTAAAGTAATTGAAATTAGTACTTGTTATAGAGTTAAAGCCCTTATTAGAGAAAAGGTAACAACAAAAAAAAGTTGTAAATAATGGTCAAATTAGAATTCAAGGGAAGTCTAATGGCATTACCATTGTAATGTTATGATGTAGTTGTAGGTGTAGACTAGTTGTCTAAACATAGAGCTCATTGGTAGTTTAGAAGTGAGAGCATTACCCTAGATGATGGAGAATTTCTATTTTAAGGGAAAGCTAATAAAGGTGAATTAAAGATAGCTATTATTGAGATATATGATGAAATAAAGAAAAAAAAGGTAATATAAGGCAATTGGGAGTTTTTAAGTTTTCACATTAGAAGGAAAGAAGGAAGAGCTAAAGTTGAAACGGTTTGCTAAGAAGGTTGACAAATGGCTACCAATATCATATGAACAAAGTAAGTCCAAACCTCTATAGATAAATGAAAGTCGAGGGTTAAGTAAGGGCTTCATGTATTGACGATGGATATAACACATTAATGCCTCACATGAACTCAAGCTATACTTGATATGACGTATAAGTATGACATGGGGTTTCTCACTATTAGTCTACGCATAATGGCTTAGATAAGAGCTCTTCAAATGACTTGGTTCTCAATAAGAAAACAAAAGCTTAAGAAGGAAACAAAAGAGGGAAAAATGGTTGGGATTCAAAATGTTACTTGATCATGGCTATTGCATGTTATTAATATTTATATGGCCTAATCAGGGTAAGTCTTGGGTATTCGTAAATTACAAAAAGAATTCCTACTAGAAAAGGGAAAATACATAGTTTACGAAGGCAAATCCGTAAAGCATACATAAGAATATTCAAGTATAGAAAGGATAATATAGATGTTAAAAAATAGACACATGTCAATTGCTCTTTCCGTATTCCTTAATGGTGCTGTTTGTTGAGTAAAGCTTAGAGTAGGTTAGGTCGATTGCTTAGCAGCTTGACAGTTTGGTTGTTTAGAGCTTAAGAAGGGTTGGTCTAGTGGCAGCCATTCTTCTGATTAGCCTCTACTAGTTAGCTTAGAGGTGGGAAAACTCAGCCTTAGTTATGTTTTTGCTCAAGGGATAGGGAATAAGTAAGTAGATTCAATGCTTAGCTTTGGACTAAGGTGGTAATAAGGGGTCAGCTCGATAACAGGTCTATCACCTTAGGGGTCTTCACAATGAAATTAAGAGAGGTTAGAGTAGAATAGCTTAATAAGTTATGATGGAGAATGTATTGCTCTTTAAGGTTCAACTCCCCTAGGACAACTTGGTGAACTAAATTAGTGTGTCCTCGAGCTTGAATGTGAGTAATCAGTCCATGATCCTTGTTATTTCCTCTAAGTTGTTTGAGATATAGCATCAAATCTAGTTTAGGTTCTTATAGCTCATCTTCAGGAACATACGAATGGAGGTTGCCAATGTTGAAGGAGTTTGAGACTCCATAATCTTTAGGTAGTTCAATCTAGTAAGCATCAAGATTGACCTTTTCAAGCACTTTAAACGGTCCATCGACCCTTAAAGATAGCTTTCTCTTTCTCAAACTTAGGAATCAATCTTTACTTAGATGGATCCAAACTAAGTCACTAGGTTGAAATTCTTTATCCTTCCATCCTTAGCCTCGCCTCTCGACCATATTGGTAACTTAGCTCAATTACTCTATAACCTTTTAGTACATTGTCTTGATGGCCTCTAACATATTAACAATTGATTAATCTCCTTGTTGCCTTTATGGTAACGTTTAGTCTAGTAGAAGCTTAGGGTTAAATCCATAAGTGACTTCCATTAAGGATTTGCCTGTAATGCTATGTATGGTTCTATTGTAGGTGAACTCTATTATAAGTAAGCACATATCCCAATAAGTTATGTTCTAACCAATAGCGACTCTGAGTAGGTTTCCTAATGTTCTGTTGACAATCTCAATTTGTTCGTTGGTTTAAGGGTAGTAAGACATACTGAATAGCGACTTGGTTCCTAGTTGCTTCCATAAGGTTCTCTAGAAGTGGCTTATAAATTTTAGATCCCAATCAGATACGATTATTCTTGGCACTCCATGGAGCTTAATGACCTCTTGTAAGAAAAGAAAAGAAATACCCAAAGCATCGTTAGTTTTAAAACAAGGCTTGAAGTGTGCCATCTTGCTAAAATGATTCATGACCACCATGATGGAGTCCTTCACTCAAGATGTCCTTGGCAAAGCTAACATGAAGTTCATACTAAGCTTAGACCATGGTTTGATCAAGATTGGCAAGGGTAGATATTATCCTTTTTCAGCTTAACTCTTAACCCTTCTATAAGTAGCTCACCTTTCCAACATAACTTAGGCATCCTTCATCATTCTTGGCCAAAAGAATCTAAAGGGTAACACTTCATGAGTTCAGTGCTTATCATGTGCCTCACACACTAACAACTCTCGCGTAAAAACAGGTTAGGACATATAATATCCTCTTCTTGAATAAGTATCCGTCCTCCCTATAATAGTCATCAAGTGTTAGACCATCTTCACACCTAGCATAGATAAGGCGAAAGTATGGATCCTTAACATGTAAGTCCTTGATCATAGAAAATCTGAGTAATCTCGTCTACAATTTGATTAAATAGGAAAGTCGCCTTGATAGAGCATTATCCACTACATTGTTCTTACCATTATTATACTTGACAACATAGGAAAATCCCTCCATAAACTCAACCCATTTGACTTGTCTCCTAGACAACTTAAGCTGGCTCTTCAAATATTTCAAAGATTCATAATCAGTGTAGATCATAAATTCCTTAGATAACAAATAATGTTGCTAGACTATTAAAGCTCGAATCAAGGAGTAGAACTCCTTATCATGTACAGAATAGTTTAGTATGGCTCTTTTGAACTTCTTACTAAAATAGGCAATAAGTTAGCCTTCTTGCATTAGTATAGCTCTTATGCCTAATCTAGATGCATCATATTCTACTTCAAATAATTTATCAAAGCTTGGAAAAGTTAAGATAGGGGTAGTAGTCAACTTTGTCTTTATATCCTCAAAACTCCTCTTCTCCTTGTCTCCCTACCTAAACTCAACATTTTTCTTTGATAGCTCAGTGAGTAAGGTTACAATAGTATAAAAATTTCTTATAAATCAATAATAGAATGATGCTAGGCCATTGAAACTTCGCATGTCAGTAGAATAAGTTGGCATAGGCCATTCAGTTATCGCCTTTACCTTCTTATCCTCAACTCAAATGCCACCACCACTCATAAAAAATCCCAAAAAGATTACTTCAAGTTAATAGAAGTTACATTTCTTCAAATTGGCATTGAGCTTCTTCTTCTTCACCCATCTCCCCATCCTTCTCTTTAATCTCTTCCAATGTGAGCCTAAGTTGAGCAGCTCTATCTATTCCTCTAACTCAAGGTGGTCGAATTAGGAAATTTGCTTGTCTTATCAACCATTGCCTCTCTCAAGTCACTCATTGGTTTGGCCTCTATAGGGTTCATCTCTAGCTTACTACCTGTCCTTATTTATAGTAGTCATTAAGCTAGTCATGAGGTCAGTAAGCTAATCTAATCGCTCATCTGCAAATTTGGGGTATGAAACTCCCTTGTTGACCTTAGTCATTATGAGCACCACTCTCTTGATTACCTAAGGTTCCTTTAATACTAGAATTGGACATAGTTGTGTACTATAATAGATTGACATTTGAATCACAATTCAAAAAAATCTTCCCTCAAAACAATACTTTACACATCAACAACTATTATAACAATAGTAACAGTAACTAGCACGCGATAGACCAATTGTACACTTATTCTCTATTTTGCAAACACCAAAACAAGGCAAAGTAAAGCACTAAATTTCTTCAACTCTAAACACTTCTTAGACATTTACAACAACAACAAACAGTCTCCGAACACACTATAGCAATAATAAGTCACTCAAAACACAAAGTAATAGAAGCTTACTCAAACTTAGTTAGGCTTTGATGCCAACATGATACAATTTCCTAGGAAGGTTGATACACGGCTATCAATATCTTGTGAACAAAGATAGGTCTGAACCTCAGGATGGCTCGAAAGATAAATGGAAGTTAAGGGTTAATTAGGGGCTTCATGCACCAACGATGGATATGATGTACCAACACTTCATATGAGCTCAAGCTATACTTGATATGATGCATAAATATGATGTGAGGTTTCTCACCATTAGTCCACACTCAATGACCTAAATAACAGCACTTTAAGGACTTGGTTCTCAACAAGAGAAAACACAAGCTTATGAAGGAAACAAAAGAGAGAAAAATGGTTGAGATTTAAAATGTTACTTGATTGTAGTTATTACATGTTATCAGTATTTATATGGCTTAATTAGGACAAGTCTTAGGTTTTCATAAATTACAAAAAGGATTCCTACTAGAAAAGGAAAAATACATAGTTTATAAGGGAAAATCTGTATAGCAAACATAAGAATATTCAGGTACATAAAGAATAGTATGGATGTTGGAATATTTAGGTATAGAAAATAGACATAAGAATATTCAAAATGTCAACTCCTCTTTCTATAGTCCCCAATGATGCTGTTTGCTATGCAAAGCTGACACGGACTAAGTAGGTTAGGTCAACTGCTTGGTTGCTTAACAGTTTAGCTATTTAGGGCTTAGGAAGGGTTGGTTCAATGGGTAGCCATTCTTTTGATTAGCCTTGTCTAGTCTGCTCAAAGGTAGGATAGCTTAGCCTTGGTTATGTTTTAGCTCGGGGGGTAGGGGATGCTGTTATGAAGCAAGGTATATGCAACGAGCTAGAACCAGTATGCTTAGTCAGGGTTTAAGTAGGTATGAAGAATAGGAAATAAAATGAGGGTTTTGATAATAAATTTGTATGGATATCACAAACTAAGATATAAACACAATTAGGGGTTAAGCTCGAAATAAGGTTCGATATGACTTACAAACACTAAATGTCACTTAAGATTCAAATGAGGTTTAAATGCAACTCACTAACTAGCTTAAATGAGGGATTCACCATAATCTTAAGGTGAAGATTAATAAGAATATAAGAAAGATTAAAAAGTTAATCAACACTCAATAATTCGGCAAATATAAGCTTTAAGAGCTCAAGAATAACCTTACTTAAAAGAGGAAAGTTCTAAGTATAATCACTATATGTATATTCTTCACTTGTTTGACTACTTACAAATGTTGCTATTTATAATAGGTACTAAAACCCTTGTAGCAAAATTGTAAATAATATACAAGGCCTTAAACCTTAAAGAATGGGCCCATAATTAAAATAAAGAAAATATGTATAAGAATAAAAAACTGTACATTTAGTAGAAGAAATCAACATGTAGTCATTCAGGCTGTCCTAGAAGGAGTAAGATTCGAACTGGGCGAGGTCGGCAATTAGATGTCCTGGTTTAGGTAGGAACCCCTAAAGTCCTATAGTGCCTAGCTAAGATACTTGACAAGTTAGCCTACAATTGCCGAGTTCTATGATTAATTGACAATAATCTCTCCATGCTGTGTCGAGTGGATCTATAGCCTTGAAGCCTTAGCTATGTGATCTCTTGGCTTCTCGATAGATGACAGACTTAATGCTGAGTGGCTCCTTTTCTTCCTTTTGGCCTTTTGGTATCAACTTAGCCTAAAAAAGAGTTGATTGACCTCGGTAATAAACAATTTGGCTTCGAGTTAGAGCAAGTCACCCTCAGTTTATGATAGGCTAGTGTTAGCTTAGGACAAGTCGGCTTCGGCTTGGAGATGGTCACAAGTTGATTCCTATCAGGTGTGATAGAACCAACTCCCAAAACTAATCACACATAGTCAAGCTAGAGGACTTTAAGGACTTACATGGAGAAAATTAGCTTAAAGTCCCAAGGATTCTTATTCTAACCTGCATGTTTTACTCTATTGCCAACTTGAACACTGAGCTTTTACTTGTTAAGTCTCCTAATTTGTTTTTTATGATAACAAAATATGTTATAAATTTTTGCTAATATACTAATAAGTATGCATGCATTCAAATAGTTCTCTACGAAGTTTAAAATTGTAAATTAAGTTGTTTTTTGAAACTTATTTAGATGGTTTGAATCGATTGAAAAAGAGACAAGTCTAGAAATATTTAGAGAATGTTTCAAACTCATACATAAGAAGAGTCAATATAGTATTCTAGAAATTTATTCAAAAACTTTGAAGATAAGTAATCTAATAATCTTGAGAAAGTTATTTAGATAGTTGGTTTGGAAAAGTAACGTTGAAAACGTTGAAAATTAACAAAACATCATAATTGAGGTAAGCAAGGCTTAGTTCCACTAGATTTGGTGTATTAAGGAAATATACTTAATCCTATTTCACTTAAGTTGAAATTAAGATCCATAGGGATGATTTTTAATCGAATTTGAATTTTGATAAATCAAGAAAATATCTAGCATTGGATAAAGATAAGGTTGATTTCAAATTTTGTGGGATTTTCAAGTTTAAATCTAAAGCTTATCTAGAGGTTGTTAATTAAAGTATATCTAACTGAAATAAGATCGAGTCTACATTCAAAACTCCAAGATTTTCTCTAAAAATATCAATGGAATATCTTTAATGTTAAATATGGATAAACATAAAGTGAAGATAATTTTCAACAAATTAGCCGTTGGAAAACTCTAGTTTAAAAGGAGAAGGGATTCAAAGTATTAAGCACATTTCTAAGAAAGAAAAAAAAAATACATTCATTACACCTTGATCATAATTAATTTCTACCATCTAATAGAGCATAGAACGATTCTTAGAAACTTCTTCAAAAAGTTAAATCGAAGTGACTTATTCATCAATCTTGATTTCTATTTTAGTGTAGAGTTATATTATTGTTCTCACTTGTATCTTGTAAACATTATTTGTTGTTTAATGGATAAGAATAGTTTGATTATACTCTATAAAAATGTAATTAGCCTAGATTGTAGAGAGGTTAGATAGGCAGAGTAGAGTATTGTGAATGCCCATGTATAGCAAGTGCTTGCAAACTTCTCGTGATTTTGATTTAGTAAATCAAGTGGAACAGCACCAGCAAAGTAAACCGATTCCCTAGTGATAGAGTTAGAAGAGAGTAGTAGGTAGAAAGTCGAAGGTCTATAAATTCTGAGGTTAATATTCTCCTCCTTATCTCTTTTATTTTGTGCTATTTAATTGTGTTATTTGTGTTGAATTATTAAAGTACTACTGTTCACAATTTAAGTTATTAAGAGGGATAATTTCTTTCTACATCAAAAAGTTTCAAAAAATTTCTAAAGATATCAATTCACCCTCCTCTTAATATCTTATTCAGGACCAATAGTTAGTATTAGAGCCTTACTCTAATATCATCTAGTGTTTAAGGTCATGGGTGAATCAAGTGATAACTTAACAATTTAGCCTAGAAAGGTATCATTTTTTTATGCAACTAACTTTCCTTGTTGAAAATTAGGATGGAGACTTATGTAAAGGCATCTAACTATCAAGCTTGGCAAATCATCTCAATTGGAGATCTCAAAGTTTCAACCATTGTTACATCAAATGATGATACCACTAAAGCCAAACTTAATTCAAAAGCTAAGAACTTACTTTTGAGTACTATTGTATGTTTAAAGTTTTATCTAATTGCTTCTTGTGCAATAACTATAGACATTTGGGATAGCTTGGTGCAAACTTATGAAGGCAAGAAAATAATCAAGAATACAAGAATCAACTTGCTGCTTCAACAATATGAAACATTTCAAATTCTTCTTGGTGAAAAAATCAAAGACTCCTTTAATATATTCACTACTATAACTAATGAATTGTCTTCTCTTAGTAAAACAATTAGTGATGCATATATGGTATGTAAGATGTCGAGGATTCTTCCTAAAGTCTGGAGTGCTAAGAAAACTGCCATAGAAGAGGCTTATGATCTAAAGAGGCTAATATTGAGCCAATTGCATAGCAAACTAATAGCATATGAAATTGATTTTTTTTAATCAAAAAGTACTTCACAGGATACAAAGAAGATGGCTATAGCATTGAAGACTAAAGAAGTAGAAGTTGATTCGAATAATGATGATTCATCTGATGATGATCATGATGATGAAGAGGTCACATGGTTGGCAAGACGTTTGAACAGATTTCTTAAGAAAAGAGGTAAGAAATCATATAGTTCTAATAATTTTAAATCTAATAAGAATCGAAATGATGCAAGAAATGGTACTAAAGAAAAGAAGAAAGTTATTTGTTACGAATGCAAAAAGACTAGATACATTAAGTACGAGTATCCATTGCATTTGAAAAAGCTTTGTAAATACAAAAAGAATAAAGAAAGCTTACTAGCAACATAAAGTGATTTGGACAAGTCTAAGTCTAAGGAAGAAGGTTCAGATGATAAAGTTGATGAAGCAAATTTATGTTTAATGGCATACTCTAAAGTATGTTCTGAATTTGAATTTGAATCCAATAAAGATTATATACCTAACGATATTTGTGCTAAAACTAGCAAATTTTTAAAAGCACTTTCAAAAGCTAATGACAAGATTTCGAAAGTTGAAAATGAAAATAAGACTTTGAAGGATAAAAAACAAGCTCTCATTCAAACGAACAAGCTTTTAGCTAATGAAAACAATTTTTTTAAAAAAGATTTTGAAGGTTTACATGTTGCAAGAGAAGTTTTAGTTAAAGAAAATTTGATTTTGAAAGAAGAGATCAGAAGTTTGAAAAATCATGTTGAAGATTTATCAAGGTCTATTAAAAATACTTTTCAAAAGTTTGATAAAAGTGACAAAAAACTTCAAATGCTTATTTCTAGTCAATGAGTAGATAATTCTAAATCTAGATTGGGTTTTGAAAATAGAAAATCATCTACAATTAAAAGAGAAATAGTGCTTGTTAGACCACAAAATGAAAATAACAAAGAAATAGTTGAAAGTAAAAAAAAAAAAAGGAAAAGCAATTGAACCTATTAGAGGATATGTTAGATAGTACTCTAAAAAAAAAGGTATCATGTTCGAGGATACAACAAAGGGTCCTATAGAGGGTATGTTAGAAACTACCCAAACCAAAACCAAAGGTAGAAGGTAAGTAATAGGTATGATTATTTTTCTCCCTATGTATGTTTCTTTTGTAATAAGTTGGGTCATATTGAAAAGTACTACATTTATAAAAATTCTAACCTTAACATAAACCAAGTAAATGCAAATAATATCATGAGCTTGAATTTTAAAAGAACCAAGCTTGTCTAGGTTCTTAAGAATGTCTAATCATTCTTTTAATAATTTGAGGCAAAATTTAATTAGAGATAATTCTTAAACAATAAAGCCTCTTTAGAAGCGAAAGTATGGAATAAGTGATATAAACAGACTTGGTAATCATGTTGTGCTTTCTTTTTTATTTCACTCTTCATGTGTTATACATATTCTATTTCATTATTGATCATAAAAAATTTAATTGGTATCATTTTGAGGGGGAGCTCTTCTTTCTAAAATATATTTTTATAAGGAGAGAAAAAAAGATGTTGAAATTTGTTTCCTTTTAAGAAAAATATGGCTTTGATCTATTTTATTAAGGGGGAGAAGTGTTATCATCGATTTTTCCTTTATAAAAATTAGTTATCTTCTCATAAGAAAAAGGGAGAGAAAAGTTTTCAGAAACTTTATTATAAAAATATATGGTTGTCTTTGATGATAACAAAAAGGAAGAGAGGAAAGGTACATAAAAATACAATTTCAAAAAGAGAGGTTTAACAATTTTATATTCATTATATTTTTATATGATGTTTTGTCATTATAAAAAAAGAGGAGTAGTTTATAAAAATATAATTTCAAAAAGGGAGGTTTAATAATTTTATATTCATTGTATTTTTATACGATATTTTGTCATCATAAAAAAACAGAGAGAATTTTAAGTTCCTTAATTTGTTTTTGTTAATAAAAAAATATGTTATATTTTTTTACTAATATACTAACAAGTGCACAGATATTCAAACAGTTCTTCAGAAAGTTTAAAATTACAAATTAAGTTATTTTTAGAAACTTATTCAGAAAGTCTAAATTGATTGCAAAAGAGGTAAGTCCAAAAACATTTATAGAATATTTCATATGCATATATAAAAAGAGTCAGGACAGTATTTCAAAAATTTATTCAGAGATTTTGAAGATAGGTAAACTAATACTTTTTAGAAGGTTATTTAGATAGTTAGTCTGGAAAAGTAATGTTGAAAATCAATAAGGCGTCATAATCAAAGTAAATAAGGCCTAGCTCTACTAGATTAGGTATATTAAGGAAATATACTTAATCTTGTTTCACTTAAGTTGGAATTAAGATTCATGGGGATGATTTTTAACCAAATTTATCTTTTGATAAATCAAGAAAATATCTAGCATTAGATAAGGATAGGGTTGATTTCGAATTTTGTAGGATTTTTAAGTTCAATTCTAAAGCTTATCTAGAGGTTGCTCATCAAAATATATCTAACCGAGATAAGATTATAAGTTCAGGTTTAAATTTAAAACTCCTAGATTTTCTCTAAAAATATCCATGGACTATCTTTAACATTAAATATGGATAAACATGAAGTAAAGATAATCTTTAACAAATTAGCTGTTGGAAGATTCCAATATCAAAAGGAGAAAGGATACAAAGTGTTAAGTACGTTTCTATGAAAGAAAAGAAATAAATTCATTACACCTTAAATGTAATCAATTTCTACTATTTGAAAGAGCACAAAACAATTCTCAAAGACTTCAAAAAGTTGAAGCAAACCGATTTATTCAAAAAGTTGAAGCAAACTGATTTATTCATCAATCTTGATTTCTGTTTTAGTGTAGAGTTGTATTATTGTTCTCACTTATATCTTGTAAACATTATTGGTTGTTTAAGGGTTGAGAAAAGTTTGATTGTACTCTATAGATTTGTAATTAGTTTAGATTGTAGAGAGACTAGATAGGTAGAGTAGAGTGTTGTGAAAGCCCATGTGTAGCAAGTGCTTGTAAACTTCTCATGATTTTGATTTAGTAGATCAAGTGGAATGACACTGATGAAGTAGATCGAGTCCCTAATTGTGGAGTTAGAAGAAAGCAGTAGGCAGAGGACCGAAGCTCTATAAATCCTGAGCCTAATATTCTCTTTCTTATCTCTTTCAATTTGCACTATTTAATTATGTTATTTGTGTTGAATTATTAAAGTACCATTGTTCATCATTTAAGTTATTAATTTCTTTCTACATCAAAAAGTTTTAAAAGTTTTCTAAAGATATCAATTCACCCCCTCTTAATATCTTATTCAGGACCAACACTTATATATGCTAACATAGTTTCCAAAGCTACCGAACAGATGTGTCGACTTGCCGAACAATAATACTATGACCCAAATGACATCCAAGCAAACCAGCCTCAAACAACTGTTGAGCCAACCAACATTCAACCCCCAGTTTAAGATGAATATTCTTTAGTGACTGATTGACTAAGCTCTGAATTGACCTAGATTAGGTCGGCTTTGACTATAGATTCTTGTCCTTAGCTTTGTCCGAGTTGTATCATTGATGCCAACCGCCATGTAATATGTATCTTCTAACACAACATTCTAAAAGAATTCCCTCATCCACCATACATAATATTCTTCATCTTTTTTTACCTTTTTTAGTATATCTCATATATTCTAATTTGTACATTATCCTTTTATGTCTTTTCCATATATGCTTATAACCTTAGTTGGCTAGTATATAAACCCTACTTATTTTTATACATAGATAATCAACCTCATTATCAAAATTAATATAAGTTCCCTTTTTGTGAGCAACCTTAGTGCTCTCATTATCCTTTTTAAACTCTTATCTATTCACTTTAGCAAAGAGTAATGACAAGTGACCTTATAGTTCTAACTAGTGAGTCATATTTGGCATATTGTAGATCGAGTGAGATCGATTGATGTGTCATATCCAATTGATAGCTACTTATACCTTGCCAATCTTCTTTTATTTTCTGTTGGTTCTCTTCATTGTAGTCCTTCTCTATATCTCCAACCTAGGAGACGCATCAAGGTAGAGGGTATAGTGTAGGTGGATTTAGTGCTTAGCTTTGGATTGGTGTAGCAATAGGAGTTCAACTCAATAACAAGTCAGTCACCTCGGGGGTCTTCGTAATGAGATAGAAAAAGGTCGAAGTAGAATAACTCAATAAGTTGAGACTGAGGATGTATTACTCTTTAGGGTTCAACTCCCCTAGGATGACTTAGAAAACTAAATTGGCGAGTCCTCGAGCTCGATAGCAAGTGAATGATCCATAATCCCTATCAAAAGGCATCAAATATACTAGTGGTATGTGAATTTCCAAATATGTTTCCTCAAGATTTGCTTGGTCTAACTCCACATCAAGAATTAGATTTTACTACTAAGTTTTAAGAATGGAACTTATATCTATAGCTCTGTATAAGATGTCACCAATAAAACTTCAAGAGCTAAAGAAGAAACTTCAAGAACTATTAGATAAAGGGTTTATCCAACTTAGTGTTTCACCATAGGGAGTAGCTATTTTATATGTGAAGAAGAAAGATGGCACTATGAGATTTGGTATAGATTTCAAGGAGATTAATTAAGTGACCATTAAGAATAAGTATCCTTTAGCTTTGATAAGTTGTTTGATCAATTATAAGGAGTAATTGTGTTTTCTTAAACTAAATTAAGGCTAAGATATCATCAATTACAAATCAAACTTGAAGACATACCTAAAATTGTGTTTAAGGTATGATATGGTCACTATGAATTTCTAGTGATGCCCTTTGGATTAACCAATGCACCAACTGTATTTATGGATTTGATGAATCATATATATCAACCATAATTGGATAAATTTGTTGTGGTGTCATTGACAATATCCTGATTTATTCAAAGGCTAAGGAAGAACATGCAAAGCACTTGTGGTTGGCACTACAGAAGCTAAGAGATAATAAGTTATATGCTAAATTAAGCAAGTGTGATTTTTGCTTAAATAAGATTTCTTTTCTTAGACATATTCTATATAGAGAAGAAAATTTTGTAAATCCTAAAAAGGTTAAAGTGATGACTGAATGGAAACAACCAATAATCATTGCTAGGAGAAGAAATTGATAGATTTAATCAAAGTATAACTAAGATACTAGGAAACAATATGCCCCATATTTGTATTAGCAATGAGTAATCAAGAAGAGAATGGAAAATCTTTAACTATCAAGTCTCTCACTTGTTGGGTTCCTTATTTCATCAATTATTGGCGTACGTCATTTCATGTCATGTTATGTAATGGGTCTATGTCGGTATCTTAGTGAATATGTTGATTGGGAGTCATATTAGCTCTTATCAAGTCAAGTCAATTTAAATAGTCAATAATCTCATTTGAATTTAGGATCGAGAAAAGTCAAGATTTGCCAAACTCATTTCTATTGACATATGTGCTAAGCTATAAGTAGAAATAAATCAATTAATGTGGCAATAATATAACCACTGCAAGAAGTAGCATATAGATGAGAAGAAAAGGATCACATATGTATGGCACATGGTGGATCGATACTATTGTTGATCTTAATTAAAACTTAAGATTAGCTAATACAAAGGATATAATAGAGGAAAGATCAGCAAGAACACTTCAATGACTATGATGATAAGTTATTAGAGGGGTAATATAATATGAGTGGAAGACTTCGGTAATGGATTTAATAGATGATTAGTATCAAATATGGAATATGTGAGATAAGGGAAAGAAACTCAAAAGATAGATAAAGAGATAATTCAGAAGCTCAATTAGAGGCAAGTTTGGAAGACTTGAAATGGAGACAACTTGGAAAAATAAAAGTTCTTGAAGGAAAGATCGTTTTTAGATTCCTTTAAATATATAATAGTAACCTTTACAATCCTTATTACAAGATAGATGATAACCTTATGAATACATATATCCCTCTTTATGGAAAGATCTAGTATGTGTTAATTTCAAGGACCAAACTATTTGTACAAAGGGTGGAGTGTGAGACCCTGCAAATATGGGCATTAAGCTTATAATTGGGCAATTCAAGATCAATACATAAAATTTAGGGCAATTGTGAAAATTGTCTAAATGAGCCTGAATTTTACGATCAAGCTAAAAAAAATGGTAAAAGTGATATCACGAGTTTAGACTTAAGAAAATAAAATAATACATTTGTTGAATATGAATATATTTTCCGTTATTTATCTAAAATGTACGAAACGAGTTTTAATAATTAACGAGCTACTAAAGATAAATTATATAGATACTAAAAATTATAAAATAACATGAAATAATATTTATGATTATCTATTTATATTAAATGTAATTTTATGCATATAAGATGTACCAATAATTACCTAAAATACCTAAAATAATCTAAAATATATTATAATAATTATAGAAAATTCAATAAAAATAAGGAAAAATTTAAGTGGCAACTTGGAAAAATCTGTTAAATGGCATGGAAAGCTGATAAGGTGAATTAGTGAACAACCAAAGGGGTTTAGGACACCTAATTATATGGTAAAAAGGAAAAATATGACACTTGTTGGGGAAAAACAAATCTAATCGACCTAACCTTATCTAGTTACATCAAACCCACTCTCTATTTCATTTTGGTCAGTTTACAACATAGGAAAAATGTTAGGAGCTTGAGAAAAGCTTAGTGGGATTTAGGTAAAATTTATAGAAAAATAAGTACAAATCTAGGTAAATTAGAGTCTAAAGGTATAGGAGGTTGTTGAAAACAAACCAAAGTCAAAGTTTGAAGGAGAACCACCTACTTAAGTTAGCTAACAAACAATGGGTAACCGATGGTGGCTATGACATTGGTTTCCCATGAGTTATCAAAACTAGTCCAATTTTCAATTATTTACTTAAAATAGTAAATTACATCCAAAAATTATGAAAATATGTGTTTTGGAAATTTAGGGAAAATGTTATTTTGTTGAAATAATGTGTTGAAATATATTACTCTTAAGAAATTACTAAAACCAAGTAGATTTTATTTTCGTTTTTATAACTCTTAAAGTTATTGTTTTGGCTTTAAAATTTTTCTATCAATTACTTACTTTGTATAAGAAACTAGTTTTTTGTAAAAACTATTGTCTAAATTTTTATCTCATTTTTAAATTCCTAAACCCTATTAAAATACTATTTTCAAATGGTGCAATTGACAATTTTTCAAGGATTATATATAAAATATGATTTTGGTTGAATCCTGTCTTAATCTAGTATTGGATAGTGCTATGGTAATGAATATTAAATGTTGTAAGTGTTGGATTAGGGTATGAGAGTTTCGATAGTAAAATGCTAATAATATGTAATATAAAGGTTACTTAAATGGTATGATGATGTGAGGTTTGTTCTAAACTAAAACTAAGTTCAAGGGCTGTAGAGAGTGTTTGATACTAGTCTTGTATGGGTATGGGCGGAAGTTATAGAAAATTTACTAAAGATATGGAGTGTGTGCGAAATCAAAAGGTAAATCAGAAGCTTTAGGTAAATACTATGTTATAATTGTCTTCAAAAGCTAAATCAAAGACCGTATATATGAAATATAGTTAGGTAGACTTTAGAAGATGGGTCAAAGGATATTCTTAGGGGTCTTAAGCAAACCACAGTTAGAGGATAAATCAGAAGATGAATTAGAAGAAAGTCAAAGCTAAAATATTAACAAGTAATAAGACTCATTTAACACATTTATTTTAGGGTAGTTTTCATGATTTTATCCATTAATTGTGTTGTTTTCATAGTGATTTAGAGCCTAATTTGTTAATATTTCATTGTAGGAGCTTTGGAAGTTTTTGATGAATTTTTAAGAGATATCTATGAAGTTTTTTTAGCTTAATTGAAGAAGTGCATTAACTGAGCAATTGAAATAAAGGAATTAAGGCAAGAATTAAAGTCTAAAAATGACCACGCATAGCCATCATGGCTATTACCTCTCGTCAAGAATTTCCATCTAATTGAAGAATTTGCATATGAAGTATAAGATCCCACTCGGCTACCATAACCTTAATCTTAGGGCTTAGTGATGCAATGATTTGTAAATCTTCTATTTCTAGCAAGTTTTCTTTGTAAATCTAAGTCAAGTCTCCATAAATAGGTGTTTAGGTTTTTGTTGTATCTAAAGCCTCTTTGAGAAGAGCATGTAGAGTATATTTATACATAGGTTCTCTCTTTTATTTCTTCTTCTTTCTTTTAATTACTATGTTGTAATTTTATTCATTCTTAGTAAATAGTTATTGAACTCTAATTTCTGATGTAACTATTAATTTTTTCTTTATTTGAATTATGACGTTACGTTTTGTGATCTAGTTCTGTTAGGTTGTATTGTTATCTAATTCAATTTTTCCAGTGATTGAATTAACGAGAGAAGTTGCTATTAAGTTTGTGAGATCCTAAAGTATAACCAAAAGGGTTCAACTTTTTGGTTTCTCTAGATTAGGTTAACCTAATAGAGGAATTCAAGATTGTAATACAATCTTGAGATACTCTATTGTAGAAGTGATTCAAGTATAGTATACTCTGGGTTAGAAATTAATTATGGACATAAGCCTGGTTAGTTCATATTAGGAATCTCTATAGTTTAAACTTATAGTAGAGGTTGAAAAGTTACATAGAATTACATAGTAAATAACATAAGGTTTACTAATGATTATGTATCCTTCTTAGTTTAATTAAGTCTATTATTATTTACGTATTTTTTATTGTTCGCATACTTTTGATTAATTTCATTGTTTCATTTTATTTTCCCTTGTTTATGTGTTATTGTTCTTCATTTTATTGTTTATTCAATTATAATCATAATTGCAAAGTTAGATAATTAGAGATTGTAAGGTAAAATTGCCAATTATTTAAGGTTCACTCATATTTATGGTTTCCTATGCCATTAACAACTTAGCCTCAAAATGTATGTTTATACTATAACTTGACTAACTAAACTTGTCTAATACCATCCTATGTGTACCAAGTTTTTGACTCCATTGCCAACGAGCCAATAGAGTGAAACCAATTAGGATACTAGTAAAACCAAATAGTTTTTCCAATTATTTTAACATGCTTGCACCATTCTATATCATTCATATGGTTCTTTTAGTATTTTCTTTATCGGCTTGCTTTTAACTTTTGGATTATTTCAATATATAACTAAGAATAGCAGTACAAGTCATATTGAATTTGATTAAAAAATTGAACAGTCTTCTCATTACCAACATAGGAGAGTACGTAAAGCATTAGATCTAATAAATCAAGGTTCACCACTCTAGTGCAGCAGTTCATTCAATTTGATTGGTTGGCCGATGAAGATCCAAACAATCATATCTCAAGCTTTCTTGAAATTTATGATACCTTCAAAATTAATGCAACCACAGATGACATAATGAGACTTAGGTTATTCCCGTTTTCACTTAGAGCTAAGGCTAACCAATGGCTTAATTCACTTCATAGAGGATTAATCACCACCTAAGAAGACTTAATTCAAAATTTTCAAAAATACTTTCCACCTACCAAAACAGCATAGTTTAGGAACAACGTATCATCCTACACCCAAATCAATAGAAAGACATTGTATGACACTTAGGAGAGATTTAAGGACTTGCTTAGACATTGCCCACATCATAGGTTGCCTTTGTAGATGTAGATTCAGATCTTTTATAATGGTTTCTATTATCCTACTCAATAGATGATCGATGCCGCAGTTGGAAGTACTCTAATTACTAAGACACCAAATGAAGCCCAAAAGCTGATAGACGGTACAACCATGAATAATTCATGGTAAGATGATGTAAGAGCTAAGGTTAAGGTAATTAAAAATTTTTAAGTGGATCCAGTCACTGTACTGACAATTTAAGTTGAAAATCTAAGTAAGAAAATTGAAGGATTATTGAAATTGGAGAATGCAGTGCTAGAAGAAACATTAACCAATATGGAATATGTTAATTTTATTGCTAACAGAACTTAAAATAACCCTTTCAGTAACATATATAACCTATTATAGAGAAATCACCCAAATTTTCATGGAGGAGGCTAATAGTAGCAATAGAATAGGAATGTTTAAGCTTAAAACAAGAATCCTAATTTCAAGGAATTGCTAAATAGGTTTATACATAACTCAAATGTTCAATTCTAAGCTACAAATGTAGCATTTAGGAATGCTAAAGCATCCCTCAAGAAATTTGGAGAATCAACTGGAACAATTAGCTAGGACCATTATGGAGAGGCAACAAGTCTATTTGGAAACACTAAATCGAATCCCAAGCTAGCAGGATTGGAACGAAATTGAAGGAGAGATTAAATTGTCAAGCTAATGATGTAAAACAATAGCACTCTTGGGAGGCAGCCTAAGCTTACATTTATTTAGTTCTTTTTCTTTGAGTTGTCATTGTTTCAATTTTGTTAGTCAAATTGAGTATTATGAGAATAATTAGTCTTTCCCTGCATGAATGCTTTTATTTTATCCAGTAATTAATGGAAAGATTTTTAATGCAATGTTATTTGAAAATTATCTCTCATATAATTGAGTAGTTCTTCAATTGAATTTTGATAATTAATATACTTTGTTTTTGTAGCTTTACAAAGCAATTTCATGTAAAGAAACAAGGAAACTCAACAAAAGCTGGATTCAAGAGTCATAGAGGACTATGGCTAAACTTCACCCTTGTGAACCTTTCAAAGACAAAAATAAAAAAGAAGCTTGGAATTGGTGGTCAAGAAGATTACAACTAAGATCATGCCTATGATCCTTGCTCATGATCACATCAAACAAAATATGTGGATAAGGGGAGAACCACGACCAAGACCATGACCATGATCCCTAACCATGGTTGATCCACGACTTCAAACATCACAAGTATTCCTTCTTCCCCCTTTCTAAACATCCTCTTTCTCTTTAACACGTTACTTTCTCTCACTATCAAACAACTAAACCTCATGATTTCTATGGATTTCTCTTGCAAATCAACAAATCAAAGATATGTACAACCTTACTCTTCACTTAGATTTGTCGATTTGTTGTTTACTTGAATAAAAATTGGATTTTTATTTAATGTTTGGTTAGATAATGTAGTGATTGCATATATGGAGATTATTAATTATAGGGGTGATTAGTGAAAGATTATGACGTAAGAAGTATTGTGTATGCATTATTTGTTCGAAATTACTCTCAAATGTTCATGATTTGTGAAGTTAAGAAGAGAAAGACTATAAAGAATGTTGTGGAGATGGTGAAGAAGAAGGGAATATTGTGAAGTGATTAGGAATTGTTTGTGCATATTTGCTATGAATTCACATTATTCATGTGAAACTTGTTAAATGAATTTGAATTGCTAAAATTTTGTTCATATTCAAGCTTTTAATAGAAATATCTAGTAGATACTACAATTTTTCATTGAAGGAGATTATGAACTAAGCTAGCATTTCATTATGCTCTTGTTCCTAGTGTTTTGTTAATCTATGTTGGCAACAAATTAGCATTGCATTATAGAGATCCTTGATAGCTTGAATTGGATGGCAAAGAATTTATCTTAGCATTATTTCTTTTAGAAGCATGATATCACATTAAACTCTCTTTTGTTTTATCTATTACTTATCATGTCTCTCTATAAGCATACTGCTAGAGAAAATAGTTCTAATTCTACCTTAACCTACCCTATGGTCAGGTTTATGAAGCATAGAGAAGGAAATGATATACCAAGCTATCCATGAAAGAGTTTGGAGCTAAAGCTATTATAGGATGGGAGGCTTTAGCTTAGATTGGTTATGATTCTTAAGTAAGAGAGTATTTAAAGTTTAGAGGATGGGATCGGCTCCTAAATTTTTATGAGCCATCTTACGGGGAACTTACCATTGAGTTCCTTAGTACTCTTAGTTTGGATATTGACACAATTGAGAATGGAACACAAAATACCATCTATTTCTAATGCAATGGTCATAAAGTGAGCATGCATTTTGATAGGTACCAATGGCATTAGGAATATATCCTAAGAGTTTTATGTGCAATGACGAGTTCAGGAACTTGTTAATCAATTTACCAAGAGTGGTAAGCTATGCTTAAGGATGGTCAAGGTTAAGTTATGATGGATCGATCTATGACCAAGAGAAATCAAAGGCTTCAAATTTAAGAGATCTTCCTCTCCAAATTTTTCATTTGGTTCTTGCTAGAAGCATTATAGGGAAAAAGTATAGCATAAAGGTTGTTAATGAGAGGGAGATCTTATATTTGCATAGTATAGTAGAGCGATGCCAGATAATTCTAGGTATTCACATAGCTTTCTTTGCTAAAAGCTAAGCCATAGAGGGAAGAGCTTGACATATTTTCACAAGTCTTTTTCATTACACAACTTGTGAAGAGCACAATTCAATTTCATGATCTCCTACCCATGGAGAGGATAGATCCCCCAATTCCAATCTGTTTTGTATCTATTCAAGCTATGAAACTCCTTACTCCACCCCAAGCACCATTACCTAACCTCCTTCAAGACAAACCATCCACTTCATCTCAGTAACCTCGATCTTCTTTGATGTTGAGCAAGATCAAGAGGATAGTAAGTGTTTACTAGTATTTTTCATTCCGATATGCGAGTACCTATAAAACCAGAATACGGCTACAAGATACGTTGAAGGGTGCTTTAGTACAATTATTTCGATGCTTAAGTCAACTCTCTTCTGATGTGAAATGGACTATAGAATGCTAATGAGAATTAGAAAATGAAAGAGAGGGTCCCTCTAGCTAAGGGTCTTGCCCAATATTTATAGCAAGTCAATGGAAATTGTACCCAGACTGGATTATTAGACTAGGTTTAAGAATTGGGCTAGCTAATATAAGCTTGTATAATAGTTATCAAAAATGCCTATCAATGTTTGCGCCCCATTCTCTTTATTGACAAGGTCCAAAAAGAGAGTATCAAAGATAATGGCATGACTTCATTTAGTCGAAGAGCACTTTAAGTTCGTAGCAACTCCTTGGCTGCTTGATACAGAACTCGGGGACATGGTATGACTCGGATAAACTCGGCATCTCAACCATTTTGCAGGCCGATAGAAAAACTTGGCGTTGGTTTCCTTGTCATACAGATCGAACTTGCAAGTCGGAATTGCTATCCCATGTGCTTGGGTTAGCTATCTTGAGCTTGGTGGAATAATGCAAGCTCGGTGAAAAGCTTATTAAGTTAAGAAGCTCAGGAAAAAGATATTGCAAATGCTCGACTCGTCATGTGAATGGAGTTATGCTTAGAGAAGCTTTGCTGCCACTATTCTTTTGTTCCCAATAAAGGATTGATTGCGATTGTAGAGAATTGTCCCAATTTGCTTGGCATTATGAGTGTAGGCTTAGTAGGGCATACGTAGCTACTGCGAACTCAATCGGTACGATAAGATAGAAGTTCGGTATTGACCTTTTAAAAGTACGGTGGATGGAAATTTAACTCGACAAGGGTTGCTCGGCCATGAAATGCCGTGTGCATGATAGTTCGAAAACGTAACTCAGGAAGATGGACAATTGTTCGGCATGATGCAGTACAATCCAATGGCTCGATTGTGACTCAGTATGGCCATTCTTGATTCACTCGATTTTGAAATGGCTCGAAACTCGGCGAGTTGAAAAGCTGTGTTGGCTCTGTTCTTTATTTTTGAAGTATATGGAACTCGACCCGATTTGGAGTTTGGTTTTACTACTCGGAGGAGCTTGTCGAAGTGTAAATGTCATGTATAATAGTTTAGATTGTGGCTGTCCTTACAAATGGAGTTCGGCGCCTAATGCTATGGATTAACATGGAGCTTGGCTGCTAGAACATGGACCTTCAGTCACGTGAATGAATCATCAATAGTGAACAGCTTAGCCAAACTTCTCGGCAATTTGGCATAGGAATTAAAGTTTTCGTTCGGTGAAGTGAATTGCTCAGAGGAGCTTCTCAACAATTTGGCACAGGGCTTAATGTTCTTTTTTGGGTAAAGTAAGCAGCTGGGCCCAAACTTCTCAGCCTAAGGTCTTCATCATTCTTTAACCCTATCTAAGTACAACTCGGTATGTAGACAACTTCGGCATTTACTTTGCCGAGACATAGCTAACTCAGCTTGGATTCAATTGCGTGGCCTTGACTTCAACTCATAAAGGGCAAACAAGGTCGACAAGGCTTTCGTGGGGCTCGGCAATTTTGAAAGAAAAATAGCGATACGTAAACTTCACTATGTCCAAGTTCAATAATTGGGCATTACGAGTTTCGATCATGGAAGTCGGCTTAGTCGACCTAGTTAGTGCTCTGATTCGGTCACACTCAACTCAACCTTTAAGTGCTCGACTGGAAGGAGATTAGAGCCCGGAGTTCGAGCTTGAAGGTCGGCACAGCTTAGCATGTGGATAAATTGCAACTTTAAGCTTTCATTTTAGTACATGTCATGATGTAGTGGATGCACTTCTACTAAAAATCTACGTACGTGGTTCGCTATGGTTGCATTCACACTTGCTCATTTCAGGTGAACTCGACAAAGGCATCACAACTTGGTTGTAGAGCTCGAATTGAATAGGAATTCAACTCAGTAGGCGGTAAAGGTTATAAGCCATGAAAGATGGTTACAAACCAGTAAAAAATGAGGCTACAGTTACCAAACATGAAAAATTACATGGAGGTTGACGGTTATCTAAGATGGTTTTATGCTTTCTCTATATATGCAAGTCTCGAAAATATCCCAAAAAGGAAAAGAAATCCATTATGAAGAATAATGTATCAGTTAATAATATAGCGGATATAAATCCAAATATCGATCCTTTAAAAACTCTTACTACTAGTACTTATTTGGTCTCTATTATCTAACTGGTAAATTAAATTTCAAAAAACTTAAAGAGCCTAAATTAAATTGTAGCAACTAATAGAGTAACATCTAATGAAGAATTATTCAAGAACTTAAACAAGAAAGCAATAGAATTATAGACTACTTCAAGATTCATGAAAACCAATTTAAATCTTTGCTTTCTCTAAATTTAACATGTGATTTTTCTAAAAATAATCCAATTTATTCTTTAATCTTTCTTAACTGAGAGAATTTTCTACTAAAGTTAATCACTTTTTTAAACCAATTAACCTTAACCCTAAAATGATCTATTGAAATCTCTTATCAATAGCATGATCGAAAATTGCATTATTAAACAAAAAATTATCTACACTTTTATTCGAAATTCTAGAAAACTCTTGCAAATTATCTCTAATCTTATAACAACCTTTGCCAACTATACCTAGATCTAATCTTATATGAAATCTCTCAATTCTCTTATAAAATGCCAAACTCTAAATTACTACCTGCGGAAATAATAACCTAAATTATGAAACAAACATAGTTCAACAAAGAAAAAGACTAAAGAATTAAATTAATCAAATACTAATCGTATCACATGAGTAGTTCTAGGTTCTATAAGATCTAGATACCAAAGATTTACTTTTTACACATCATAAAATAAGAATCTAAAATCAAAAAGTAAAGAAAAATAAAAGGATGAATCATCAAATCTAAAGAAAAATTGAATCTTGAAATCTGCTTTGCACCTTGATTTCTTAGGTGTCTTTGGCTTTCAAAACTGTCTAAAATCTATGCCAAAAAGTTCTCTTTAAAACAAACCCTAATAAGGCTTAATATAGGAAGTGAATAAAAAAAATAACTTGGTTGGAAAAGACATGATGAGGATATGATCGTATCTTTTGGTCATGTCCTAAGCTATGATAGTTGAAAATAAGCACCAAATTCACTTAGAAACGATATAATCATATTATTCGGTTGTGTTAATTTTCAAACTTTTATAATTTGCTCATTTTAGCTTTGATTTAAATGAAATTTGTTTCTATCTTCTCATTTTCTTGTGTAAATCATTTCAAAACCTAGAAATCAATTTTTTACTCAATTAAGTATTATTATCTAAAAATAAACTCAAATATCAAGGAAAATCATCAAAATCACCATGTAAAATATATATAATTAGGAACTCATTAAACATCCCTACACTTAAGAATTTGCTTTTTCTTAAGCAAATAAATCAGAAAAAAAAAAATCAAGTCAAGAATTTTTAAGTTAAAAACCATAATTGCCTAAGAAACCAACCAAACTTTACACTTAACCCAAAAAGATTCAACTTGCAAATCTAATCAATTTTCTTTAAATAATTTCCGTAACTCTTATACTCAATCTTTTTTCCTAATGTCCAAAGGATACAAAGTATCAAAGTTCACAAGCTAATCTTTATAAATTAAAGTTTAACCGAATCATTCAATCAAGGATTTTATATCTTAGATTAGATTTAACATCTTGCCGATCAGGAAAGAATCATAAAAATTTTAAACCTACTTAACTAAAATGTATACAACCCTCTCTTCAATCTCACTAAGTACCATAATCTAGAGTAAACACATACTACATCCACTCATCCTCCGATCATCCTCATAATGCATGCTTTGGTTGGAAGGTTTCAAATTTACCAAATTAAACACATTATTTAAGGACAATTGTATTGGTAGAGAGAATGGATCTCACTTTTCTAATAGACCAAGATCGATCCATAACAACTAACCTTTATATTGGTAGTGGGAAAAAACCTTGCTCTGTTAAAGGGCTAAGGCCGATCCATACCAATTTATTCTTTAAGCTTATTTTGGCATTAGTAGTGGAATTCAACCTCAATCTTTTAAGGGACTAAGGTGAATTCTTACTAATTTTTCCTTTTTGTTATTAATTATTCATTCATTTATATCACTTTCTACCTTCAACTATTTCAAGTTTTCAAGAGTTTCTAAAAAGACAAAATTCATTTGTTTGTTTATTAAGAATTATAGGGCTCTAAAGTCATCTAAGAGGAAAGTATACATCAAAGTAAGGTTCAAAAATAATCATGACTAACTCTTAACCAATGATGTTGCTCTAATCCTAAGTCCATTAAATCTTAGGTATTGTGTAACTTAATCATTAAAGATCAAGTATTCAAATTATATTCAATTCAATAGAAGTAACAATTTCCAAATAATTGTAAGTCAATAAAACAATTAAATTAGGTTAAATGCTTGTGAAAAAGAATTGGTCTCCTAAGTAGCAAAAGTTTATATAAGTTCCTATATCCCCTTCCCTACACTTAAAACTGTACATTATTCTCAATGTAATAATTAAGTCACACATGAAAAACAAATCAATGCAAACTCTTAAGAGTAAGGAAATAGAAAAGTGGGAAAAGAAATAGTACTCCCCTAAAATTTGAAGTAATGTAAGTCATCAATGCAAGAAGTATGAAGTTTAAAATAATCCAAATTAAACGCAGTCTCCACCATGAGCTTCAAAGTTCCAAGGCATTGACTTTGTAACAAGACTCACTAAACATAAGGAAAAGAAAACAAAAGACAACTAATATAGGAAAATCACGAAAGCATCAAAATATTTCAACAAATAAACTAAGTCTATGAATAACCAAGATAAATGAATCAAGAAAATAAAAGATATCAAGAAGCCACATTGACTCCATAATCCTTCTAATCAAAGGCATCATCCATGCAATCATCCTTATCCTCTTTGTATTCTTCATCTTCCTCCTCATCATCTACATCTTTTGTCGAACTCCCTTCCTAAGCACCCTCCTCTTAACTTGTAATTTAGCTCTTGGTACCATGTTTCTCTACAAAAGAAAACAAGATTCAAGTCAAATTTCCAATACACTAGAGCTTTCCCACACTTAGAATAAAGAAATAGACCAAAAATCATGACTAAGTGTAGAAAATAAACACTATAACTCATTAAGGAATTTTGTTAGACACTTGGTATGTATGAAAAATGTAGTTATGTTCCTAAGAAATCCTTCATGCAACCCTAACAACTATTATTACAAAAAAAATTCCAAGTATGCTTAAACTCCTAATTCCCCATAGACATAAATCAGTAGCACTTGTATATTTGATTAAGTATTAAAACCCTAAGTGCTAAAATGAAGAACAAAGTATGTAAGCATTGAAATTCAACACATCAACTCAAACATTAAAGAATCACATGCCTATAGTAATGTACTACAAATGATATAATCATGTCATAACTCTGTGTCTTTCAAAATCAAATTGTAGTACCTAATTTAAGAACATAATCATGTTCTCCATGTACATCGCTACCCATCTCTTAAAACAAAAGTCATGAACACACTCTATAAATTACCAACAAGCAAAAGCTTTAAATTCTAACTACTCTATCATGAATAAGAGTCTAATCTAAGTAAATTTTGCAGAAAAATTGAATAAAAAGAGAGATGAAGAACTTACCTAGGTTCTTAAAATAACATGAGTAGTAGAGATCTTTGAATTTATGTGAGTTTATATGTTCTTATGGACGTGAGAGAGAGTACAAGAGAGGAAGAGTAGTGTATGTACATGAGAGTAAGTGTGTTTGTGATGAGAATCAGGTTGGTGGACCCCTAACCTGCAACCGAGCCCGAGGACTAGAGGGACTAGCTCAACAAATCCTTCTGTTCCAGCTAACCCTTGTCAAAGTCGAGTACTTTCTTGCCAAGTCACCCTTCATGTTAAGCCGTATGACCACCTATCTTTCTGTAGTGTGCCAAATTGAAGATTACTCTCTTGTGCTCAAGCTAACCATTTACTTAGCATCTTCCTTACCGAAAAGCTGAGAAAGAGAGACTCTAGACTAACAAAGCCATCCTTGCTTGGACAAGCTAGCTATTTGTACATTTTATCCGCACCTTCTAACAACCTCACTAATGTAGCATTGCCATGTGTACAGTATCATCTGTAGAATCAGTTGCACCAATGATTGTTTTTCTTGTATATTCATTTTTACCCTTTTGTATCCTGATCTTTACTTCCTTAGGAAATACCCTTTTTGTCTTTTCCTTTTTAAGCAAGTTGCCCTAACTTATGGATATAAATACTCTTGTACTTGTAACTGTGAGAAGATAGATCGTTCTTAATACACTTTTGAGGACTTTTCTTCCTTGCATAAATACTGTTTGTTTACTCTTGGCAACACTCTTATCATTTCCCTTAAGCAAGGCCAGGTGACGAGTAACCTCACCTGACCGATTCATGTGTCATATGAAATTGTACCATAAGTCCTCAAAAGTTTCATTAGTGCATCATATCTTCTACAATTGTTCGTAGGTTTTGCTTAACCTTCATTCATTTTTTCTCTTTCTTCCATTAGTTCTTTTCAAGCTTTCTGCAAGCTCGAACCCATCTAGTAACCAGCCTTGTCTGTTCTTGGCCACGGTTCACAACATCTTGGTATCAAAGTAGAGGTTTTGTGTGAATTGTAGTTAGTTCTTCTTGAAGTTCTATTAGACTCTATTTTCCATGTGTGAAATAAAGCAAGTTACTATGTTCATTTGACTACTATGCTATTAGCTGTTAATTTCCTAAAGTGTTTCTTTGAGCTTTAAATCTATGAAGAAAAATGACAAACCCAAACATGAATGTTGGTACTGGTGATGACAATGGAGTTGTCTATCATGGACGACAGTCTCAGGGAACTCCCAAAAGCATTGATGAGAGGTTTGATGAGGTAGCTAACCTCTCAGTAGATTTAACCCGAGCTATTTATATGTTGCCTTACCGACCTACTGAGGCCGTGCAAAATACTCTGCAAGCTACTTAACCGATTAGAGGTCAAAACCCAGCTCGACCTGTTTGAGGTGGAGGGGTTGGTAGACAAGTGAGGCAAAGAATAGACTTAAGAGAGCTTAATAAAGAGGAAGAATAGTATTTTGAAGAATAGCATGTACGAATCCCTAGAGCACCCAACCATGTAAAGCTTTGGATTCTAAGTTTCAATGGATCTAGAAATGCTGATCAATATCTAGATTAGGAAGAGAAGGTGGAATGTATATTTTATTACTATTAATATGAGGATTATGAGAAGGTGAGAACTGCTATTATTGAGTTCTTCGGATATACTGCCATGTAGTGAAAGAATTTTCAGGCCATGAGAAGATGAGAAGGATACTGAGAGATTAACACTTGGCTCGAGATGAAGAGATTACTCAAAAACAGGTTCATGCTGGAAACTTATCTCCAAGACACTTTCACTCGTCTTCAAGAGCTGAGATAAGGAGGCCGAACTATTGATGAGTATGTTCAAGAGTTTTAAACGCTGATGATCTATTACGAAGTGGAGGAACCATTAGCTCAAACAATTTCAAGGTTCATTACTGGGTTGAGAGGAGATATTTGAGACGTTATAGGGCTCCAATGATTTGACACAATGGATGAAGCTATTACAATTGCCTAGTGAGTAGAGAGGCAAAGAAGGAGCCAAGTACTAGCAAGGATGCCAACTAGCTAACCTGGATAGGCAAGTCACCAAGCTCAGTCGAGTACAAAGCCAAGTAGGAAGGTTAATGTAAGAATTGAGCAGAAAGGTCGACCTAATAATAAAGTGTTGACTTGAACTTATGAGAAGGGGTAAGGATCATATCAAGTGCTTCAAGTGTGAAGGGTTCGAACACATGGCTGCTTAGTGCCTAAATCGAAGGATAATGGTCATCAAGGGAGACATCCCAAAGCTAGAAGTAGACAGTACGGATGAGGAACTCGAAGAGGAAGAGGTTACTGCCAAGAAAGAGCTAATTAAAGAGGACATGTTTGCTGAGGACTTAGACTAATTACTAATGGTTGTCCGATGCATTATGAGCATGGAACCCTTACGAGAGGAGGAGCAGAGAGAGAATCTGTTTCATACAACCTTTAAGGTGAATGATTAAGTATGTGCCCTCATCATAGATAATGGAAGCTGCACCAACGTAGCATCAATCGATCTTATTTCAAAACTAAAATTCCTAACTATTGTGCACCCAAAGTCGTATAAGTTGCATTGGCTAAGTGAGAAGGGAGTATTACATGTTACTTAGCAAATACTGCTACCGATCATTATTGGGAACTACTTTGACCAGATTCTCTGTAATGTTTAACCCATGTGTACTTCCCATGTATTGCTAGGTAGGCCATGGTTATTTGATAGGAAGGTCATCTATGACAGCTACAAGAACACATACATGTTCGAGAAGGATGACCGAGAGATCACACTAAACCTAATGTCACCAAGAGAAGTTCATAAGTTGCGGATAAAACTTGCCTACAGATTGAAGAAAGCTCTAATGATGACAATAGCCAAGCTTCTAGAGGCCATTAATGTTGATGAGCTGACCCTCTTATTAGTTAAGCATCTATTGGAAATGAAGGAGTAGGATGAGTTACACTAAGAGATCAAGGAGTTGTTAGATGAATATGCCAACCTGTTCCCAGTATAGTCATCTAAGGGGTTGCCCCTAACTCGAGGCATAGAGCATGGCATTAACTTAGTACCTGGTACTGCACTATCGAATAAGCTAGCTTATCAAATGAATCCTGAGCAAGCTTCTAAACTCCAACGTCAAGTTAATGCATTGTTGGAGAAAGGCTATGTAAGATAGAGTCTTAGCCCTTGTGCTATGCTTACACTTCTAGTACTGAAGAAGGATGGAACCTAGCGAATGTGTGTAAATAGCTGAGCTATAAACAAGATCACAATTGAATACATGTATCCGATCTCGAGGCTAGAAGATACGTTGGATGAACTTAATGGAGCTAAGATTTTTAGCAAGATTGATCTTAAATCTCACTACCATCAAATCTACATAAGGCTAGGAGACAAGTGAAATACTGCATTTAAAACTCGACATGGACTTTACAAATGGATGGTCATGCCCTTTGGCTTGTTGAATGCTGCGAACACTTTCATGGGGCTAATGAACCATATGCTGGAACATCTCATAAGGAAGTATGTCATGGTATACTTTGATGACATTCTAGTCTATAGTACCGACATGCCAAGTCATTATGAACATCTCAAAGCAATCCTAGATATCCTCTATACCAAGAGACTATTCGACAATCTAAAGAAATAGTGCTTTTGCTAGGAGGAAGTGATATTCTTAGGCTATGTAGTCAGTGGAGGAGGCTTGCGAGTCAATGATGAAAAGAACCAATCAATTGTCGAGTGGCCAACTCCTACTACTTATGCTGACGTGAGAAGTTTCCAAGAATTGGTTTCGTTTTACAAAAGATTCATCAAGAATTTCAGCACCCTCACTACACCGCTTACTAAACTAATGAAGAAAAACACCAACTTCCGATGGGGAGAAAGGGAGGAGAGGAGCTTTGCTAAGGTAAAAGAAAGATTGACCTATGCCACAATATTAGTACTACCCGACTTCAACAAAATTTTTGAGCTAGAATACAATGCATCAGGCATTAGAATAGGTGATGTCCTAATAAAAGAATGCTGACCAATTGCCTTCTATTGTGAGAAGCTTTGAGGACCCCAATTGAATTACTCCGTATATGACAAAGAACTTTTAGCACTAATTCGAGCACTACAAGTATGGTAGCACTATTTATTGCCAAGAGAATTTGTCATATGTACTAACCATGAATCACTGAGGTACCTCCAAAGTCAAACTAAGTTGTCAAAGCGGCAAGGAAAATGGGTTGAATTCCTTAAAAGATTTAATTTTATAATAAAGTACAAGCAGGGAAAGAGCAACATAGTTGTAGATGCTCTTTTAAGGAGATATGCACTTCTATCAGAACTACAAACAAGACTGTTTGGGTTATAAGTATTAAAGAACAGTATTTTGAGGATCCATACTTTGGACCCATAATTTCGCAATGCGTTGATGGGAGGACAGTAGACGAATATCATGTAGAGGATGGCTACTTGTTCCGATATGGAAAATTATGCATGCCAATTTGTTCACTAAGGGAGTTACTAGTTAGGGAAGCCCACAATAAAGGTCTCTCCAGACATTTTAGGGAAAGGAGGACCTGTGAACTAATAAATGCCCAATTCTTTTAGTCAAGAATGAGGAAAGATGTGCACCGAGTTGTCAAAAGTTATGCCATATGCAAGAAGGTCAAGTGCCAAGCTAAACAAGGGAAAGCAATACCCTTACCTATCCCAACAAGGTTATGGACTAAATTGAGTATGGACATTGTTCTCAAATTGCCATAAATTGCCTAAGGCAAAGATTTTATAATGGTCATCGTAGATAGGTTCAATAAGATGGTACACTTCGTTCCCTGCACCAAAATTAACGACACTTCGACTATTACTTCTCTCTTCTTGCAAGAGATTGTGTAGATACACAACATGCCGAAAAGTGTAGTCTTCGATAGAGACCTAAAGTTCTTAAGCCAATTTTAGAGAATCTTGTGGTAGCGGCGGTTGGGAACCAAATTACTCTTCAATACAACATGTCACCCCCAAATTGATAGCCAAACAAAGGTGGTTAACGTACTTTAAGGTCACTACTCCGAGTTATAGTAAGCAAGAACTTGGTTGATTAGGACATCTACTTGTTATTGGTTAAGTTCACCTACAACCAAATAATACATGACACCACTAAGCAAACTCCCTTTGAGGTGGTCTATGGGATCAATCCCAAGTTGCTCTTCGACCACGCCCCTGTACTAGTACCCATGCAAGAGGACCCTGATGCATTGACCAAAGCACAATCCCTTCAGCACATCCATAATAAGGTTACTCAGCACAACAATTAAGCTGCTAGGAGAATGTGAGAAAAGACTAAGGGTAGAACAGTTAAACAATTTCAACTAGGAGACTTAGTGTAGCTGCACCTTAGTAAGGAACAGTTCCCAAACAAGAGAAGGAACAAATTATCTATAAGAATGAAAGGGCCTTTCAAAATCCTCCAAAAGATTAATGATAATGCCTACAGATTGGAATTACCTTACGGCTATAGGGATTTTCATGCCTTTAACATTGCCAACCTCAATCTGTATCACCCTAAAAGAGAACTAAGTAAAGACCATTCAGATTTGATTCCAAATCCAAAACAACCTGGAGAGAATGATGGGAATCAGGCTAATGGATCCCTAACTCGTAGCCGAGCCTAAGGATTAAAAGGATTTGCTTAACAAATCCTTCTATTCCAGTTGACCCTTACTGATATTGAGTACTTACTTGCCGAATCACCCTTTATGCCGAACCATATGACCACCCATCTTTCTGTAGCATGCCAAATTGAAGATTACTCTCTTGTGCCCGAGTTGACCAATTATTCAACATCTTTCTTGCCAAGAAAGAGAGACTTCAAACTGACAAAGCCATCTTTGCTTAGACAAGCTAGTTGTCCATACTTTTTGTCCGCAACTTTTAACAACCTCACCAATGTAGCATCATCACGTGTACAATATCATGTGTAGAATCCGTTGCACCAATGATTGTTTTTCTTGTATATTCATTTTTACCCTTTTATATGCTAATCTTTACTTCCTTAAGAAATGCCCTTTTTGTCTTTTCTTTTTTAGGCAAGTTGCCTTAACTTATGGGTATAAATACCCTTGTACATATAACTATGAGAAGATAAATCATTCTTAATACACTTTTGAGTACTTTTCTTCCTTATGTAAACACTATTTGTTTACTTACGGCAACACTCTTATCATTTCCCTTAAGCAAAACTAGGTAGCAAGTAACCTCACAAGACCAATTCATGCATCTTATCGAATTGTGCCATATGTCCTCAAAAGTTCCATTGGTACATCATATCTTCTGAAGCTGTTTATGGGTTTTGCTTAACCTTCATTCGTCATTCATTCATTTTCACACTTTCTTCCATTAGTTCTTTTTTAGCTTTCTATAATCTAAGACCCATCCAGCGATCGGTCTTATTTGTTCTTGGCCATGGTTCATAACAATTTGCACATGAGTAAAGAACAAACAAGATAAATAAGTCGTGTGTGTGTTCATGTACAAGAAGAAGTGCGGAGAAAAGAGGAAAAAAAAAACTTATTAGGTGCATACTTATATAGTAGGCACTACACGACCCGAGATATGACCATGTCTTATAGTCATGTAACCTTCTATGATAGACGAATGAAGGTCGTCTACAATTGATACTGTCCAAGACATAACCGTGTGATGTGTCTCTAGGGCTAAACATGCAGAGAGACATCACAACAAAACAAACATGGAAAAAGGTTAGCAAAATCCGAGCAACTACTGAATGGATATGACATTGATCCTACTCGGCCTACAATCCACCAGATATGACACATTAGTCCAAACTGAAGGGTCACTTATCACTTGCCACTTGCCACTTGCCATTACTCCTTACTAAAGAGAATAGATAGGAGTTAAGAGATAAAAAGAAACACTAAGGTTACTCAATTGAATAATTATGTATTGAAAGTTTGATGCTTACATACTAAGAAGTAGGGACTTATATACTTATCCACTAAGGTTACTTTATATGTATAAAAAGACAAAAAGGGTATTTTACACTTAGGTTATATGAAACATATTAAAAAGGGTAAAAGAGATAAAGAATATTCAGTACGAAAAGAAAGAATAATTCTAGAATATTATGTCAAAAGACACTTGTCACTTGGTGGCCAATCATTAGGAACATGTTACAAAGTAGGTGAAAATAAGAGGGCATTGTAGTCAGCGGCCGACCAGGTCTGGTTCAAGTTGAGGACCAATTAATTCTGAAAAGAAGTTAGTTTGCTTTAGGGTCGGATGCTTATGGTCAAATCGAGAGCTCACCTCGGCTATTCTTAGGCTATCTCCTAAAGTAAAATGTTACTGCTAAATAGGGGCAGATCTAATGCATGTAAGGATTTAATAGTCAGGTTAGTTGGAGATCAACTCGGGGTAGGAATCCCTATCTTGGCTATGGCCTAAAGCTAGAATCCTCTGGCAAGTTCTTGGAGTCCTTTAGCTTAGCTGCACATGATCGGTCTGAAGGGTTGATTCCTATCATTTGCTTTGGGGTTAGAAAGATTTGTCCTCAAATCTAAGTGGCCTCTGCTCTTTCTTCTAGGGCACTTGTTGAGTCTTCTTCTATTGGTTGGTGAAGGATCAAATCGGATACATTGAAGGTGGAAGAAACTCCATAGTCATTAAGAAACTCAATTTGATAAGCATTGTGGTTGGTTTTCCTCAAGACCTTGAACGGACCATTAGAACGAGAAGATAGTTTGTTCTATCTCTAGTATAAGAATCAATCTCAGCTAAGGTGAATCCATACTAGGTCTTTGGGCTAGAAAGAAACAGTTCGATGGCCTCGACTACCAATCTCTTATTGTCTCTAATTGAACTTAGCGATCTTCTTCGTTATAGACTGATGTAGCTCATGCAATTCTTAGGCTCAATCTACTCTCGATTGACTTTCTTCAATAGCTGTTGGGGTTCCAATCATATTTAGGGGAATAGTAAGGTTAAGGCCATAGACGACCTCGAATGGGGGCTTCCTTATAATATTATAGACAATTCGATTGTATGCCAACTCTACAACTAATAGGCATAGACCCTAATCCCGTAAGTTCTTTCCCTCGACAGCTTTAGGTAGATTACCTAGCATCCTATTTACCACTTCAGTTTGGGTGTCAGTTTAAAAGTAGCTATTAGAGTCAAATGCAAATTTAGTTCTAAGTCTTTTCTAAAGAGTCTTTCAAAAATAGCTCAAAAATTTTATGTCTTGATCTAAAACAATAGTCCTTAGTACTCCATGTGGTCAGAAAATCTCCTACAAAAACAAATTAGTGACATATAAGGCATTATTAATCCGATAGTACAGAATGAAGTGTGCCATCTTGCTGAAGCAGTTCACTATAACAAAAATAAAGTCCTTCCCTTTAGATGTTTGGGGCAACCTTAGGACAAAGTCCATGCTGAGGTTGGCCTAAGGTAAAGTGGGTGTTTATAGGGGCATGTACTCTCTGTAGGGTTCTCTCTTCCCCCCAGCATGCTTGCGCACTTCAAAACTACTAACTACCTTATGGACATCTTTGGCTAAACCAGACCAACAAAATTTTTCTTTCAACATATTAGTTGTCTTGGTCTCCTCAAAATGACTAAATAATCTTCCGCTATGACCTTCCTTAATCAACAACTCACATATGGAACGGTTTAGTATCTACAGCCTTTGATCCTTAAGAAGGTAGCCATCATTGAGATAATATCCCTTGATAACAATTCCGTCCTTACACCGTTCAATGATAGGGTTGAAATGAGAATCATGAGCATAATGCTCGATAATTAATGAGAATCCCAATAATTTTGTCAACAAAGTTTGCTTTCATGATAAAGTGTTAGTAACCACATTTAAGCTTCCCTTCTTATGCCAAATGATGTACGAGAACCCTTCCATAAACTCTAATCACTTGGCTTGTCTCTTTGAAAGTTTATTCTAACTCTCAAGATGCTTCAATGATTCATGTTCAGTGTAAATAACAAACTCTCGTGGTAACAGGTAGTGTTGCCAAATAGTAAGGGCTTGGAAAAGGGAGTACAACTCCTTCTTGTACACAAAATAGTTTAAGGTAGGACCACTAAGTTTCTCATTGTAGAAGGCAACAGGTCATTACTATTGCATCAAGATAGTACCAATTCTAACTCCCAATACATCACATTTTAGTTCGAAGGGCTTATCAAAGTCTGGTAGTGATAAAACAGGTGTTAAGGTGAGTTTTTCCTTGATCTCTCTAAAGCTCTATTCAACTTGGTCATTCTACCTGAATCCTTTACTCTTCTTAGTCAACTCGATCAATAGGGTAGCTATTGTACTGAAGTCCTTAATAAATCATCTATAGAAAGAAGCTAGGCTATGGAAACTTCAAACCTCAGTGATATTTTTAGGCGTTAGCCATTCCAGAACAACTCAGATCTTCTCCTCATCTACTCAGATTCCTTCCCCTGATACTATAAACCCTAAAAATATCACTTCTCTTTAGGAGAACATTCATTTCTTAACATTTCCATACAACTTCTCGATTCACAAAATGTCAAATACTTCACAAAGATGTCAAACATGGTCGTTCAAGTTGATACTATATACCAATATATCATCGAAGTACACAACCACATATCTCCCAATTAGAGGGTGCATTATATGGTTCATTAACCTCATGAATGTGCTTAGCGCGTTAGTAAGCCTAAACAGCATAACCAACCATTCGTAAAGTCTGTACCTAGTCTTGAAGGCGGTCTACCATTCATCACCTGACCTTATGCGAAGTTGGTGGTAGCTACTCCACAAATCAATCTTCGAGAATATTTTGGCGCCATGAAGCTCATCTAACATATCATTGAGCCTCGGTATCAAGTATCTATACTTAACAGTAATTCTATTGATTGCTCGACTGTCGATGTACATACACCATGAACCATCCTTCTTTGGAATAAGTAGAGCTGGTACAACATAAGGGCTCATGCTCTCCCTCACATACCTTCATTTTACAAGCTCATCCATCTACCTCTTCAGCTCGGTAGCCTACTCAGGGTTCATCTTATATGCAAGTCAGTTTGGGAAGGCGATGCCTAGCTACAAGTCAATACAATGCTCTATGCCTCGGACTGGAGGTAGTCCTCTAGGTAGTTCTTCTGAAAATAGGTCAGAAAACTCATTTAGTAAGCTTTAGATCTCTTTTAGAACATCCTGTAATTCCCTCATCTCTAACAATCTCCTAACCTACAGCAACATGAGCTCATCAGCCTTCTTAGTAGATTAGAGCTCTCTTTGGCTTATCACTAAGGCTTTCTTCTTACTAACTTAGGTGAGCTAATTATGGACTTCAATTACTTGGGACGAGGTTAGAGATTGCAACACAATCTTTCTCCTATCCTTGATAAAGGCATAGGTATTCTTATCCCCATCGTGAGTAACACATCGATTGAACAACTAAGGTCATCCAAGCAGTAGATTTGAAGCTCCTATGGGGACGACATCACACACCACTTTGTCCCTGTATACATTTTCAACACTAAATGGTATGATCACTTGTCCGGTCACGTACAAAGCACCCTTGTCATGAAGCTAATATAGCTTATAAGGTTAGGGATGCTCTGAGGTCGGTAGACCCAACCTTTGCACAAAGGATTATACAACCACATTTGTACAACTTCCTCCATCCACTATGATCGTACATAATTAACCTTTAACGATACACTTAGTATGGTACAAATTCTCTCTCTTATCCTTCGCAGAGTTTAGTAAGGAACTCAAGACTCATCTCAAGACTAAGGTCATCACTTTCCCCTGGTCGGCATAGATATAAGTCTCCTCTTCCTCTTCAGCTTAGGGTTTTCCAACATCTTCTTCCTTCTCGAGCTCGCTCTTGTCAATGCTATCCACTACATCTCCTTAAAGCACCATGACATGTCAGTTCAAACACTCAATGGCCATATGTCCGAAGCCCAAGCATTTAAAGCACTTTACCTCACTGGTCTTCTGTTCGGAAGTCTACCCTTTCTCATATGTCATCAAGGTTAACTTACTCTTGGTTCAGCCCTATTGTCTAACTCGGCCTTGTTAGTTTCCTCAGCTATCTTTAGGTCGGTCATTCCTATCCTTAGTCTTATATAGCCTCCTCAGCTCGGTTTGAATAGATTGGCACAGTACTGGTACCTGCAATAATGCCAGCCCAGGTTGGCTCAAAACACTTCTCCTTTACCTTTTAACCCTCTATGCTATCTTGATGGCCTCTTCCAATATATAAAACCTCTGTATTTCCACAATATTGTGAATCTCATACTTAAGCCCAAAAACAAACCTTGATACCATATGAGCCCTTGGTTCTTCTACGTCGGCTTGAATCATTAGTATCTAAAACTCCCTAACATAGTCATCAATAGATTGACTTCCTTAGTGAAGCTCTTAAAATTTAGAAAATGTATCTTATAGGTAAATCTTGAGCACAAATCTACCTCTTAACAATCTTTTCTTCTCATCGTAAGTTCTAACACCTCATCTTCCATCTCTTGTTCTAGTTGCATTCAGATTCTTTCATTATATAGTAGCATACCCAGTAAACTCCAATGTAGCAAGTTGGTTCATTATATAGTAGCATACTTTCTTGACCTTCTCTTCCCACTCCAAGTATTCCACTAAAGGGTAGGATTTGCACCTTAACGTTGTCTAACCCTTAAGAAACCTAACGTCCTCATCCTTACACTAGTAAATAGTCTACCTCTTCTCCTCCAAACTCTTCAACATCCAACTCCTCATCATCTTCCCTAATCTCCCCCAACTCTAGTCTTCGTCTGGCAACTCAATTTGCTACTCCTCCGGCTTATAGCGGTCAAATTCGGCGATTAGTTTAATTGCCTTAGCCATAGTGTCTCTTAGGGGTGTCTTCTTGTGGGTTTTGTTGCTATATACCTTAGGGTTATTGTCTGTTAACTTACATTACAATGACTAGACTCTCAACAAGGTTTGTAAGTCTATCAAGTTTGTCATCAACTAATACTATGGTGTTAACAATTGTAATACCTGATGGCTACTTAAATAGAATAGAAACAAACTTGCTCTATTTTCATAATGGGAAACAGAATAGAATCTAAGTAACAATGAAACCACACTTGCTGTCACACAAATATACTGTAGTAGCTACAAAAGGAACATAGCAGCCACTAACAGTAAAATGAACCAAAACTTTAGAGCTACTTCATACTCTCTCTCATAAAACCATGCTCTAATGCCAACGAAGTTGATGTGTCTCTAAGGTTGAACACATGGAGAGACACTACAATGAAAGAAACCAAAACAAACAAGGAAAAAGGTTAGCAAAGTCCAGGCAGCTACTGAATGGATATGACGCACTACTTAATCTTACTCAGCCTATAATCTGCTAGATATGACATATTGGTCTATACTGAAGGGTTACTTATCACTACTCCTTACTAAAGGGAATAAATAAGAGTTAAGAGATAATGAGAAATACTAAGGTTACTCAACTAAATAATTCTATATTGAAAGTTTGATGCTTGCATACAAGGAAGTAAGGGCTTATATACCTATCCATTAAAGTTACTTTACATGTATGAAAAGATAAAAAGGGTATTTTACACTTTGGTTACATGAAACATACTAAAAGGGGTAAAAGAGACAAAGAATATTTAGTATGGAAAGAAATAATCATTGTAGAATATTAAGTCAAAAGACACATATCACTTAGTAGCTGGTCATTAGGAATATGTTACAAAGTAAGGGAAAATAGCAGGGCATTGTAGTCAGAAGCCGACTTAATCTGGTTCAAGTCGAGGACCAATTAGTTTTGAAAAGAAGTTAGCTTACTTCGAGCTTGGATGCCTGTGGTAGGATCAAGAGCTCACCTCAACTATTCTTAAGCTATCTCTTGGAGTAAAATGTTGTTACTGAATAAGGGTAGATTTGATGCATGTGAGGATCTGATAGTCAGGTCAATTAGAGATTAACTCAAGGTAGGAATCCCCATCTCAGCTATGGCCTAAATCTAGAATCCTCCAAATGAGTCCTTAAAGTCCTCGAGCGAGTCCTTAGAGTCCTCTAGCTTGGCTATACGTGATCAGTCCAAAGAGTTAATTCCTATCACCATATCTTTAGACCATGCAGTAAGCTATTTTACCCTTTCTCTTTTTTTTTTTTTTTTTTGATTGTTTTTATTTTAATTTGTGTATGCCTAGCCTAAATGCATGAATACGAATGTAAATAAAAGAAACATAACTGCTAAACTAGATAATGAATCAAAGAAATCTAATGTGAAAATTAAACTAAAAAGAAAAACCTATTATGTTATACGTATCAATTTTGAATTGCATATACTAAGGTCCCTCAAGAATGTGTCCCATTCTCACAAAGTTAAAGATGTGAGGGACTCTTTTCTCAACAAATATATACTTAAGTGTGGTTTTGTTCCCTTAAATCACTTATGGTGAGTTTAGCAATAAGAGAAGATTTAACAATAGCTGTCTCCTCAAACTTGACATCATATCTTAGAAGCTGCAAGCATTTAATTTGAAGCACTACTTCTCCTACAAAAGATTCATAATAAGAAAATAAAGAAGGCTTTATATCAATTGCATTAACTTGTTTGTCAACCTCTTTAATGTTATCAATTGGGGTTTAAGGATTCTCATACTCTTCACCCATGTTGTGAAGCACTTGTAGATTGTGGGAATTAAAGGTAATGTCAATATTCTCCTCTAACTCATCTCTACTCTCAAAACACTTTGCTTCACATTCATCACTAATAGGATCCTCTAAATTTTCCAACACCTTTTCTCCTTCAACTACTAACTCACTCTCTCCATTACTTAAGAACTCTTCCATGTGTCTTAAATGACCACTCTTTAAAAGGGAGTTAAAAGACTTATTCATTGAAGACCTAGAGTGGTATAATAAGGTAACTGAAGGTAGTAAAGGGTCAAAACTATTAAAGTAAAAGGTGTCATACTTCTCCTAATGTTCACTAGCCAACTCCGCCATAGTTTTTCCTTATGGTTGCTCATCTACCTGTATACTAGGTTGATATAGCAAAGTAGTTTGGGTATGGATTAGGTTATTAAAAGTCCAAAGATCCTTGGTTTCATATTTTTCCAAGTAATTTGTAAGAATTTTTTCTAGAGATTTCTCCTTTAGTTGCTCTTCCTAGAAATTGGAATAATGTGTATGTTGGATATTAGGATTAAAACATTGATAGGAATAATAATAATTCTTACAATAGAGACACATATCCCCATAATCCATGGGTATGGGTTCTATATAATTGCTTCAAGAAGAATTCTAATAGCTATCTCCTTGATTTCACCAACTGTACTTCATAATAATCTTAGTAGCCAAGTAAATTCAAATCAATAAATTGAAATATCCTTAATCCCAATTCACAAACAATAAAATAAAATATGCAAATGTTAAGAAAAGACAAACTAAAATGCAAAATTAAGTAAGTTTCACAAAGCCATCCTCTCAATTTCAAGATCGATTTCGATCAAATCTTTTGACTAGCTTCTTATTATGTACTGCACTAAAGAAAATAGAGAATTTAGTCAAGATCACACTAAGAAAATAAAAAAATTCCTAAAAAAGAAAATAAATCAAGAAAGATAAGAAAAGGATGGTTAGATTAATAAATCTATTAGCTTTCTTAATAATAAGAGTCCCCAGCAACAGTGCCAAAAACTCAGTAAATTAGGTAAGTGTAGCTATCAATTTATAACATAGTGGATATAAGTCCAAATGTCGATCTCTAAGAAACTCTAACTACTAGTACTCACTAGGTCTCTATTATCTAATCGACAAATTAAATTTCAAGAAACTTAAAGAACCTAATTTAAATTACGATGACTAATAAATTAACATCTAATTAAGAATTATTCATAAACTTAAATAAGAAAGCAATGGAATTATAAACTACTTCA
Source organism: Lumnitzera littorea (assembly GCA_024138015.1). NCBI lineage: Eukaryota > Viridiplantae > Streptophyta > Magnoliopsida > Myrtales > Combretaceae > Lumnitzera > Lumnitzera littorea. The sequence goes on from JAMXBB010000010.1 coordinate 57,402,789, forward strand.
AGATTAAAAAAAAAGTGTATCTGTATATTTGCTTCTCCTATATCTAACATGTGATTTTCCTAAAGATAATCTAATTTATTTTTTAATCTTTCTTGACTGGGATAATTCTATACTCAAGTTAATCACTTTCTTAAGTTAATTAACCATAATCCTAAAATCAACTATTAGAATCTCTTCTCAATAGTATGACTTAAGATTGCTTTATTAAACAACAAATTCTCTATACTTTAATTCAAAATTCTAGAAGGACCATGCAAATTATCTCTAATCTTGCACCAATCCTCATCAACTATGCCTAGTCTAATCTTATATGAAATCTCTCAATTCTCTTATAAGATATCAAACTTTAGATTACTACTTATGAAAATAAAAACCTAAATCATAAAAGAAACATAGTTGAACCAAGAAAAATACTAAAGAATTAAATTAATCAAATACTAATCATGTTACATGAGTATATTTAGTCTCTACAAGATTTAGATACCAAAGATTTACTCTCTACATATCATAAAATAAGAATCTAAAATCAAAGAATAGAGAAAAATAAAAGGATGAATCATGAAATCTAAAGAAAATTTGAATCTTACAATCTTCTTTACGCCTTCCTTTCTTAAGTGTCTTTAACGTGAAAAACTCTTTAAAATTTGTGCCAAAAAGTTCTCTCTAAAACAAACCCTAACATGGCCTTATAAAGGAAGTGTATAAAAAAGAAAAACTCAACTAGAAAAGATACGACGAAGGACACAATCATGTCTTTTAGTTATGTTCTAGGCTATGACAATTGAAAATAAGCTCCAAATTTGTTTGGAAACGACACAGTCGTGTTGTTCAATTGTGTCATTCTTTAAACCTTCATAACTTGCTCATTTTAGCTCCGATTTAAGTGGAATTTGTTTCTATTTTATCAATTAAGTATTATAATCTAAAAATAAAATCAAATATTAAGAAAAATCATAAAATATCACCATATAAAATATGTGCAATTAGGAACTCATCAAATAACATTGTTCAACCATCAACCTTTACATATGAAGAAAGTAAAAATACCTAAGTCATCAAGATATTTGCCCCCTTTCACTAACATGCTAAAAGAAGCATGTAAAGCCGAAATCATAAAGCATATAGGAAATTTCAATATCATGGCACCAAAGCCTTGGAAAAATACCAAAAAGGACTATTTAAAGGAGAAAACATTAATATTGAATTTCAATACTAGAGGAGAAAGAAAAGTTATAGAATTCCCAACAAATTAGTAAACTGTGAATAAATCTACTTAAATTGCATAAATATAGGGAATCATTACGTATTGTTGTAATGGGCTAAATTTTTTCTTGATTCCCACAGACAACGCTAATTGTTGACTAGTAATTTTCATTCCAATACGCAAGTTCCTGCAAAATAAGAACATGGCTATAGGGGATGTCGGATGGTACTCTAATACTGCCACTCTGATGCTTAAGTCAACCCTCTTCTAATGTGAAATGGATTGTAGAATGCCAATGAGAGTTAGAAAATAAAAGAAAGGGTCTCCTTACTTAGGAGTTTTGCCTAGTATTTATAGCGAGTCAATGGAAATTATATTTAGACTAGATTTAAATATTGAGGTCTAATATAAGCCCGCATAATAGTTATAAAAAATGCCTATCAATAATAGGTAAGTTGATGAAGTGGTAAAAGACTCTTGAGTAAGAGGAGTAGTGTACCCATACAATTGTTGAGGTGCTACTAACTCACCACAAGGTTCCACCATCACCATTAACTTAGGATTCCAATGATGATATTGAGGAAATTACCCAAGAGGAGGACAATGAGAAGGAGGAGGAAGAAGATTGAGTTTCCTTTTATTTTCATTTTCTTTTTAAAAGACTCAATTACTTATTTTCATTTATATGATTGTAAACCTTAACACTTTACCTTTTCTTCTTTTCTATTAACTATTTGATTTCTTATCTACTAATAGTTTTGTAAGGATTGACATCACATGCTCGATTTAGTAGTTCTTCAATTATTTAGTTTTATTTAGTTAACTTCTTTTCTTTCATAGTTACTATTAAAAAGGAACCATTAGGCTTGAATTAATCGAATGTAATTCATGGATCTAGACACAAAAATTTTCATGGTTAATGCCATAAAATCGAGGAAGTTCTAGTTTCCTTTTCTCCTTTTATTTTTATTATGCTTCAATGGTAGTATGCATTGGGAATAATGTATAATTTAAGTATGGGGAGGAAAGAATATGAATTATATGTTAATGAGTACAAGTTGAATGAATATCATACACTTGAATTTCTCCTCTATAAGAATAACTTTAGAAATTTACACCGTTATATGTATAAATAGCAAGTAAATTTTTTTGAAATTTTCACACAATGCTTTATGACCTGAGTTCACTTTACTAAATTTGAGCAATTAAATCTATTGATAGTTGATTTTCATCCCGATATAATTGTTGATGGTTAATTTTCATCCCGATATCAGGATACCTATAAAACGAGAAAACAGCCTTGAGGGGGCACCAGATGATGTTCTAGCACGACCACTCTGATACCTATGTCAGCCCCCCTTCGTCATGTAGAGAGAAATGTCTAAGTAATTAGAAAAAATGAGAGATTGGAAGAGAGTCTCCCTTATCTAGGGGTCTTACCTAATATTTATAATGAGTCAATGAAGATTGTCAATAGATCGAGTCATTGGATTGGGCTTAGATATTAAACCTACTAATATAAGCTCACATAATAATTATCAAAAAATGCCTATCAACATTTGCCCCGTATTCTATTTAGAATGACTTTAGAAATTTACACCGTTATACGTATATAAGCAAGTAAATTTTTTCAAAATTTTCCCATAATACTTTATGACCTGAGTTCGCTTTACTAAATTTGAGCAATTAAATCCATATGATCTAGAGTTCTATATTGCTTAAGCTTAAACTTAGACTCAAGATTAAAATGGATACTAATAGGTTAAGGATTAGTTATCTATATTTCTAAGATTAATTCTAGAGGATAGTTATCTAATTCTATTTATCTTAATTTTTTTTTTTTCAAATTAGGTGAATAAATGAGATTTATCCTTTGGAAGTTTCTTGAAAAATCAAAATAATTAGAGGCATAAGAAAAGTAAAAAAAGAAAAAAAATGATAAGGATTAATCTTGGGCTCTTAAAAGAGTAAGATTCTTTCTTGCTGGCAATACAAAAAGGAAACTAATTAAAAATTGTCAAGAATTGGCCCTAATCCCATAATAAAGTGAGGTTATTTCCTACTATCAATATAAAAATAAGGGCTAAATTAATAAGGATCTACCTTATTCCATCAGAAGAGTAAGGTTCTTTTCCAATGCTAATGAGCTTTAGTAATCAAATTAAAAAGCTTTCCAATGTAAACTAAAAGAAATGAGATAATCAAAGAATCAATTGATGTAACATGCATCAAGTCTGATATTTCATAATAAAAACAAACTTTGAGAAGATTTTTCTCCTCTTGAGTTAGAGTAGTGAAATTCTTATAATTCTTTCTTAATTTGTTGATATTTGTTTTTATCTCTAATTTAGTCTCTGTTTAAGTGATAAGGCTAATTCTAGATTATTTGGATTAATTATTGAAAATTAGTAGTTCTTTAAGTGTTAATATCTAAGTGATTTAAGGGCATTATAAAGTTAAAAAAAAAAAGGGTGATTTCGAAGGAAATTGCAAAGCTCTTCAATTTGAGGATGTACTTTTCTAAGGAAGAATTGGTGATTTTTGTCTTTAAGATATAATTGTTTTGATATTTCGATTATTTTGCTTGAAGACAAGTAAAAGCTTCAGTGTGAAGGAATTTCCTAACATTCATTTAACATATGTATTTTAGCCTAGTTTTACATGATTTTATCCATTAATTATATTAGTTTTATAGTAATTTGAAGCTTAATTCATTAATATTTTAGTTGTAGTAGTTTTGGAAGCTTTCGATAAATTTTTAAGAGATTTCTATGGATGATTTTAAGCTTAACTCAAGAAGTGCATTGACTAGGTAATTGAAGCAAAGGAATTCAAGCAAAAATTTAAGTCTAGAGAAGTGTGTAGCCGCTATGGCCATGTCACCTCTCATCAAGAATTTCCATCCAATCAGAAGAATTTGCATGTGAAGTATAAGATAACGCTAGCCATCATAGCCATAATCTTAGGGCTTGGTGAAGCCATGATTTGTAAATTTTCTATTTTTAGTAAGTTTTCTTTGTAAATCTAAGTCCAATCTCTATAAATAGGTGTTTAGGTTTAGGTTGCAACTAGAGCTCCTTAGAGAAGAGCTTATAAGGTAAATTTATGCATCGGTCCTCTTTTTTATTTCTTCTTCTTTCTTTTAATAACTATGTCATAATTTTATTCATTCATAGTAAACCGTTAGTGAACCTGAATTTTTGTTGTAACTGTTAATGTTTTCTTTATTCAATTTATGATATTGTGTTTTGTGATCTAATACTAGGTTGTATTGTTATCTAATTCAATTTTATTGGTGATTAAATTAATGAGAGAGTTTGCTATAGAGTTTGCAAGATCCTATAGTATAATTGGCTGATACAATTAGAAGTAATCAATTTGACTAAGGTTTGGCTTTTTGGTTTCTTCGGATTAGGTTAATCTTTAGATACTCCATTGCAAAGGCGATTCAAGTATAGTATACTTTAGGTTAGGAATTAATTAGAGACATGAATCCAATTAGTTCATATCAAGAATCTCTACAGTCCAAAATTACAATAGAGGTGGAAAAGTTACATAGAACTAGGTAGTAAATAACATAAAATTTACTAAGGATTATGTATCCCTCTTAATTTAATTAATTTTGTTATTATTTGTATATTTTTTATTTATTCCTATATTTATAATTAATTTTGTTGTTTCATTTTATTTGTCCTTATTTAAGTATTATTGTTCTTTGTTTTATTGCTTATTCAATTATTGATCTTAATTACAAAGTTAGATAATTAGAGATTATAGGGTAAAACTACTGATAATTTAGGATTCACTCATATTTATGGTTCCTTATAGGATTAACAATTTGGACTTAAAATCCATTGTTATACTATAACTTGATTAGGTGCATTTACCTAATGCCACCTTAAGCATAACAACAAGTAACCAAGGAATTTAATCACTTACATATAATAACACATTAAACTTGAGTTAATAGGCCAAAATGCAGAATAGTGGTATATATAATGAACTTGTATAACTACTGAAATATTATTTATATTATAAGAATACATGGTGAAGGTACATATCAAACTGCACCTGTGTAAATGATTAAGAGTTTAAGTAAGTTTAGGATCAATATGTAAATGTATTCCAAAGTATTGTTTCATGGTACTTAGAAGTTTAAGATTATATTTGGTTGAGCTTGTAAGTAGGTTGGTTGTATGCATACTTATATGTCTCTATTCTTGACTAGACTACTTTGTGAACAACATTGCATGATTGTGATTTGTTGAACTGCATGAATTAAGTGGTCATCCTTAACCAAACTAAGCTATATGGCACATAAGACTTAACTAGACATGTGAAATCCAATAGGGGATGATTAGAATTCTTTGACCAAGTACCAATCTCATTAAAAGGGATAGTTAAAATGGTCTATTTTTCAATCTTACTTGAACTAAGTGATAGGAGAGATGTTTTTGGCAAGTTTGAAGGCGTTGATCTGAAGGTAGTTACCAAAGGAGGGATGTTTCATTACATAAGCTTAGGTTTTGGTCGTAAGCTATCACATTCATGTTGAAACTTTTTAAACTCGAATTAAAGTGAGTGTAAATTCTCTAATTTTACAATGGACCAAACAATTTCGTACGATGGCATTTCTTTTGTTGCATTACATCTAATTAATTGCTGGATAACAATGTATATACTTATTGTAAATTCTTATGTCTCCATCCCTACTTATTAAACAGTTAGTTACTCCCATCTCTATAGATCTTTTTATAGATGTAGACTAGGATGCTATGCTATAATCATCCCATTGTTAGTTACTGTTAGGTTTAAGGTATGAGGCAAAGAACGAAGGAGCAACTAAACTTTTGAAGTTTTTAGTGTTTTATATTTTGATTTTTTCGTATTAAAAATATGTACATATCTAAGTAATCTACATTACAAAGTTATGTAAAGCACACTCTGACAAACTAGGCTATATTATGTGAACTATTCACTTCAAAACAAATTAATCGTAGACCCCTTGTGTGAATTAAATCTAATATAGCAGTTGTGAGGTTAGCTTCTATCTTAAAATGGTTTATATGGCCAAATCGTTACAACATTGCCACTTCAAAGTATAATTACCCTATTTCACCTGAATTTCCAAAAAAAATTCTAAAGATTCTAAATTAATGAAATTAATTCCAAGAAAATTTATTTGTAGATAATTTTGTTTTTGGTTTCGTATATTATTTTATTTTTAATGAAATTTTTTAGTTTTATGGTAGGTGCTTGATTACATGCTCAATTATTATGAATTTTCAATCTAATTTTTAAATATCATGATGATGTTATTTCATGCTCAATAATCTATGTAGTCTTGTTATGACATCTAGGTTACACAAATGAAAAAGGTTTTCATGATTAACACGTTTCATATTTATTAAAATTTTACTTATTAATACCGGTAAATATGAAATTTTTACTAAGTTGAGCAATTTTTTTAAAAAAATTGTTGAATTTGAGTTTATTCAAATTGTAGAGTATTATAATGATATGAAGAATGGTCACATTCATTTTCATGTGTAAAAATGATTGTTTGTATAGTTAATCGTGTTTTCGAGGATATAAATGTGTTTTTTAATAAAGAGGTAATAACCTCTTTTAAATAAAAAAGTATAATATAAATTCTATGTATTTTTCTAGTATAAAGCAATAGCCTAATGGTATAAATATTAATCTCATTACATGATACATTAGGTTCAATTTCCTCCTCTCTTAAAGTTGTAATATGATAGTTGACAAAGAAGAAAAAATGTAAAAGAGTAACAACATAAATTCTATATGTTTTTTCTAGTATAAAGTAATTTTTGTATAGTTATTTGATAATTTGTGCTATTTATTATGAAATTTACATATAAGATGGTTTAAAGTTACAATTGGGAGTTGATTTTTGTTAATGTCTAATTGAGATGTGTTGATAAAACAATACTTTTATGCTTCATCTATAGTGATCAAATGTGGTAGTGGTAGTTTATGATGAATTTTTATGGTATTTTAGGTTTGGGTTATAATATCTATATGATAGACATTAGTTGGAGGTATGAAACTTTACTATGGTTTAATGACATCTAAAGGTACACCTTTCATACTATATTGTATAAATATGATTTTATTATTTATATAAACTAAGCCATTTATTGAGACAAAGGAATTTTTTTCAAATATATTACTATAAATGGACATGTTCATACAAACTTGATGATACTAATATTATTAAATTTGAATAATTAAAAAAACAAAATGAATATCTTTATAATGTTACAAAAAATATCATCTTACAACAAATTGTACAAAATCAAAACATAACTTTACAAATGGAATCTATGCTCTAATAAGATCAAAATAATATATCATAAACAATAGTTTGCGTAATACCATAGGGTTTTAAGCCAATACAATAAAGGGTGCCATGGAACGTTATTTATTTCTATTCAAACTTTACAGTAAAACTAGAAAAGTTAGACGAAGTATTTTAATAAAGTTAATTTCTTAAAATAAGTTATATAAAAGATTTAATTTGAGAAAAATATTAATTTATTAATAAAGCCAATAATTATCAAAAATGAAAAATTTAAGCTTTTAGATATAGCAAAATATTAAAAATAAGTTACTTGACTTATAAAAATACTAAATGAAGTTGAATTACATACAATACACATATATTTACATAGGACATACATTATATGTATTAAATATATAAATATGATAATAATAAATTATAAAAAAAAGGTAAGTTAATATAAAATAATGAAAAATTAATTAAAAATGATTTAGTGTGTCACCAAATGAAGTGTCAGCATAGAAAACAATGGAAAACATGAGTCATCATCAATTTAATAAGAAATTATCACCTCAAGCTTACAATTTGTAGAAAAATGACGTATATGTCACATGTCCAATTTTTATTAAGTCTAACCAACTTGATACCTACCAATAAGACCTCTACAATTCAAAGACAACATTTTGGAAATTTGGAAATACAAGAAAAATCACTCAAGAAAACTTAGGAAAAATTAGAACAAAATTAGAAAAAACAGGGTCAGTTTTAGCTTAGGATGGTTCACCTAGCATCCTATAACTTAACTTAGAGCAACTTGGGAGTCTAATAGAAGGTCGTGTTGCCAATTGTTCCGGCAAGGTATAGTGGTCAGAGGGTAGCCAAAAGTGGCCGGTTCAAGTGACTCAATTTTTTGGCAAAAATTTTCTTAATTTTCTAAAATTATCAAATGGTGTTACTTAATTATGAAATTTGGTTTTCTAAGGTTATTTTATGTTTAGATTAGTATAGTAATTTTATTTTAATTAAATAGTTAGCTGGAATATACGGTGCTTAAGGAATTACCTTATTTGGGCAAAAATTAAATTAAATTTTAGAAATATTAAATAATGTCCTTTTGAGCTAAATTTATGTACATATGTTTACTATATATATTTAATTTTAATAACAATAATTTTTTAAAATAATAATTTTTACTATTTATTATAATTATTTTAAATAAAACTAGTAATTTTATTATTTTATTAGAATAATTAGTTTATGGTAAAATCAATGAATGAGGCCTACATATTCTAACTTCTAGAAGTTTATAATAATGTTTGGAGCACTTGATTTTTATATTGTAATTAAATTTGTTTATTTTCCTGATTTTCACTAATTTTGAGCTAAAACGCTATTTTTAGAAATATAAGCGATAAGCGATAAGCTAATTCAATACAATAGATGGTAAATATCTCTACATATTTTTGTGAGTTCATAGTATTTTTCATAGAACTAATTGGGCTTATATGCTATTTATTATGTATTTTGCTTGGTATAAATTTACATATTGACCTAATATATGATATATTAATTAGTACTAGTGAGATATTTGTTAAATTTGCAAAAGATTAGTATTTTTGGGTATGTAATAGATGTTGACTAACTTGGGAAATGTGGAATTTTATGATTTTTAATTTAATATTAAAGTTTACTTGAGTTAATTACGAAGTTATGATAACATATAGTAGAGTTAGTAGCGAGAAAAGATAATTTTGGGCTTGTAACCATATTGATAAGTCTTGTTTCTTAAGATATCTCAATAGTACTCAAAATAATGATCTTGAAAATATAAAGTTTACTAAAATCGGATAAAAAACAAGTAAGATACAATCAGAAGAAGCTTAGAAATGCGATAGTAAAAGTTTATAAAAGTTTAGTTTTGACCTAGAGTTTACTTAGAGACTGTATGTATTTTCCTAAGTGTGATAGGAAGGAAAGACCACATCATAAAGCTTAGAATTTTGCACTTCTATCAAGCTCAGGTAAGTAGATATTTTTATTTTTGTATAAGTAAACCTATGTCTACTTAACTTAGAGTTAGTTATGTCATAAACTGTAATTATGTACTAGATTGGTTGAATACGTGGTTTTGTTAAATAAGCATTGATTGAGAGCAATTTTTCCTCATATATGATTAATTTGTCGATGTATGTTATTACTTGGAAAACTTAGAAAATGAACTGTCCTTTAGGGTATTTACCTAAGTAAACCCTATATGAAGGAATGAATTATAAAGTTGAGAAACAAAGCTAAGGTTAAGATAATCAAATTATTTATAATGTAAAACTTGAGATTTGTACCTAATATTAGGTTGTTGTATTGCTTACTACATTTATGGCATGATATGAAAGGACCTACGAGTCAAGTTTTTGAAAACTTGAATATTGCTAAGTGATAACTCTTATTTTAAACACATTCCACATGATGATTTTATAGTATTTCCCTTACATCTTTGGTTTTCTTTAAAGAAATTGATACTTAATTGAGTAAAATTTTGATTTCAAAGTTTGAACGCGTTTTTGGATTGAAAACGAAGAAAATGAATCAAGTTTCGCTCAATTTGGAGTTCAAATGAATGAATTATAAAGTTTTGAAGTTACATAAACAATAGGAATTTTGGTTAGAAAGTTACATAGTCTGAGACGCAACTATGTCCCCAGGCTATGTCCATCCAGAAAGATTTTAAGTGTCGAGGTCAAAAAGTTACACAACTTGGGGACATAACTATGTCCTAGGCTGTATCTGGTGACGAAAAAAAGGACTTTACAATACATTATAAAAGGACTTACTAGGGTTTCACACATAACATTAGACATTCAAAAGAGAAGAGACTTGAAGAGAAGGAGGAGTAAAAGGCGAAAGTAATACCTAACTTCAAGATTGAAGAGATTTTTCATCAACAAAAGGGGTTTTTCATGTTTTATTTCTTCATTTTGTTGCAATTCGTTTTTAGTTTCATTATGATAGCTTAAGATTCTTATATTTAAGATTGTGGAACCTAGGGTTTCATGTGACTATTAGATTGATTAATAATTTTCAATAATGTTTCTATCTTTTCTTGATTCAATTATGTTATTTAATTGTTAATTGATATTTCTAGGATATCAATCTATGATATTATGCATAATAATTGAGAAATCACATGTGTAATGAGATCTTGACATAATTGGAGAGAATTACATGTATACTTAGAGATAAGATAGATGTTTCTTCCGAAAAGTTGTTCTTTTGTGTGGGAATTCATTATATATTAATGCGATTCTAAATTACATTACTAAGTGAAGAGATTCCGGTAAATAATTTAGGATTAAGGTTAATATGCTTGAAAAAGGTATTAACTTTAATTGTGAATTCCTCCGGTCAAGAATAATAGAGATTGAATTAGATATATTTTAAGCGGTCACATGTTAAACACTAGGGGAAATAATTCCTAAATACGTTATTTGCTTTCTTGAAATTGTTCTTATTTTTATCGCTTTCTAAATTGCTTAATCAAGTCTCATAATTAGGTTAGTTTGTTAAATTAGTATTTTTAATTCATTCAACCCATCACAATTTTCCGGTTAGATAATAGAGCCAAGGTTAATATTAGCACTCGAAGTCTTTGAGGGATCGACTCGGACTCACATCCACTATATTAAAACTAATAGGTGCACTTGCCTTGTATCACTAAGCTAAGTTTTAAACATATAGAATTGCATTACTTAACTTATTCTAGCCACGATGTGTAGTTTTAGTTAAGCCGGCTAAGTGCTATATTTCTAAACTACAACGGACGGTTTTGTTTCACTGAGTTTGAGGGTTTTACTCCTAGGAAACTCCTTATTATCTCTAGGTTCCTAAATGTTGTATCCAAATATTTGGGTATATCGACTAACCAGATGAGTAATTGGAAGAGAATAGGATATCAGTACTAATGCATGTCATCTGTATGAGCATGGTACAAATTCCCTACATAGACAGTTTGTCTTGATTACTCAGATTATGAAATTGAATGTTTTATAATACTAATATTTATGAATGTGTGTTATGCTTTTTTTATGCTTTGTTTTATCTACTCTCACTTAGCTCAAAAAGAGCTAAGGAAATACTTATGTATTCTTAGGTTATAAAGAGAATTGAATAGGCATCAATGTCAGTTGTGGAATAGTCTTTTAAGAGTATGTAAGACGAAGTTAGCTACTTTTGAAGAAGCCTTGCCATATTTTTACCTTAGTTCCATGAAGGATTTATACAAATATAATGAAGGGAAAAAATATATTCTATGTTTTAAGTTTAGTTAAACTTGATGGATGTACTCTTTTGTATAAACAGGTGTAAAGTTGAACTTCATTGTAGTACTCATTTGTTATAAATAGAACTTTTATTGAATATAAACAAGTATTCCTATGAGATGGTACATCCTAAGCTATGCCAAGATATGCATTTTGATTGTATAGAGAAAATTATTTATGATATGATTTCAATATATATTATGTTACGTACAATCTATATATATACACATATAAATTACAAGATACTGATAATTGTTGTTATAAACTCATGCATATAAGTACTTAATATGTATAAATTCTTATCCAAATATGTACAATGGTTTATATGTACTTATATATGTGTTATTTCTATATATATATACACATATGCTTATAAGTACATATATATATATATGTTATTTCTATAAGCCTATAGTAAAGAAATATTATACTACGAAAAATAATAACTATAACATATTTACCATTTACAAATATATATGAGTGTAGGAGATTCACTAAGTATAGTCCATGAAGTATAGCAAACAAAAGGTTTACATTTTCATAACTCTTACAAAAACCAAATATAGGTTTTAATATATAGAATTCCTAAGTAATCAAGAGAAAGGGTAGGTATGGCTCGGTTCAATACAATGTTCCTCTCTGAATCGAAGTAAGTCATTCACTTTTTTTCAAAAATTAAACCTAACCATATAGTTTGATTCATAATTTTTCGAAAAAAAAAAAAAAAAAGAAGCAACTCAACTCATATGGTTGGCGATTTGAATCGTTATTGTAAATTAACTATTAACCATGCATATTACAATTTCATAATTTAGTTGGCAAATTGGCAAATAATATAGCTCTTGTGATGTCAACATTAAAAGAGTGAGCTTTCATTTAATTGTAATTTTTTTAACTGGCAAATTGACTGTTAATTTTGTAAAAGCTACATCGCATGTTAATGATGAGTGTAAAGACTTAGATAGCAAAGTTCTTTCAGTGTGTTTAGATAGCTGTTGAAAAGTAGAAATCGAAAGGAAGCACATTGATATGGGTAGAAACATGATGTTTAATAGCTTAACTGAGAAGTGGAAATGGATAGAAAATGAAGAAAATAAGTGAAAACATTTCCACTTTGTTATCCATTTCTTTTCTATCTAAAATTGGAGAGAAATGGATGGAAACGGGATATAATTATAAAATTACCTTACATAACAATATTCATCAAAATAAAAGAGGGGTAATTTTTGTAAATACTAACTTAATTTCTTTTCATTTCCTTTTTGCAAAATCAATAAAAAGAAATGGAAAATTTTCTCTCCATTTCATCCCATTTCCTCAATATATTCCCAAACATAAAATAGAAATTATAATTTTTTTCCACTTTCACTCTTTTCATTTTCTTTCTACTCGTTTCTACTCATTTCTCTTATATAAAAAGCTTCCAAACACAATGTAACTTTGAAATTGACAACATGAATTAGTTAAATAGGGTATCTCTTGGAAATTTGCTTCCCATCAAGTTTTTGTCAATAAGCATAGAAGAGAGTTGAATGTAGAAAATAATTAAAGGGCAAATAAAAGCCAAGTCCAATCCCATCGGTTGTACACTAATATTAGAGGCTTGAAATTTCCCTTCAAGGACTCTTCCTTCATTTATCCTTCCATAGAAAAAGTTGCTAAAGTCAAAATACATGGAGTTAGTTAACAAAGTGATCTTAATAATGAGCAACTTTAATGGAAATCTAGTTTTAATTATCAAGGAAAAGCTGCACAAAATGCAGTAGCTTTTCCTTTTCTTAACTAGGTTAATTCTTCAAAAAAAAAAAATTGATTCATTTCAATCTAATTCAAACCAAATCACAAACCGTTTTCTTATAGCTTAACTAAACCGTAAACCAAATTGAATTGAAAAAAGGCTAAATTTACTATAGTAGAACTAAGGTAGTATCTCTAGAAGCTCGTCTGAATACGGCTGCTAGACTACTTAAAATAAGTATTTGTTATAATTACTGTAATGATAATGTGGTGAAAGAGCTAGTGATTAAACTGCATGTAAAATAAGTACCTGATCAAGGCTTTGTCTCTCAAAGGCATTGTGGTAGGTTGTTACAACAAGGGTATGGTTTGTCCTTGTGTTGCAATCAGTTATCCACCTAGCAGCCAACAATCTCTCACTATCTATTATCATGCCATGCTTGGGGATTGGAGCTATGTATAGGAACTTATCCTATGCCCATACCTATGCGTTTATTTTCTAGTGATCTAATCATTGCTATTAAATGAAAAATTAAATAAAGTTCACTATTTTATGGTATTAGTTGCATATTCAAATATAAGAAACATTTTACCCTTAACTTGGGCATAATATAGCTACTTTCTTCTTAAGCACTTGAGTTTGGTAAAAGTAAAAGAAAAACGGTGGAAGGGTGCATTCCATGAAAAGAAAATAAAAAAAAAGGGTTTGTGGAATAAATTTGCACAAACCAAAGTACATTTTCTATTGTAGTGATATTACAATTGAAGGCACTTTAACAATAATTACTCTATGAATAGGTTGAAAATGGTAGATACCATGAACTTTATGATTTTCACCGATGAAAATATTTTAAGGGGAATTTCGAGACTAGAATATGATTGTGACCTGGTAAAGTTGTTGAAGTTGAGAACTAATGCAAATTTTGCCGATCTCTTCGAAAGGGTTTGTTAAGGTATTGGATTGGATCTAAGTGCTGGGGTTAAGATTTTGTACAAACATCTTAATGCTTAATTGCGTGTCATTAATTATTCGTTTGTTACCATCAAGGACAATGATGACATTGAGAATCTCTTTGAGATGACAGAGGCATTCGGGCAAACACATATCCACTAGTTGTATGTTAAGATAGGAGGAGCAGAAGGAGATCAATTCTTTCAAAGGTGCCTTCAGTTATAGTGATATTACAATTAAAGGAGCCTTTCAAAAAGGCACCTTCAATTATAGTAGCATTGCAACTGAAAGAGTCTTTCTAAATGGTGCCTTCAATTGCAATAAAATACATTGTGCCTTTAGTACAAAATTAACACAAATCAAAGATGCCTTTCGAAAATATGCCTTTCCAAAATGTGCCTTTCCCCATATATGTAATATTTATTCTATGGACCCTTTTTTTTTAATTTTTTTTAGAAGAATGCACATTTCCAACATTTTTCTCTTACTTTTACCAAACCCGGGTGCCTAAGAAGTAAAGCAGTTATATTGTACCTAAGTTAAGTGTAAAACGATTCTTATATCAAATATGCTACTAACAACATAAAATAGCGAACTTATTTTAATTTTTCATTTAATAACAATGATTAGATCAACAGAAAATAAACCCCAATAGAACTCATTGCTTTACAAGAAAACCATTACAATTAATTTCCTTTATAAGAGATATGTAGCTAAATCTAGCTTAGTGTTTATTACTTGTGGTCCTGGAATCCCTTCTTATATTGTAATGGCAACCATCTTCTAACATGTGATTTAGGGATGCAAGACAAACATCTACTTAACTCAAATTTGAGTTGAGCGAGTTGTAAAATGAAAAATAATCATAGAAAATCAATTGTATAATCAATCATATAACTCAGCATACTACTAGGTATACAACCAAGCAAATAACCTAATGTATAACCCAACATACCCTAACCAGGTGGGCTATGAATTTATGGCTAAAATTAAGCTAGTAGTGTAACAAAAAAAACCAAGTAAACAAAAAGTATAGCAAATTTCAGTAAGATTATAATATCGGCAAAATTGAGAGAGGCAAAAGCACATCCTATGAGTAGAAGTATAACCTCCAACCAAGTAGGCTGAAAGTGTAGCCTTAGAGTAATGCCCCTAACTAAGCAAATGCATTTCTACATATAGAAAACCAATAATTTAACTAGGCTAAAAATCGAGCTTTTGAATTCAAAGCAATAAGTCCTTTTTGTTCCATACCATGAATACAATAGATTTATTTACTAAGTAAATAATCAAAAAATACTATGCTAAATCTAAGCAAATATTGAGCAAACAACCAACAAATACCAAGCTAAAATTGAATAAAAAGATCAGTAATAACTGAGCAAGGATGTACAACAAACACCTCAAGAAACTAAGTATATTCGAGCAAACCAAGCATACCTAAGGCATAAAGGTATCATGCCCTAAGCATGTAAAGTTGTAACAGTCCCCGTGTGAACCATTCTAAGATAAAAGCTAGCTTTCCAGCTACAATCGTAAACCTGGTCAACATAAAGTGTACTCAATTTACTACTTTGAAGCGTCTAGCTCAACTGCTATGTGATGTAAAACTTGTGACATAATGCTTCAAATTTTTATAAATAAGACCTGTAAGATAGTTCTCAAATTTAGTAATATATATAAACATAACTTATAATTACACAATGATTTTACTAGTTCTAGTAGATTATTATTTGTCTTCCTTTCCATATTATATGACAAATCATCAACTAAAACTATTAAGTCGCTAAGATGGCCCAATTAGTTTCACAAGAAAGAAAAGGACTCCAAAAGAAATAAAACTCTAACCATATTGTCATTACCCTCATTCCCCATCCCCATCAACTGCTAATTGAAGGATGGCCCAATTAGTTTCACAAGAAAGAAAAGGACTCCAAAAGAAATAAAATTCTAACCATATCGTCATTACCCTCATTCCTCATCCCCATCAACTGCTAATTGAAGAATTGGTGAAACTCTACATTTGACTCTAGACCCATAAAAGAACCTAAAGAGGAATAAGTAAGTGAGATGAAGAAAAAAGTATGCATACATCACAAGGTAAGTAAGGTTATTAATCAAGTTAGTTAAATGTCATGCATGAATGAGAAAATGCTACCGCATAATGTTATCCATCTCATTAAGAGATTAGAGAAATTTCATCTACTCAAATGTAGGTAGAAGAGTTTACTCACTTTTGGCACGATACTATGAATTAAGGCCAAATTCAGACTTGTGTAATGGAGAACATCTTCCTCTTAGTACTACCTTGCATTATCCTTAACATCACTGCAACCTTCTCTCTTATCACTTAGTTCAACCAAGGGTGAGGAAAAAACTATTTCATTTATCCTTATTGAAGGGGTTAGTATTAGGCCTGATGATCCTAGTCGTCCCTTAGTAGGTTACAATGCACGTCAAATTAAAAGTTAAATAAAGTTTAGGTTAGTTCGTTTTTTTAAGGTGATCCATAAATTTCAAATAAACCAATCAAAGCAATAAACATATAATAATTGCAATGTAGAGCTCAACTCCCATAAGACTAGAGCAATATTCAAGCACATGTACCGTATACACACAAACAACTAATTGTAACCACAATCAAATACTAAACTCTCCATGTATTCTAAAACAATACTCTAAAATATTCTAAGGCATTGATCCTACTTACTTAAAATTTAGTTAATCAAAATAATTGTATTCATTAAGCCCTACTCAACTCTTGTAGATATCTTGTAGATACTTTTTGAGTTATTCTTGAGTTGATTTAAGTTGGACATCCCTCTAACCTACTTTTTGAGTCACTTTCGGCTTCTATTTTATGCCTCTTGGTCCAATTGAAAGCATATATTTTGGTCCACAGCTCACCTTTCCTTGCTAATAGTTCCTATATTACAGTTAATACTTTTAGTGTTCTAAACAAATTATATAATATCATTAATTCGCTTGATAATTATAGGATTAAGTTAATCATGTTTATATTATTAAGTTATTTACACCTAAATGTTGAAGGTTTAGAGTCATTACTTAGGTGAATTCCATCCTTAGTACATTTTGAATCAAGTTTTAAATTAATACATGTTTTAGGCTCTTAAGCAAGGTAGCTTCTAATACACCTTCTAAGCATGTGTGCATAGATTTCACTCTAAGAACTTTTCAACCAAACTATTGAGTATTTTTCTACCATAGACTTTTGTCAAATAAAGGTTCTAGACTTACCTTCTAAGCTAGTCAGTTTACCTTATAAATCACAAACCCACTACATTTCAAATCCTATAAAGGGGTTTACTCTGATGAAGATAAAAAGTAAGTTAAAAGTAGGAATTATCTTATATTCTATGATAAGTAAATAAGGTTGTCATTAGGCTTAAAAGATCACAAGGGTCCTATTTGTTTCTATTCTTCTTTGGATACTTACATGCCTTGTTTCATGATTAGTATTGAAGTTTTGCATTTAAGAACTAGCTTGAATAAATTGATTTGCTACTTAACCAATTGGAAACATAATTTCAACATGTTAGGGATCTTCGAGTTTTGACTTCACTCAATTTCGATGTCATAAAAGAAAATGGTGATTAAAATAGAATCAATGGTCATGAAAAACAAGTGAAAGAGAGAACAGCAAATGCCACATTGAGAGATTGATTATACGTAATTTCAACAAGTTAAGGATCTTCGAGTTTTGGTTTCACTCAATTTCAGTGACATAAAAGAAAATGGTGGTTAAAACAAAATCAATGGTCATGAAAAGCAAGTAAAATAAAGAACAACGAATGCCACTTTAAGGAATTGGTTATAGGTCCTAATGGTCTGTTTTTCTTATGAAATCTTACAGGATCAAATTTTGATGTGTTATTAATATTTGAGGTAGAAGCTCACTCTTTCAACTTATGTGCTAAATGCATAACTTTTTATAATTTGGTTAACAGTGATTGAATGATAAGGGACAGTGTAGAGGTGTTCTGATATAGGGGTTTGTTTTAGGTCTTATTGGTTGAGTTTTGATATAAAACTCAACTAAAGTAAACTTTAGAATACAAGTGAGATTTAGAAGTGGAATCTTGGTGTTTCAATATTTATAAAGATTGCAATAACTTTGGGAAATTGGATCGATAAAGTTTAACTACTACAATTATGTTCATCTAACATATCCTAACATATTTTGGTCATATCTAGAGCATTTCTTATCAAAATTTTATAAATGAATAATCATTGTGAAACTTATTCAATCTAGTTCTTGTTTGTAAAGTTATTTTAAGCATTAAAGGTCATCTCTAGGGTCAAAAACACCGATCAATAGCAAGGACGTCCAGAAGTTCATACGTTAACTAATTGTTCAACTCATTTATCATCTTTCGTTCCCAAATCTCTTTGGTTTGAATTGAGGTTATATTGAGTCATGTTTCTAAAATAACTATTTGATAAACTTGTTCCAAATTGCATTCTTTTTCACTAATTTCATTTCCATGCACCCTATGACTTTGAATTATTTGTAGACCTTCCTTATTCTTTTTATTTAGAGTAATGTGAGTGTAATTAGGTTAGGAATAGGTGTTGGTCAGTGGGCTTTTCTATGGTAATCTCTAGTTTAAGGCTCTAAACTGTATTGTTTTGCTTAGTTATGTATTCTAGTGTTTATACATCACTTGAATTAATTAAATAACATCTTACATGTTGGTTTAACTATTCTTGAAAGTTTTTTTTCCCAAAAAAAAAAAGAAATTCAAGAATGGTGCTAAGAGAATATGAAAACTTCATGTAGTTTGCCTAACATTAAATAATTTAGAGAAATTCAACAAACTAGTCATTTATTCCTAAGTTCTCGCATCAAAATTATCATACATGTATCCATGAGCCACTTAGAGATCATGAAGGAATCTAACATGGAAAATCTAAAAGATGATGGAACTCACCTTTAAGATCTTGTTTTAGTGCAAATATAAAGGAGTTAAGACTTGCAATTACAAGATAACTAAGCTTAAGACATTGTTCTTGGAAACTAAGAATAGAAGTTGGAATGGGACATTAGGAAGCTCTTACTAAAATCGATTAGCTTCATTCTTGGTTGTAAATGGTGTAAATGATTATGAAATTAAAGGTTTTTCCTGTGTTTTCCATAGAAATGGAAGATAGAAGAAGAAGAGGCTAGATGGTGAGAGAGAAAGGAAGATGATGGGGGTATGGTTTTGAAAATAGAAGGATGAAGGGAATGGAGAGTAGGTTCCATCCTTTTGTTCTTTTATTTTATGAAAAATGAAGCAATTGTTTAACTGATGTTAAAAGGAGAAAAAATTCTGAGATAGCCTACAAATGAGTGTGTAAATAATTTTGATTATGGGGACTTGAAAAATCTCATGTTCACTAGACACTCATTGTTGGGAAGATATGATTTGACAAGGCCATGTTAGCAATTGATATTTAAATTTGATTTGATTTGGAAAAAGACAAAATAAAATAGGATTAGCACATATGAAGGACACTAATTTTTCCTAATTCTTCCCTAAGTAGTATAAGTGCTATAGCTCATATAGGGAACTATTCAATTTGTTAGTGAAACTATCTTCAATTGTGGTTAAGTCTAAGTTTCATAGGTTTTATATAAATTGAATTTAATAAGTTTGTGTTTGTATGTGTTATTCTCATTCATGTTTCCATTTTTATCCCTATCGCTTCCCATTTGTAGATGATTTATCTAGAATTAGATTTGAATTGATTGGGGCTAGCAAATACCATATATGCCATATGTTGGTATTGTAGACATAGGGCTATATATAAGTTTATTTTATTTTCGTTTATTTGTTTATTCATTCATAATTAATATAAGACTTTATTTTATTTATATATAGTGTTTTTATCACTTTTCTAATTCTACATCTTGAAGTTGATATTTTTTAACGAGTTTTCAAAATTAGAGCTTCACACAATATTCTAGTGATTTCCAAACTACTTATAACCATGTTACAAAATTTTAGCTTTATCAAAGTACTTGTAAGTGCTCTAAATTAAGTGTTTAGATCATAGTTGTTAAAATTGTAGGGCCTCACATGAGAGTTCATTTAAATAGAGCCTTTTTGGGGTTTCATATGTCATGAAACAAGAGGTTCACCCCCTTCTTAAGTGCCTATACAGCACCCAACCCTCCTTTGCCTTGTCATATTTACTTAGATTATAGAAGGTGAGCTAGCATTTTCCCTTCCTGTTTTCCTAAAATTGCTGTAAGCACCTTTAGCTTTAGAAATACTAATCAACAATGTTACTGTTCTCCATATGATTGAGAGGCCTAGCTTCTCTACCAATTTCAACTAACATTGCATCATTATGAGAGCCGCATCAACTACCGACCAGTTTGCTCATAGGGTGCTAACCGCACCTTGAGAGACTATCCTACCCCACAAATAAACCACCTACTAACACCACTTTCTTCACATTAAGTCTCAAGTTAAACACCCTTACTTCCATCCAAAACATGAACCATGACATTCTTCCCTACCCAAATCCATGATGCCCTCATTATGGAGCCAACATGATACGAACTCGTGGATGAACACACAAGTCTAATATCGAGTGCGTAACCAAAGGGGGTAAGTTCGGATTGTAAGATGGTCTGAAAGATAAATGGTAGTTGAAGGATGAACAGGGGTTCCAATGCATTGACGATGGATATGACACACCAATACCTCATACGAGCTCGAGTCACACTTAATACAACATACAAGTATGGCTAGAGGACACTTACCATTAGTCCACACTCAATAAGCTAGATAAGAGTAGCTCAAGAGCAAGCAAAAAGGATACTTAGCTCAAGAGAGTGAGAAAGTTTAGTATATTCTCCATATATCGATGTTGTGGCTATTACAATATGTAAATATTTACAATACTTAATTAAGGTAAGTCCTAAATTATAGAAAATTATAGAAAAGAATCCCTACTAGCTAAAGAAAAAGGCAAATAATTTACGAAGGTAGTAATGTAATTGTGCCAAAAGAATATCTTTTATTAGAAAGGACAGTAAAGATGTTAGAAAAGACAATACATACGAAATTTTGCTCATTCTATAATCCCAATAACACTGCCAACCTAGCAAGGGTGGGCCTTGATTAGGTCTGATCGGTGTTGATAGTTCGATAGCTTTGATCGCTGGGACTAAACAAGGGTCAACTCAGGGATGACTCTCAATTGGGTCAGCTTTAGATGGGCAACTCCTGACAATTGTTAGCTTAGCCTTGAAATTGTAGGATTGGCTATATCTTGATTTGGTGTTTAGACCAGTGTGTTGTGGAGGGGTTGACTCAGCATGTTGGCTGATCACCTCGATAGTTCCTTAGATGGTATGGAGAACGAAGTAGCTTGATAAGTCAAACTAAGGTAAGCACTGCTCCTCAGCACTTCAATCACCTTAGACAACTCGACAAACCATCAAAGCTAGCCCTTGGGTTCAGGAGTACGTAATCAGTCCTTGATCCATATCACAACACTTTGCTACTACCCTTCCCCATAAGATCATCAATCCTATTCCTCCATTGCCCAACTCCATGCTAAGATCATCTCCAGTAATTTCCCATGCTTTGGGTCCTTTGCCTCGTAGGCTAAAGTGCTTCTATCTTCACTTATAAATTCTTCCTTTTTAAACTCCACTTCTCTTCTTGGTGGTTACAACTTGGGTTCTTCCTTAAGGCTCTCTACCGAAGTCTTTCCCTTCACCTTAGGCATCTCTAATGCCTTTGGTTCTTGCCTCTTTAGATTCTAGTCCTTGGTGTTTTTCTCTCTTAACCCATTAGTATCCTATCTAGAACATAGAAGCTTTTTGGCTTAGCTACGGTTATGGCTAACCAAGACCACACATCATTGCCCTTCATCCATTATCATGATACAGTTTGCTGATGGAGTAATCTAGGTACATACTTTAGTAAAGAAATCCATCCCAATTACAAGCTGATAGTTATCTAAGGGGGTTACTTTTAGCTTTACCTTTCCTCTTCATTGCCCTAATTAGAAATCAACATCATAGGCAACTCTAATTGTAGAGCCTTCATCCAAGTGGACAATCGTTAGTCTTCCATTGCCCC
Organism: Lumnitzera littorea; assembly: GCA_024138015.1. NCBI lineage: Eukaryota > Viridiplantae > Streptophyta > Magnoliopsida > Myrtales > Combretaceae > Lumnitzera > Lumnitzera littorea. The sequence goes on from JAMXBB010000010.1 coordinate 57,425,407, forward strand.
TTTGAACTTTGAGACCCAGCTTATTTGCTGCTACTTGAGAAAAAATATATTGGTTGCTTTGATGTCAACTAAGGAATTCATCCTTCAACTTGTTGCCAATGCCTCTACATACATTAGGCTTCTAGCTTCCTTAGTGGGTTTACTCTCTATAGAGCCCAACCTCTTTAAGACTCCCAACTTATGGTTAGGTGAAGCCTCCTCTTTTTGTTCTGTTGCCACTAAAGTTGCTAGTTTATTCTAAATGGGGCAATCCCTTAACTTATATGCCCCTTCACACATGAAACAAGATGGTTTCTTTCTAGGGTACTCCCTCTCTTCCATAAGGGGTCTACCTTTTGAGTTTGGTTTCAATCTCTTCTAATAAGGCTTAGATCCCCTTTCTCTTGAGCTCCCCCAACTCTTCCATAACTACCCTCTATTACCTCTCTCCAAGGTCACTCATTTGAACTGAACTCTATAAGGCTCTCAACCATAGTCATAGCTTAAGCTAAAGTCTGGACTCCTCGTCTCTCTAACTCTATTTAGGCCCATCCTTATGGGCCATCACAAAAGGCATATATAGCATCCCTATCACTCATGTTGGAAATCTCCAATAGTATCTCTAAGAATTCTCGCACATACTCCTTAATGGACGCCTTGTGTTATAAATGCCTCAATCGAGCCTAAGCATCCCTCTCAGCATTGTTGGGGTAGAATTAGGCTTGCAACTCCACCTTAAATTCTTCCTACATTTTTATTTCCTTAACTCTTTAGTAAATCTTGTCAACCCATCTTCTCCACCAAAAGGTAGCTACATTATCAAGGAACATAGGAGCCACCCTTAACCTTGATGCATCATCTAGGATACCAATTGCATCAAAATACTGTTCTATGCTCCAAAGGAAGTTATCTATCCCTCTAGCATTTTGGGAGCCATTAAAAACCTTAGGCTTAGATACATTTAACCTTGCCAAAGCCCTATCATGAATTGGTCCAAATCTAAGCTCAAAGTGCTACTGGACCTAAGCCTTTAACTCTCCTAACTCCTTCATCAAGGACTTCACCATTTCTTTAAGGGCAGCATCACTTCTTTGCAGGTTGCCTGCAGCTCGATTTAAGACTATTAGCTTATCACTTAGGAGCCCCTTCTCCAACCTCTCTAAGCCTTCCTTGACACCCTAAACTCGATCTAACATGTCGGCTATATCTAACTCTTAATAAGAATCAAACTACCGAACCTTTAACTCGAGCTCAAGAGAAAGGACTTAAGAGACTAGCGAAGCAAACTCTACTATTCTAGCCAACTCTTGTCGAAGCCAAGCTAGACTTTACTATTAACTAATCAATAGTTAAGTGCCAACCTAAAGTATGCTCTACTAATAGTCCGACCGCTTACATGTCCGCTTAGTCATAACCAAGCCGACCTCCAACTCAACAGTATTAGTGCTAAGGACCCAGCATACATCCATGCCCATGACTTCCTAAGAGGACTACCTCCCCAAGTTCACTCGGCACCTCAACTTAGCAATCACCAACCTAATCATACAGTTTGTCATCTTCTACTAGAAAGTCACCCATCCATAGAGAGCCATAAATCCAAGCAATTATATGACAGAATCCTTCGTACAAGAAGAATGTTTTTCTTAATTTTCTCTTTGTGCCCTTTTCCATTCTTGTACATTATTTTTTTAGGACTTTATCCTTTTTAGTCATTTTCATTTATGGTTGTTGCCTTAGTATTTCAAATATAAATACCCATTGTCAAGGCAATCGCATCATCATACATTGGATATTGAATATACTTCTCTTTTCGCTGAGCATTACTCTCTATTGTTCACTTCACTCTTATCTTAACCCTTAAGCAAGGCTAGGTAGTGAGTACCCTTATTGGATCATATCAAGCTGAGTCGTGAGTCCTTGATAGTTTCTTAGCACATCATATCCTCGGAGCTGATTGTGGGTTCTACTTGCTTTACTTTTGTTGTTGTTCACGCGATCCTTTTTCCATCTTCATCTTCAAGCATTCTACAAGCTTAGACTCACTCCAATATTGTTGCCCTTGTTAACCCTCAACGCAATGTATCATCTTGGTATCATAGTGGAGGTTCGTTTGGGTAAGTTATGTTAAGCATTCTTTAGCAGTAGCATTGTAGTAGCAGTGTGTTATAGTTACATAAAGCCTTGCTGTAAGTGTTTAAGTTTGAGGTATAGTTGTTTGCTGTGGTTATACACTCTATTATGCACCATTTATAACATATGAAGATAGTGTAAGTTTCAGTTGGGTTCGTTATTCTTTGAATTAGTTATTGTGTTTGTAGGATAGTTGAACTTTTGTATAAAGAAGTGTTTAGAAGCAAGATTATTTAGCTTGAACAAGTAGTATCTATTATTTCTTAGATTCTAAGTTTGTTACTGAGTTTCATCAAAGAGAATGATGGATCCCAGTGCCAATGCTGATATTGGAGATGATAATAGTGGTATTGTCCACAATGGATAACAACCATAGAATGCCCCTAGAAGTATAGATAAACCAACTGATGAAACGATTGACATTATAGCCAATTTGACCAAAGCTATTCATACATTGGCCTTTTGACCTGCCGAGGCCATCTATAATACTCCCTAAGCTACTCGACCTACAAGAGGACAAATCCTAACTTGACAAGCTCGAGGTAGAGGAATAAGAGGACGAGCACAAAGAAGGATTGACTTAGGTGATATGGATGATAAAGGAGAAGCTCGAGCACCCTGAACTCTCAACCATGTGAAGCTACAAATTTCAAGATTTAATGGTTTTAGGGATACAAACAACTATCTGGAATGGGAAGAGAAGGTTGAACGTATTTTTTACTATCATTAATATGAAGACCGTGAAAAGGTGAAGGTTGTTGCTATAGAATTCTCAGGGTATGCTGCATTATGGTGGAAGAACTTCTAAACCATAAAGAGGCAAGAAAGATATAAAGAAGTTAGCACCTAGCTCGAGATGTAAAGAATTCTTAGAAATAGGTTCGTTCTGGATACCTATCTACAGGATACTTTTGCTAAACTTCAGGGGTTACAATAAGGGAGCTAAATTGTTGATGAGTATGTTTAGGAGTTCTAAATGCTTATGATCCAATTTAAAGTAGATGAGCTATCATCCTGAATAATATCCATATTTCTTATTGGATTAAGAAGCGACATCCAAGATATTATAGAACTTCAATAGTTTACTATATTGGATAAGGCTATAAGAATAGCCTCGCGAGTAGAAAGATAGAAGAGAAATAGGCCAAGTCAAACTCTAATGATTCGACCTAGTCAATTATGCCGACCCACTTAGGGAAGTTACTGAGCTTAGTAAAGTGCCAAGCCGAGTAGAAGGGCAAATGCCAAAACTAAACATAAGGACCAACTAATTGATGGTGAAGTGCCACTGAGAACTTATGAGAAGAGACAATGATCTGAGAGGAAGACAAGTTCGATCAAGTGTTTTAAGTGTCAAGGGTTTGTATACATGGCCACCTAAAGTTTCAACAGAAGAACTATGATCATCAAGGGGATGTCCTAAAGCTTAATGTTGATAGCATTGTTGAGGAGGTTACTCCCAAGGGAAATACCTCCCAAGAAGAACTTGTTAAGGAAGATGTGTTTGCAAAATACCTGCACAAGTTAACTTTGGTCATCTGATGTGCAATGAGTTTAGAACCCTCTACTAAGGAGGAGTATAGAGACAACTTATTCCACATCATTTGCAAAGTAAATGAGTAAGTTTGCTCACTCATAATAGACAGTGGAAGTTACAATAATGTGGCATCTATAAACTTGGTTAAGAAACTCAAGTTGTTGACAATCTCACATCCGAAGCCATATAAGTTACATTATCTAAAAGAGAAGGAAGCACTACATGTTACGCAACAAGTATTGCTGCCGATCTCTATCGGTAATTACTCTGATGAAACTATTTGCTATATGTTACCCATGTATGCATCACATATATTACTTAGCAAACCTTAGCTTTTTGATAGAAGGGTTATTCATGACTGTTTCAAGAACACGTATGTATTTGAAAAGGATGATAAGAAAATTACCTTGAACCCCATGATCCCTAGCCAAGTAAGTAGATTGCAAGCTAAGCTAGCTCATGGAACCAAGAAAGCTTTGGTTCTAAGTTGAGCTGAGTTGCAAGAGGCTATTAAAGGTGACACACCGACCTTCCTGTTGGTCAGTTGACTATTAGAATTGAAGGAGGAAGTTGAACTACCCCTAGAGATTAAGGACCTATTGGATGGGTATGTATAATTGTTCCTAGAACAACTACTAAAAGGGTTACCCCCTTTTTGAAGCATAGAGTATTGCATTGACTTGATACCCAACACTGCCCTATCGAACAAACCAGCTTATAGAATGAATCCTGAGTAAGTTATAAAGCTTCAAAAACAAGTCAACAAACTATTAGAGAAAGGACATATAAGAGAGAGTCTTAGCCCCTATGCTATGCTTACATTACTTTTGCTAAAGAAAGATGGTACTTATCATATGCATGTAGATAGCAGAGATATTAACTAGATTACAATCAAATACTGATACCCCATCTCAAGGCTAGACAATATGTTAGATGAACTAAGTGGTATGAGTGTTCAGTAAGATCGACCTAAAGTCAAGGTATAACCAGATTCAAATGAGACAAGGGGATAAATGGAAAACTACATTTATGACCTAACATGGCTTGTACAAGCGGATGGTCATGCCTTTTGGATTGTCAAATGCCTCAAGCACTTTTATGAGACTGATGAATCATGCTTTTAGAGAAATGATCAGAAAATTTGTTTGGTCTAAGTAAGGATAGCATTTCTCTTCTACATGTCCATTCTACTCTAATGATATCCTTGTCTATAGTACCGACCTAGTAATGCATACTAACCATCTCCAAGATGTTTTCAATGTCCTCCAAGTGGAGAGATTATTCAAAAACTTAAAGAAATGTTGTTTTTGTCAAGAAGAAGTAATCTTCCTAGGTTGCATGGTTATTGGAAAGGGATTGAGAGTTGATGAAGAGAAGGTACAAGCCATTGTTAAATGGCTGACCCTTACCTCATGTGCTAAGGTGAGGAGTTTCCATGGATTGGCATCATTCTACCAACATTTTATCCAAGGAATCAATACCATAGTTATGTTAAGCTAACAAAGAAGAATGTAGAGTTCAACTGGGGAGAGAAAGAGGAGAGGAGTTTTATCGAGATAAAGGCAAGGTTGACATTTGCCCATTCTTAGCTCTACCGACTTTGGTAAGGTGTTTAAGCTTAAATACGATGCATCGACTATTGGCATTGGAGCTATGCTAATGCAAGAAGGCCGACCTATCGCTTATCATAACAAGAAGCTCAAAGGAGCATAATTCAGCTATTCTATATGTGACAAAGAGCTTTTAGCCTTAATTTGATCTCTTCGCGCATGGCAACATTATCTTCTACCAAAGGAATTTGTCATATATACAGATCATGAGTCTTTGAGATATTTACAAAGTCAATCAAAGATTTCCAAATGCCAAGCTCAATAGATTAAATTTCTGGAGGGATTTCATTCTGTCATCAAATATAAGCAAGGCAAGAATAATGTAGTTACAGATGCTCTATCAGTGAAGTATGTTCTTTTTATTGAGTTGCAAATCAGATTGTTAGGGTTTGCCAGTATTAAAGAATAGTACCAAAATGATTCTCATTTTTCCCTATATAGAAGCACTATAGAGAATGAAGAACAGTGGATGAATACCATATGGAGGATAGTTATCTGTTCCTAGGTGGCAAATTGTGTGTGTTGACCTGTTCAATTAGAGAGCTGCTAGTGAGAGAAGCCTATAGTAGAGGGGTCGAACCAATAATGCTTTGCTATTGCTTCTTTGTTTTTGTAGAAAATAGTTTGCTTACATGAAGTGTCGAAGAGTGTCATGTCAAATAGGAACCCAAAATTCTAGAGAACATTGTGGCATTGGACGAAAACTAAACTACTATTCAGTACCATTTGCCATGCCCAAAGCGATGGCTAGATAAAGGTAGTCAACCATACCTTCGGTTCACTACTGCAAGCTATAGTGGGAAAGAACTTAACTGATTAGGACATCAGCCTGCTTATGGTAGAATTTGCTTACAATAGAACAATACATGCTACCACTAGGCATGCCCTATTTGAGGTTGTCTATGGCTTCAATTCAGAGCTACCCCTTAACTACACTCCGATGCCACCTACTGATCAAGAACATCTAAAAGTAAGCATTAGAGCTCAATCCATCTAGCAAATCTACTGATGAGTTACCCAACACATTGACCAAGCTACTAGAAAACTAAAGGAGAGAGGTAAAGGAAGGAAGACTAAGCAGTTTCAGCCCGATGACCAATTGTGGCTACACTTGAGAAAGGAAAGGTTTCCAAACAAGATAAAGAGTAAGTTATCTGCTAGAGTCAATGGACTCGTCAAGACCTTCTAGAAGATTAATGACAACACTTACCAATTAAAGCTACTAGAGGACTTCAAAGTGTTTGATGTGCTCAATGTTACCGACATTAGTCCCTACCAATTCGAGGAAGGCTTGGATGTGAACCTACTAGATTTGATCTCAAATCCCAATCAACCTGATGGGGATGATAAGAATCAAACTACCAAACCTTTGACTTAAGCCCAAGTGCGAGGACTTAAGGGACTAGCAAAGCAGATTCTACTATTCTATCCAACTCTTACCAAGGTCGAGTTGATCCTCATTGCCGATCAACTCAATATTCCGAGCTAAGCAACTTCTCATCTCTCAATAATTAAGTGTCGACTTGAAGTATGCTCCACTAATGGTCCAACCCCTCATATGTCTACTCAATCATGGTTAAGATGACCTATAGTTTGAAAGTATTGGTGCAAAGGACCCCAACACACATCCGTGCCTATGACTTCTCGAGAAGAGCCGCTCTAGGTCTACTTGACACCTCAACTCAACAGTTACCAACCCAATCATACAATTTGTCTTCTTCTACCAGAAAGTCACCCATCTATAGAGAGTCACATGTGTCTAAGTAATCATATGACAAAATCCTCCATATATGATGGATGTTTTTTTTATTTTCTCTTTATGCTCTTTTCCTTTCTGTACATTATTTCTTTAGGACTTTACCCTTTTCAGTCACTTCCATTTATAGTTGTTGCCCTAGTATTTCAAGTATAAATACCTATTGTAAAGGTAGTCGCATCATCATATATTAGATATTGAATATACTTCTCCTTCTGGTGAGCATTACTCTCTATTATTCAATTTACTCTTATCCTAACTCTTAAGCAAGGCTAAGTGGTGAGTACCCTCATTGGACCAACTCATGTGTTATATCGAGTTAAGCTTGAGTCCTCGGAGGTCCCCTGGTACATCATATCTTGGGAGCTGATCATGGGTATTGCTTGTTTTACTTTCATTGTTGTTCACATAATCCTTTTTTCATCTTTGTCTTCAGGCTTTCTACAAGCTTAGACCCACCTCAATACTATTGCCCTTTTTAACCCTCGGTACAACATATCATCTCTGCTCTAGCTACCCTTGCTTCAATTGAGGCTCTGCTTCTTAGAGCTTTTTTTTCAAAGGTTAATTCTTAATCCATTGGTGAGCTCAAGGGACTTCCAATTATTCTTTGAAGGGACAACTAAATCACCTAATCCTACCATCTCTTCCAAGATTCGGCATAGGTGGAGCTATGGATGAGCATTTGCAATTTGATAATAATAAGGATATACCAAGGTATAGGTGGTGACATGAGTAGAGCTATGGATGAGGATGGTCTAACCGGTGACAACAATAGTGATGTTGGTCATAAGATTAAGGATGTTGACTAAAGCAGTGGTGTTGATAAGCTTTTGTGGTGATTAAGGAAGGCTTAGCTCAACATCCTCAAGATAAGATAGTACTAGAATAGGGAGGCTAGACTAAGAAATATTAGATGGAGGATAGGCTACTTTATCATAAGGGAGGAATGATATAAGTCCCAAATCACAAAGACCTTCGGATGAGAATCATAGAGAGGCATCACAATCCAAAGGATTTAACTCATCCAGATCTCTACTAAACATTGGCTAAGGTAGAGGACAAGTTCCACTGGCCAAAGATGTTAGAAGACATAGAAGCCTCTATAGAAGCTTGTGGGGTTTGCTAAATAGAAAGGAAGAAGACCTTAGTAGCCATATAGAGAAAGATCACTTGAGGTACAAGGTAGGAAGGCAAAAGAGAGACAAAGAACATCCTGTAAGGATACCTAACGTAAGGTCTAAGCTAGCCATCTTGCCTAGAGTACTTAGTAAAGTAGAATAGTCTACCCCAAAGTGAAGCCACTTGAGAGAACACTATGGACTACTTTTAGTTTAATACTTAGTGGAAGAGTTCTCTAGGGAGCGAAAGGTGATGGGACATCACCAACTTAGTTAGGGGAGAATGCTTAGCCCATACTTCACTCTTGTATATTATATAAAGAGGTCCATTATATGTAAAGTCCACAATTAAGGCTCAGTCTACTCCATGGAATGTTCTAAAAGTGTACAGATACATTGAACCTTAATAGATAGACGTAGGTAAAGTATGGTAGGTGAGATTGTATAATAGTCGTTAGATTGATTAGATCTTGGCCATTCATTGATAGAGGCCCCTTATATATAAGGAGGTGAATCCCTTATTTATATACTATTTAGAAATATAAGTTAGATACTTACTTGAGTACCTCTTGTTTCTTTCTATGTAAGTGTGTTCTTGTGAGTTCTGGGGAGGAAGGCTAACTTAGTCTCTCATGAGAGTGTCTAGAGAATCTAAACACCATACATAAGAGCAACTAAACACTCTGTAAGTGATACACACACATGGATTTACTTCTAAGCACTTACGCAACATACACAATTAAATTCAAATCTACATACAAAATAATCATAACTATAGTTTCACATAAACATAAGTTTGCTAACAGTCATAACAAACTTTACTCACAATAGATCTAAGTACACTAGGGGGGTGGGCTCTTGCTTCTAATTGTGCTTGTTGTTTTCAAGATTATGAATTAGCTACTTATGTGTTTCTTTTATGTGATTATGCTAGGGATATTTAGAATCAATTTGCTTTGCTTTTTGAAATTGCACTTATTCTACATTTCTCCTTCCCCTATATTATGTTAAATTACTAGAAAAATAATGTTAATAATATTTCAAACCACATAACAATTTTTTATTCTTGCTTTAATATTCTAACATCTCTAGGATGAAAGAAATAATAGAAGCATAGAAATCTTAGGAGACACTCCAAGATTACCATATCATGGATGGTTTTTAATTTCTAGGTAGGGCAAAACTCCTTTCTCTAAAACAGACAAAGGATGATGAGGGATTGTTTGCTAATATAACAAAACCACTAAGACAGAAAAAGATTCATACCCTATTTTGAGTTTGTCCAAAGGATGATGTTATCAAACTAAATGTTGATGTCATTATAAGACGAGATAAAGGCAAAGGTGGTGGTATTCTTAAGGATACAAAAGGGAAATCAATATGATATTTTGGATTTTTAGTAAATCATAAATCTATTGAATTGATTGCTCTTGTTAAGGGACTTAAGTTATGCATGCAAATATTATTTAATAAGAGTATGCATTGAAATAGATCCTCTAGTGGTCTTAAGGTAGATGTCCATAGCTATTACCAAGTGAGACATTTGGAATGATATTTCTTGGGCTAAGTTACTATTGAAAGAAGTTAAAAACCAAGTCAGTCACATTAGAGGGAAAGGAATACAATGGTTGATTAGCTAGCTAAGCATGCTTGTTACACACAGTTTGATTTCATCATTACAATTATGTCTCAACTAGATACATCAGTTCAAAGAATCATGTTGCATGATGCCATGGAGATTGGATGCCTTCAACTCATGCTAAACTAATTTTTTATTATTATCTAATCGCTTGTCTTCTTCTTTGTATTGATTGTTTTGTATTTAATTATTCTACACTTTTCTCATTTTAGGACTAGTTATTGTACTAAGAGTAATACTCCTTTTCCTTGTGTTTTTTATTATATATTATGTAGGTTTATCTTGTAAAGAGAGTAGTAATCCCTTACTTCTCTTTTTGTTTTTTTTTTTTGAGCTAATAATAGTAACTATGTAATAACGAGAGGTCAAATCTATACCCCTCTCTCTTCTTATACCTACCTTTTCTTTCAATAAAATTTAAGGCTAGTATTCCCCCTAAAATGCGGTTTACCATTAAAGAAAAGAAAAAAAAATCATGAGTAAATTAAAGTCCACTTGAATGCAAAGACATTCACCAACATTATATGTTTTCCTAGCCCCATACTGAGGTAATAGATAATTAAATATTGAACATACACAATAAGCCCAAGGAAATATTTTGAAAAAGTAGACTTATGTTCATATCACGGTGAATATAACTGAACAACTAAACCCTAATTCAAACTAGATTTGGTGTAATTTACTATATATTGCATCACCACTATCAACTTTCCTTAGGGTAACCATGACTTGAATATAATTCTAAGCTTACTTGCCTAAATTTAACATAGTAACTTCACCACTAAATGAAAATATATCAGTGCCTTATAGTCAAAGCTCATCCAATCATGTAACTCCATCCTTTTACTCATGCCAACTTCTTATATGCAAATTCTATCTTGTATATATCTTGTTAAGCCTAATTTCTTGAATTTTACTTGATTAAACCTATTTAAAGTTATATAAAGTTACTTAACTAAAAATTAGGTAAAAACCATGTTTTTGGAAATTCTTTTCAAAATTAGAGTCGCCACCAATTTAAGTTGGAAAATGGAGAAATTAGGACTAATTAGATGGATTCCTACATGCAATTTCTATCTCACATATATCTTATCGAGCCCTAATTTTGAATTTTTTCTTAATTTAACCTATCTTAATTCTTTTCCACTTAATACAAAGTTACTTGACAATAAAATTAAAGGAAAACCATTTTCTTAGAAGGTGTTTTGAAAATTGGAGTCTCCACCAACTTAAGTTGGAAAATGAAAAATTAGGACTAATTAGATGGATTAAACCTAATTTCATCATCTAGTTTACAAATTTTCTAAAAGTAATTTTTAGAAAAATATTTAGCTAGAAATTCTGACTTGATGGTTAATCTATTAAAACCCTACAGTTATCAAATGGGCTTGTGCATAATATTAATTAATTAACCTAGTTCAACAATTTTCTTATTATTTCTCAAATGACAAGCAAAAATGAAAATGATTTTGTTACTTATTTTTATTATTTTTTAATTTTTATATTTTTAAGTTTTATTTTTATTTTTTCAAGAATAAATATTTTTTTCATTTTTTAATTAACCCATAAAGGTACTTATGCATCTACTAGTCAAATTCAATCCATCATAGTTCCTTTTTAGAAAACTTTATTGTATTGTAAAATTTATTTAAAAAAAGAGTTCAAGTTTAGAATATTATTTGATTTATTTTTATTTGAGAGAACTCCTAGAAAACCTCTAAATTTCATTTATCCACTTTTGAAAGAAAACCTATGACATACCCTAGTTTTTGTGAACATCCAATGAAAGTTTCTATTATTCATGAAAACAGTTTTCTAAGTGACAAAACAATTTAGCTAACCTTCTTAGTAACTTTCTAAGTTACTTTTTAAAAGTTTCCAAATTATCTTCTGACTCACTTTTAGAAAACATTTAGACTTACCCTCTTACTTGACCAATTTTTATTCTTTATAATCAAAATATTTTTCTTTTTTGTCAAACTCTAAATTAGTGAAATTGTAACAGTCTCAATGTATAAATCTACCTAAGATAATAACTAACCTCATAACTAATATCATAAACTTGACCTATATAAGGCATACAAAAATAAATTACTCTTAAGTATCCAGTTCAATCCATATTCAATTGTAAGTAGTTTGAGGTTGTTTATTGTCTCACACATATACCTAACATATATTTATACAATCCATATACAACTTTTATAGTTAAATTATTCTTATTATAATCTAGCAGTTGAAATTAGACTAGGTTGCTTAAGGTGGCCCATTTGATTTCCTAAAAACCCAAAGGAAGACTAAAAGAAGAAACAAAAGCATAGCTTCATCTTCTTTTAATCCTTACTCTCCTGCCCTTTTAGCTACTAACCTAGTGGATATGTGTTCCACTATATTACTACTCTACCTACAAGAGAATCTATAGAGATGTAAGCAACACCATTCAATAAGGAGACAAAGACAAAGGGGCATATAAAACACATCATAAAGAAAGTTATCAAGAAATTAGTTAAATGCAATCCAATAAACTAATGCTATTAGTATGATGTTATCTACTCCATAATAAGATTAGAAAATTTTCCACTCTAATTTAAGTTGAAGAGTTATAATGTAATACGATGACTCATGACCAAACCTTAAGCTATGAAATGAAGATAACACTCCTCTTGAGACCATCTTCATACAAGTTCCCAACCTTGTTACAACCTCTTTTCTTGTCACTTAATTCAAATAAGGGTAGAGAAAGACCAAGTCATGTTATCTCTTCGAAGAGTCCATATTTTGGTGGAGAATTCTAATCTAACCCTAATGGGTTGTAATGGATGTTGATTTAAGATTTAGGCCAACTTTAGTTTATTTTAGTTTTAAGGATGATCATTTGTTTCAAAACACTTCAATTGTCAACCTTATTATAACATCCTCTCTTATCACTTAGTTCGACTAACTTTTGGAGGAAGACCAATTCATGCTATCTCTTCAAAGGGTCTATGTTTAGTCGAAGATACCTAGTTGACCTTTGATGGGTTGTAATGCATGCTAATTTAAGATTTAGGCCAATTTTAGTTTAATTCAACTTTAAGGATGATCATTCATTTGTAGATACTTCAATAGAAAGCAATATACAAGAAGGCAATCTAATTATAGAGCTTAACTCTCACAACAGCATTATAGTATCTAGAAACACACAGAATGATGTAACGAACTACTTATAACCATAAAGAAGTATATGCTTCATCCTATAATTAATTTAAAATAGTATTCCAAAACATGATTAAACATTGATCCTACTTACCTAGAGTTATGTATATTCAAGCCAACATGTTAATATAAGCTTTGAGTCGTAAGGTTATCCTATATTAAAGTCTACATTTAGTTTTTCTAAGAATTACAAATATATATATATATATATATATATATAGAGAGAGAGAGAGAGAGAGAGAGAGAGAGTGAGATAGAGAGATTCATCCAATGCAACCATGTGACTTCTATTAACATGTATACTTATATATATATAATTATCTTATGAGAAAGATATGCATATTTATGTCCTACTTGTCCATTCATATTTTCATCTTAGTGTTTAGGATGTGCATGCATATATCGTGTTAATGATATAGATGTATTCATATGTGTGTTCATATAGGTGTATTCACATACATTTAAATATAGAAAGAAAATAAAGATGTAGTTAATATATAAATACATACATACATACATACATACATATATATATAAGGGAGAGAGAGGGAGAGTGGGAGAGAGATAGAGAGAGAGCAAGAGCATAGCTAATTTCATACAATGCACATTTACTTGTAGAAATATTTATTATGGCTAGTTTTACACTATATCAACTTAAATAAATTTTAATATAATTGTCCATATATTATTGATGATGTACCGTTTCAATTGTACTAAAAGTTGGATGGTATTCATAAAATCAAGCTTCAATTAAAAAAAAAAATTTGTCTCAAAATGATTTTCCTTATGTCATTATAAGGATATTTCTGGTTTTCATTATATATAATTTTCAAGAATTCATCATGTTAGTACCGTCAGATTCGTGTAAGCAACACAATGTCAAATATGGATTCAAATATTCCCTTTTTATTAATTTATTTTTAACTTTTTTTTTAAAGAAATATCCTCCTATATCTTATGAGTTAGTTCTATGTATAAATTAGACATTATTCAAAAGAATCTCTCTAAGAAATACATTATGTATACACCCATCAATTTTCTTTCTTTTTTTCCCCTCCTTTGACCTACAATATCATGATTAAAGTATTAAGTAATTACCTAAATAAAGCATTTACCCACCATAATATTGATAGGAATCAACTCCATGACCCAATTACTAGAAGCCAAGCTAGAGGACTATAGTGGTTAACCCAACGTGTCTTGGCTTGAGAGCTTTTGAAGGATGAAGATTCCATCAACATCTATGGCCTCTTACACTTTACTCACCCTGAGTGTCGAACAATGGTCATGGCCAGGATGTTCCCCATCCTTCTTCGGAACAGGAAAATAATACCGAAGTCACTAGATGACTCAACTCTTCTCAATGAAGTCTTAGCACTTAGTGCTGAGCCGATTAACTTACCTACCTAACCTAATGAAAATCAGGTATGCTAATCCATCAAACACTCTTCTTTGTTCCATGTCAAGCTATCCTTCTTGGACCTCGAGCTATCTCGATTGCCATGGTCTTCATTTTCTATGTACAGCTAAACATCTTTCCTTTCTCTCTTTTTATCAAAGCATCCAAGCAAAGGCTAACATGTGTCCACCCGACTCATGATCCCATAGACATTCTCTGATAGATTCTATTTTTATTCTCTATCATTTTTACCCTTTTAACATATACTAGGAATCTTATTTATGTACTTATATTTACCCTTTTGTCTTTTCCCCATTTTATGTAACCCTAAAGGTTGAATACATAAGCCTCATGTCTTGTAACAATAGAAAAAACTTCTTGCATATTGAATACAAAATTCCTTTGAGAGCGAAATTCGCTTTTACTCTTTAACTTTTATCTATTCCCTTTAGTAAGAAATAGTTGTGAGAACCTGTAATTGATACTTATATGTCATATCAAGTAAAAATTAGGTCACATAGGACTTGTTGGCACATCATATCCTTCAAGTAGGTTACAAGTTTTACTAAGCTTTTCTTTGTTTCTTCCCATTATGGTGCACTATCATGTGTTGGACCCCGAGAGGCATCAGCTTCACTAATGGTTCCAACTAAGGAAGTGCATGAAGTTCCAATAAAGTTCTTGTTCATATTTGCTATTAGTGGCTGTTATATCCTATTTGTAGTTGCTACAGTATTAGCAAGTAGTGTCGTGGAGTTATGAGTGAGTGGTTATACTGTTCTTATGGTTAAGGAGTAAGTTATAAAGTAGTAAGGTAGTGGTTTTGTGGCTATCAGTACTGCTGTTGGTAGTGATTTTGGAGCAAGGTTTGCGTTCTTGAAGATTCTTGAAGTGATAATGCCTGCTTAAAGTGTTAGAAGAACTATTAGAGATAATGAGAGTAGAGCTCATCATTGGGGCTAATAGGGGAGTAGCACTCTAAGGTCTATAGAAGATCGACTTAGTAGACTTATTAACCTAGTTGAGAGCTTGGTTACTGCCATGGGAAATAATAGGCAGCAACCTAGAGAAGCACTAAACCAAGGTCGAGTTGATGACTTGTATGATCAAGTTTATGGCCACATTGGCCAACCTAATCACCCAACTCGAAATACTAAGCTAAAGAAGTGGATAGGCCTGCTCAACAAAGGCTTACATTAGATGAGATTGAAGGAGTGGAAGAAGAGGTTGAGGAAGTTGATAAGGAAGAATATTTTGAAGTGGAAGCACGAGAATGCTTAGCTCCTAATGGGGTGTATATCGTATTGATTAAGTAAGTACACCTATCAAATAATAGTATAGAAGAATTATAGGGTCTAAGGTTATTGATCCCACGAAGACTGAATACGTACTCACTTGCACTAAATTACTCTAATTAAAATGGGTTGAAATAATGATGATAAATTGAATGAAATTTAAGAAATAGAAACTATTTAAGAATTAGACTATGAATGTAACAACTGAACAAAACTTAAGTAACCATAAATGATGTATCTAGACTCTAATCACTAAGAGATTAACATATAGTAGCCTAGGGTTTCTAATGAAATTCTTATTTTTATTAACCCAAGGATTTTGATTACTAATATAATAAGAATCTCTTCTCTATTAAATTATAATTCTACTTAAGCTCTACCTTAATTGCTTTTAGAATAGAACTCCTTAGAATAGCATTAACAACAAGAATTCCACAACAACAAATAAGAAACAACTTTTAATTCTAGAAGAAGTCTATAACTTATCTCTAAGATTATAGCAAATCTTCTCAATTATGGTAGATCTATTTATTTATTGGCCTTACAACTTCAACATATAAAATAAGATAATGGAGTTGAATAAGAGAACATTATTAAAATAATAACAATTAACATACGCTACATGTTACCTCAATGGTTATAGGCCTAGATATCCTGCTTTTAGACTATAGACATGATAAAGTTACAAGCTTTCATGATGAAATGGAATAAAACCTTATGAAAAGACTTTTCTTTTTCTTCTTACATCTCTCTTCCCTCTATACATGTATCTATTATCTATTTGTATTGTTTGGACAAAATAATCTTTTAAATGGCAAGTCTTTTAAAATCATGGCAAGTCAATGGGTAAGTACATGGCCGTAGAGTATGGGTTGGACTTCTTCTTGCAATAATTCTTTAAGAAATTATCTTAAAATTGATGGCAAGGGGATAAGGGTTAAACAACATAGGCATGGTAGTGGATCATGGTCTTGTACTTGACTAATGATTCTTCAAACTTTGATTGGAAGTTAAGGATGTGAGCTTCATGGCCAAGGAAACCATAGTCTTCCCCTTAGCTTAATCCTTGGACGAATTCTCTTTAACACTTGCTATCCTCTAATTATCCTTCATAACAAATGCAATTCCCTTAAAAAATTGCTTGAATTCTCACATTTCCATCTTATTGCCTTATATGAGGCTTGAAATCAAGAAATCATTCAAATCAATAGCAAATTCAATGAAATTACATCAAAATAACCTAAGATATTCAAGCGTTCCTCAGGGATTTGACAATGTCAAAGTCCAAATTCTGACCTTTTCATGTAGTAGAGATGTAGATGAGTGCTTAGAGTGAGAGAAAAAGGTAAAGAAGGTGTTTAATTGTTATCAATATGCCAAAAATGTCAGTTCCATCTAACTACCATTAGATTCTCTGGTTATGCTGCTATATGGTGGAAAAATGTAAATGTCACCAGAAGAAGAGATAACCAACGTGGTGTATTAATAGAGCTTAATTATACGTAGATTTTATAGTGCTTTTATAGGATTTTTAGTGTGATTTTAGTATAAATTGATACTTTATTCGTTAATATTTTATTTTGACACTTTATTATATTAATTTGTGTATTTTTATATTTTCGATAGGAAAAATGATGAAGTTAGAAAATACATACATGTCGATGAAAAGCATGGATGATTCTAAGGAAAAGAAATTGGTACAAGAGCTTCACAATTGTGTTCTATACTATACACACCATGTACTTGCCTTAAGGAAATCTATACGCCATATATTGTATCAAAAGGGAAGTATACGACCATGTACTTGTCAAGAAGAAATTGTATACACCATCTACTCAAGTGAGGAGGCCATATTCCATTTCAATATACATCGTGTATCTATCCGATATCTAGGCCATGTATCTATTTTCAGTGTGAGAATTGAGGCCATTCAAGAAAGATTCAAGTATATCTTATGGGGTCACTTTTATATGGGAATTCTTGTAATATAAATAGTAGACCTTATGATGGAAGAGTTAGTAGGTAGAAACTAGACGAATAGAATAGAGACCATCTTTCATTCACTTAAGGTTTAAGAACATCTTTTAGAGTAGTTTTATTTTCTCTTTGGAATTTAACATCAGAATTGATAGAAGTAATATTTGATCTTGAATTAGGATTTAGAACTCCTTCAAAAGTTGTATTCACTCCCTTCTACATATTCTTAGTTTAGATACTATATACCTATTATTTCCTGTGTGATTGATTTAATATTGTCTATTGGACAATTGAGATTATAAGTTAATGAATTATGTTGATTGTTTCAAGTTTTGTAATTTCCTAATCACAACAACATGTATTTTGACTTTGTTAAAATATATGTTAGTTAAGATTGAGTTGAGAGACCTTTTCTAATTATACTATAAACTGGATAATTTAGATAAAAGAAGGCATACACATGATCTTTAATTCAATTAAGGTTTAAGAATTAGAATGGATTAATTTAGTTTATTTTTTGTCTAAAGATAGGAAGGATAAATTGGTTAATCTTAGATATTCACTTCGCAAGAAAGAATTCCTAGTGCTTATTTGCTTTAAAACTAAACCTATTAAAGATATTTAAGTTAACATTAACTAAGATTTCTAATTATCTGGTTGCAATTGAATCCTATTTATCTATCCTGAACCAACTATTTTGTTTTATTAGTTTTTTTAATTTAATTATATAGTAAACCATTGATTTTATTTACATAGATTTAGACAGAATTAATACTAATAAAAATTAGTCGTCATTCCATATGGGTTTGATCTAGTTCTCACCAATTTTATTTCTACATGCATGACTTAATGCACTAGCTACTAAAAATACACTTTCATTATTTGTAATAAAAAGTACGGTTAGGTCAAGCATATTAAGTTTGTGGAGCCATTACCAGTGATTGTATTGTACTAACCTTGATATTTAAGACATCCTAGAGCTAGATGCTTTGTTTTATTTTCTTGTTTTCTCTTTATTTTCGTTTTCTTTATTTATTTTCTCTTAGTTTGTTTTTACTGTTAGATTTCTATTCCCTTTTATTTTATTGTATAGGCACTTCTTTTGGAGGATCATAAGCATGAGGTGGTTATAGATGATCAATATATACGATCTTTTCTATTATGTTATACTATAGAGCTTTTAGTACAAATTCTTTCTTTTAAGCAGCATGACGATGAATTGCTATATGAGGCATGATTAAGATTCAATGGTTGTTAGTATTTTATGATGAGATTTCATATCATGATAAATCTAAAATTGAAGTTGCTATTGGAGGGTTGATGGATGTATAAATTTACATATTTTATGATTGATTTACAATGCTTTTGTGAGTGTTTGTATTGAATTTGATACTTAATTTGTTTATATTTTGATTTCAAGCTTTATTTAATTGATTTGAAGAGATTGATGATTTTAGACTAAGTTTTAAAAGATTTGAAGATGTTTTGGAAATGTTTTAAAGCCTTAAAAAGACTACATCCATGAATAACAACTGTGCATTGAAATCGTGGGCAAATGAATATGAAACAAATGAGAAATTAGTGTCTTAGGAGGACCACAATTGTTTTGCAATTTTTGAAGCATAGAAATACCATGGGCAAGGATTATGACATGATCTTATGGCATAGTGATGCAATACCTTGCAAATCTTCTATTTTTGGATAGATTTGAAGCCTAAAAGTTGCCCTACACATGTGCTTCTATAAAAAATCCTTATGAACACAATTAGGCATAACTTTTATCATTGTAGCTTGTTCTTATTTCTTTAATTCAATTAGAATTAGAACTTAAGAACCTGTTTTAGAGTAGTTTTATTTTCTCTTAATAAGTCAACAACAGAAGTGGTAAGAGCAATATTTGATCTCGAGTTAAGGCTTAGAACTTCTCTAAAGGTTATATTCATTCCCTTCTACATCTTCTTGATTTGGATATTGTGTACCTATTATTTCTTATGTGCTTAAATTAATATTGTATATTGGATTATCAATTAATTAATTGCACCTATTCTTTAAGTCCTTAATTCCCTAATCATGACAACCTATGTTTTGATTATATTGGAATATGTGTTAATTAGGATTAAGTTACAAGATATTTTCTAATTGTTTACTACGACAATTAAAAGTATGCAATTCCTTCCCTAGCTTTATTACCTAGGAGAAATCCTTTTAATGAGCTAATAGGAATCACTTCACCTATCAACTCCTAATCTAAACTATACATTACCTGTTGCTTCTGTAATAGAATATGTTCGGATAGCATTAAGAACATGAGTTCTCTTCAAAAATACTAGAAAAATACCTAGAAGAATTCTATAGCTTATCGCTAAGACTATAGAAATTCTCTTCAATCATGTAAGATCTAATTACACTTGGTCTCGTAACCTTCATGCATAATATCATTTAATTAGGATTAAAACTCTAGAAATAACAACCTAATCAATTAAGCACATATGTTTGAATTAATCAAAATTAGGGGTTTCATTGGAATTAATAAAGATAAGTATTTCACATGTTGGCTCTAGGATCCATAAGTCTAGATATCAAAAGATTATGCTACAATCATGATACAAGAAAATTTCATTAAAATAATCAAAACCAAATGTAATATGAATGCTACAAAGAAGAGTACCCTAAGAATAGCCATCTTTCTCTCTCTTGCCCTAGAAGTTTGGCTCCCATTTATAAGAGCAGCTCAAAAGGATTCAAATAAGGAAATTTTTCACAGAATGGCATGATCACGCCCAAAGATCACAAGTGTAAACCTTAAGCATGATTCTCCTTGTAATTGAAACTTTTGGGATTCCTTAAAAATGTTACATTAAAGGATCATAGGCAGAAGCATCGTAGTAATCTTCAACCATGATCTTCTCATCATTTATCCTTAGAAAAATTCTTCTCCTTGAGATGCTATCTCTTGTTACCTCTTTAGATAAGTGAAAATCTTTTCCAATCACCTTCAATTTCAAGTAATTCTTAAACAAATTCCACTCTTTTCACTTCAACAGCTTCTTGAAATCATCAAATCAATATTTCACTTAATTAAGCACTAAATCCACTAAAATTTCAATTGAATAGTGGGAAATCACTAAGAAAACTCATCAATAAGTATGTATAATTTTACATTCATCACTAATATAGATGAAAGAGCTCAATGAGAGATAAATAAATATAAGTAGAGAGTCTTTCCAATTATAGGCTTAGAGAGAATTTGTGGTGTTACGAGAAACCGCTTCAACAACTAGAATGTCTCTTCACAACATTCAAACCATCTAAACTCAAAAGGATTCCTTAACACCAAAAAGAACTCCAAACACCTTTCAACACTCTTTGACACAAATCAACTAAATGTAACAACCCGATTTGTCAGCCTCTATACCTTATTTACTGTTTTTAAGGATTCCATATCCAAGACAACTTAGATCTTCTAAGGGTTAGCTTCTATTCCACATTATGTCACCATGAATTCCAAAAACTTTCTCAACAAGGCTTAAAACACACTTCTAAGGATTTAGCTTCATGTTGTGACATCCCACAATATTGAGTGTATCTTTAAGATCAACAAGATGACATCATGAACCTTACTCTTCACTATCATATCATTTGCATAAACCTTAGTGTTTCTATGAAGCTGAGGCTTAAACATCTTCATCACTAGCCTCTAGTACATGGCAACCACATTCATTAAGCATAAAGGAATTACTTTATAATGGTATGTTCCAAAATTCGTCATAAAGGAAGTGTGTACCTGGTTAGATGGGTGCATTTTGATCTAGTTATAACTAGAAAAGGCATCCATGAAATTCAACAGTACATACCCAAATGTGGAGTTTAGCTAGTCTATCTAAGGTAGGGGAAAACAATCCATTAGGTAAGCTTTGTTAAGGTTAGTAAAATCAATATACATTCACTACTTTCCATTCGCTTTCTTGATCAACATGCAATTGGCAAGCTAGGTTAGGTATGACTCCTACCTAATGAAATCCGCCTTAAGTAACTTATGAACTTCCTCCTCTATTGCAACTTGCCTCTTTAGGGTAAATTGCCTCTTTTTTTTATGAATCACTTTAGCATTTAGATCAATGTTAAGATCATGAGTGATGACATTCTCTAGGATACATAGCATGTTAGATGGAGACCATATGAGCACATTTATATTAGCTTTTGAGAAAAACTTATAATGTGATCCCTTAGGTCCGAAGTCATACTTACTCAAATGTTTATGGTCTACTTGGGATCATTATCCAACTATGTAGTCAAAGTTTCCTTCGTCGATTCTCTTCTAATTGTTGCTTGATGATCCAAGCTCTATTCAATGTGGTAGACTTGGTCCATCTTCAATGCTTTTAAGTATGGAAACCTCACCAACTATTGGTTACCATAAAAGGTTCCAATTCCAATTAAGGTCGAGAACTTTGCCTTCAAAAGCACAATGGATATGACAATCTTAAACATATTTATAGATGGTCATCCTATGATTCCATTCTATGCTGATGGACAATCCATGACAAAAAATCTAGTTCTTTCTCAACAATATTCTCATCATTGCTGATCTACAAAGACAATCTAACAACTCTTTAAACCTTCACTGGTTGATTACTAATACCATATTAATTGTAAATATAAGGATAAATCTTATAATCTTCCAACTTCAGCCACATCTAATCAAAAGCATGCTTGAAAATTATATTTGTGGAGCTTCTAGTGTCCACCATAACCTTCCTAACATCAAGGTCAGCCACTTTGATGCTAACAACCAATGCATAGTCATGAGGGAATTGAATCCCTAGCATATCTTTGTCAAAAAAAAAAAAAAAAAAGCACCATGTCATGAATACTAAGTACTTGATCTCCCAAGGCATTAGTAAGCTTCGGGTGCTCAACTTATTTCCTCCTCATGGTCCTTCAAAAATGACATTAATTACTCCCGTACAAGCTCAATTCTAAGGTTGTTCATCATTAAGCCTCTTTCTCTAAGTAGGTCGCTTTTTGGTCCTGTATAAGACATCGAGAGTAAGGGGAAAGGGGTTGACTTGATTTCTTTAAAAAAGATTTTGAAACTTTTTCTATGTAAATCGAAATTACCCTTCCCAATAACTTAATTTGATGATAAGTGGTACTTTAATAATTGAACATAAATAAATAACTCAAAGTAAAAGAAATAAAGAGGAGAAAATTAGGCTCAAGGTCTAAAGAGCTTTGGCCTTATGCATATAGCTCTCTTTCAACTCCATTATTGGGAACCCAATCTACCTCACCAGTGTTGTTCCACCTAATCGACTATATAAAAAACAAATAAAGAGAGTTTTATAAGTTTCTACTGCACTTAGCCTTCACAACTCTCTGCTCTACCTATCTAGTCTCTCTACAATTTAGACTAATTAAAGATCTACAAAGTACAATCAAACTTCTCTCAAACAAGGTTTACAAAACAGAATTAAGAACAATAATATAAATATCAAATAGTTTAGCATGAAAATAGAAATGAAGATTATTGTAAATATAACTTTAGTTCAACTCTCTAAAAAAGTCTTTGAGAAGTGTTCTATGTATTTTAGATAGTAGGCAATGATCACGATTAGAGTGTAATGTATATTTTTTTCTTTTTTTTTTTCTTCTCAAAAATTGTCACTTATATTTTGAATTGTCTCTTCTTTTATACTGGACTCCTTTAACAAGCAGATTGTTGATGACTACATTCACTTCATGGTTATCTAATCCAATGTTCAAGGATAACCCTTAGATACTTTGAGAAAATCTTGGAATTTTGAATTTAAATTTAATCATATCTCGGTCATATCTCCTTAATAGATATAACATGATTAGTAACTCTAAATAACCTTGAATTTTAAATTTGATATCCCATAATATTTGAAATCATCCTTATCCAAACTTAGATATTTTCTTATTATTTGATTATTTCCAAAAGTTAAATCTCTTAAAAATAATCCATGTGGATCTTAATTCTAACTTAAGTGAAATGGGATTAAGTGTATTTCCCTAATACATCCAATCTAATGGAGCTAGGCCTTGTTCACTTCGAATTTGACATCTTGTTATTTTTTTCAGATATTATCATTCTAGTTCATCCTTCTAAATAACCTTCTAAAGTTATCTAAGTCTAAGAAGAATTTTCTAAAGTGTTATACTAACTCTTCTTATATAAGCTTATATAACATTTCTGAATACTTTCCAAACCTATTTCTTTTTCAAGTGATTTATACCTTAAACAATCTAAAGAACCATCTGAAAACCTACACACTTATTACTATATTAATATTTCTCTCTTTTTATTATCATCAAAATTCATGAGAGATATCTAACACGCTATATCCTCTCTTCTTTAACAAAAATAAATTTCTTCAAATAACCTCTTTAAACATCTTCAAGTGCATTCTTCAACTAGATACACTCATTAGTGTTATGCCTTCAATCATGATGAAAATCGCAATATTTGTTTGAATTCTTCATGGATGGATTGCCCCTCGTTATCTCGAACCAAGCAAGGAAGCCTTCCTAAACTATCATCTTTATTCCTACTTTTGGTTACCATGGTGGGTTTTAAAAACAAACAGTGGCAAACTATTGATAGTCAAATTTGGGAATCTAAGGTATAGTAGATGGGTCACATGAAAGCTTGAAAAAGAAAGAGAAAATTGGGCTATGGGGGTACTGGGGCAACTTTAATGTAGCCACTCCGATACCTAAGTAAGTAAAGGTGTGAGTAAGAGAAGTAAAGAAAATAATGTAAGGTTCTGTATAGTAAGAAGGTGTCTGGATAGCTTATTGTGACATGTTCTGGGTTTATTTGTAGGATGTCAGTTGTAACTATTGGCCTTGAATGGTTGTGCTATCTCTATGTAGCTTAAATTCTTTAGATAACTTGCTAATTTTCTAAAGATGATGGAACATGGGGCACTAGGTAATTACCCGTGCAGTAACATCTCAATTGCTCGCACCTATGTCTGAATTCAAATGTATGGCGATTAAGCCCCTTTGGTCAGGCTTATGGACCAATGTTGTCCTTAACTTGCCAACTATTTTTCCCTACCTACCTAAGACTTTCTTGACCCATCTTCACATGATCTGTTCTCTCTTTCTCTAGGTCATAATGATTCTTTCACTTGCATAGGAGCAAATAGGTAAATTAGGTTGGGGTTTAGGCCAACATGGTTGGAACATGAATGCTTTAGGTCACTTAATGACCTAATGGCCTCAAGAGTGAAAATTCTCATCAGCATAAAACATTTTCTGTTGTAAAGGAAACCATGTTTCAATCAAAGAGAAATACTAGTGTTGTCTAGGAAATCTACTTATCATTTTCAAAACGGAAAGTCGTTAGAAGAGTTTTAACTATAGGAATATAATATGTATTTGACTTTTTATTATGATTGATTAGTAAAATATATTTTAAACATGAAAGAATTTAATGGGCATAAATAAATAAATAAAGACTTGTTAAAAAGTATATTAAAGATCAACTAAAGATGTAATAATAAATATTACAAAAAATTTATTTTTACTTTGAAAAAATTTATTGGACATGATTTATTGATATTAGTATATTGATAGCAATTTATTTTAGTATGGCTAGAGGTTATCTAGTATTGTGAGTCAAAAACCAAAAAAGATTTTTCAATGTATCTTTATAAAAGGAAGCAAACATATGAAAACATCATTTTCTACAAAATATTTTCAAGGAAAAAAATTTTACCCTAACAACTGGTTTTCCTTATAACAAACAGGACCATAATCAATTTGTTTATATTAGAGGGATCAACTAAACCAATCAGTAAATTTTGTTACATTATATTCTTAAGTATTGAATAATGATACTTATTTCATGATATGTTATTCTAAAAACATCTTTTATCTTGCCTTGAGGTGTTTAGGGTTTACATTGACAAGTTTAGGTTCAATTAATCAAGTCAAGTTATTTGTTTAGGATTTTAAAGTGTTAATGGAGCAAGTTAAGCTTTAGTCTTATAGAGTTTCTCATTCAGGTTTATGGTGATATAGAAAGTTCAAAAGAAAAAAGCTACTTAATTAATAATATTTTGTTTTTGCAATATATACCATGTATTATAGCATTTATCCTCCATTGAACTTAAAAGCAAATATATTCTCTTATTCATCTAAAGTTAGCCTTATCAAATAGAGAGAGAATGGTTACTCCATTCTACTTCTATTCCATAGAAGCTACTTATTAATATGTTTATCTGGAATGAATAACTATTTTCTTGGGGAATTAATAACTATTATTGAAAGCTAATAAATGGAGGAACATACCTGCTTGAAAAAAAAATCGTAAAAAGGAATTAAGGGAAAACATATTCCATTTAGGGGACAGTGAAGGCGCTTCTCTTTTTCTATTTTTAACAAGGAACCTTCTTACTATTTTAGTAAAGAAGAAGGCACATTCTTCTTCAATAAAAAGGTGCATTTCTTCTTCATCAAAAATACAAAAAGAAAAATAGAAAAGAAAGAAAAGGCTCCTTCTTTATAAAAACCTGTAACATAAAAATCAATAAGTGCAGCCAATCAACCCAAATACAATACAAAGCATTAGCACAATGACAAGCTCAAATTAATAGCAATCCAGTCAAAAAATTGAAACTCCATATCCAACTCACATTGCCAACCTCAACTCCAAACTTGATTATCACTACTTTAAAGAAAACAGTGAACTATGAGACAATCAAGACACAAAAAGAAACACGAAGAAGTTAAAATGACATTAAATTCTACATAAATAAAAACGGTCAGTGCAACTGTTCATGTAAGCTTAACAAATGAATACATGTTATCTCATCTTCTCCTAATCCTAATGAACATTCGTAATACTTTAGAAGCTAAACTCACTCTAGACCTCATCTTCTCTAGAATAGTTAGAGCTTATGACTCCTATGTCTCTGTCTACTATTAAGGTGAATTAAAGAATTGTGATGGATCAACTGTAACTATCTAAGAAGAACTCTCTCCCTAAGAACTGAAATACCTCCTTCATCTTTTATGTAAGGCTGGTGATGTCAAGGGATAATCACATTGCATCTCCATAACTGGGGTCTCTAACATGCTGCCCATATTTGGACCTTCAAATGACCCTGCCCTATGAGATGGACTAGCAATGACAACCTAATCCCATCTTCAATGTCATCTACCTCCCTCATCTTAGTTCTTCTACCCTACCTAAGGGGATATGAAGGGTCTTAATCCACCTAAATGTCGTCATCCAATCCTTAAACCTGATCTTAAGCCAAACATAAAGGGTACAAAGTAATTGGAAGATGGTCATGCAACAACTGTATCCCATGACCAACATAGGCTCAAGTTGCTTAGTAATCAACTCTATTGAGAGAGATTTTTATCTATCGAAACTCTTCAGCCTACAAAAAGAAAAGGATTAGCACAAGTCAGAGCAAGGTAAGTCAAGAAAATAGTAGTTGTCGGAAACAGTCTCATCAATTGCCTAAGCAATGCTCCAATTTGGCCGATATATCAACGATTGATGCTCATATACCACTATCGGTGCCCACATTCTACCCTTCTAAGTCTATTGATCTAAATCACCTAAGATTACCAATCATTCCAAGTGGTGATGTACGGTAGATGTTGTGTGATGCAATCAACATATGCCCAACCTCATAGGTCGATATGATGAAAGGCCTTATCCGTATCGTATGGTAGTAGATTCTTTTACAAATTACCAAACTACTAAACCATACGTTTGGGAAGTGCCACTCAACTATGTGAAAGCAGATAAGTGGCACTTGCAATGTCTAAATGTGGCAACCATGATGGCAAAAATCAAGTAAAATCTCTAGTTTCTCGTATGGGTATGGCTACCATACAACCTACAAAACCATGTTGTCAAAGTTAGTGTCTTTGTAAAGTATTAAAACAAAAGGTCATAAAGGTGTATAAAATACATACCTACTCTAGAGTCTACCTATCAAATGCATCTCGATTGGCTATGACCACATGAGTTAGGTGCATCCTCATGTCTCATCCAATCATCCACCAAAGGCCTCTCACTATCGATGACCATCCTATGTCTGCTTAGGGGGTAATGTGTGGGAACCTATCCCAGGCCTACACTTTGTAGCACCTCCCATCTCATGGGTCGTTTCCAATGAGGAGATGCATAATTGCCTATATAGTTAAGTGAGAATTACAAAGCCCCAACTATAATGTCTAGCACAGCTAAAGTCCTTAAATAAAGAGAGAAACATGGTATGCACTTAGTTGCTGAACTTATTAGCAAATACGAACCCTCCTAATATTTACAGGATATATGTTCTCATTTGTCATCTAACTTCCTCCTCGTTTGCCCTAGTAAGTAGGGAACAAAAATGGTTAGTCAACCAACCCAGCTCCACACTTCCTCTTCCACCATCGAAGCCCTCAAGAATAACTTCAAGGTATTTGTCACATATTTAAGGCCAGTCTTTGTAAGTGCTCCTAATCATTGGCATGCTATCGACTTGGAGACCAAGCTGCACCTTCACATCCTAAAGTGTGATGGTAAGCTCTCCATAGACCCTGTAGAAAGTGTGAGTCTTTACCTCCATATCTCAATAACTTAGCCTTGTA
This sequence comes from Lumnitzera littorea, assembly GCA_024138015.1. Taxonomy (NCBI): domain Eukaryota; kingdom Viridiplantae; phylum Streptophyta; class Magnoliopsida; order Myrtales; family Combretaceae; genus Lumnitzera; species Lumnitzera littorea. The sequence continues at coordinate 57,453,671 of JAMXBB010000010.1, forward strand.
AACTCAACCTACTTTAGGTAAGAATCCATGTGAGGGTCTAAAGGGATCTCGTGAACCAATTGATCGTGTTTGAGAACCCACTTACGATGCCTTACATATAAAGCCTCCATGTCCTATAAAGAAAACAATAACCGAACATGAGCACCTTGAAATCTAGCTAAACACAATAGTTTGAATTACAATGACAAGTCAGTGGGCTTACATGTCTTGCTCAAATGCACCATGATCTATGCCTATACTGGTTTCAGAACTAATTCGTCTATGGGTTCAAACTCCATCTAACTTGCAAAAGCAAAAGAAAAAGTAAAAAAAAAAAGAAGGTTGAGTGATTGGTAAAATACATATCATTTTGTATAAGTTGGACATTAGTCATTAAATAAACAAAATCAAGCATACGCTTAGTTGTTAGTCTCAAGATTAATTACCTTATTGATTCCTATATGGACATGTTCTTCTATTATGCCCTTCCCTCCTATACAAAGTTCAATTTGTCCTATTTGGACATTTTCTAATGTCTATCTCCATGTGGAATCACTCGTCTTAGTCTTACCCTTTTTACACTTAAGCCATGGATTAAGATGTACTTTCTAAAGGTGTGGAATCACTAGCCAACTAGACTCATTCTCAATCGATAAGAAGTAAGCTCTATAGCATTAGACCTGATGGATGAACCTATACCAATCCTTGATTGATGACATGACATATAACCGCTTGAAACCGGCCACAACAATTGCATGTGAGTAAGGGATCTTATATATCTACCATTTGTTGTAGGTGCACATACAATTGTTTAAGTCATCTATTTGCACAAGCCCACCTCCCTACATTACATTGCCTACACACCTGCTTCCCATCTTAATCTCATAAAGCCTGTTATGCCTATTGAAATGCATCACTCAATGTGAACTCGCTCGCTTGACCTATTCCTCTAACATGTCCACAACATATTTAGTATATGGTCGATTGTCAACCACCCACTCAAATGCCTCCTAGTATCTCTTATCTTAAGTTAATACACAATTGTAAAAGATCTTTTTGACAAGTGATGTCACTAGTAGTTCACAAACATGTTTCAATATTAAGTTGTAACTTTCTATAAGGTTTAATGTCATGTAATCGAACCAATAGCCCCCCATAGTGTACAAGTGTCCACTATTACATCAATAAAGGGATAAACCAACCCAAGGCATCGACCTTGATGCTTAGAACCTTCTCCATGCATTTCTTAAACTTTCGAGACTGAGCTTACATTGTGCCGAAACTCACCCACTTTTTGCATTGTTTGTTCTTATGTATCTTATTGAAGTTTCTTACAAGATGGTGTATGCACAACCAACACACTACAAATGGGGCTTTCCACTCATTTTCATCTTTATCTAATGTCAACTGAATATCCATCCCTCTATCCAATATCAAGCATATTGTTTCCTGGCCTACTCGTTCATTACATACATATTGCTTCAAATTCCTAATAAACCTACCCTATACCTCTATAGTCTCTTCATCTACTAAAGCAAAGGCCAATGGGACTATATGGTTTATGTCATCCATACTAGTAACAATTAGTAACTTGTGACATTACTTTACATATAGGAATGTGCCATTAATACCAAGCATTGCCCTACAAACGTCCATACCTCTATGTATGGGCTAAAAGACAACCAAACCCACTTCAACGTTATCACCCCTAGCTCTCTCTTGAATGACTTCACCTCCACTCAACCTTTGTCCTAGGGTTACTCATTAGGATTGTGTTAAGAAGTTTCAAAAGATCATCATATGATCTCTCCTAGTTGCCATAGACAACTTCAATACTAGTCCACACCCTTCTATTGGTAACAATATACTCGAATTGTTTGCTAATAATGCTATATAATTGAAAATTTTTATATTAAGATCTTCTTTAATGACATTCAGAAACTCCCTAGCCATTGTATTACTATCCAACTACAGGTAGCCTTGAGCTATGATGGGATTTACCCAAGTAGAGGGTACCACTAACTTAGTTATCACAAAAACACCCTCTAGCTTCTTCTTATATGCCCTGAGTCTACACTTACAACAATCCTCAGTCTTAGAACACACAACGGAATACTTATTCTTTTTGGATTCCATCGATCTAAAGTCTACATGATACTTGTTTTGGTTGTGCTTCATAGCTCTTACAAGTTCTTGATTAATATTGAATCTTATACCTATACAGAGATCTTCATCGGTGTGTAAGTTATTGAACTCCACGTTGATATCCAAGTGTATGTAACCATCATCTCTACCTGTATTAAAAAAGGGAATCATATCCTTAACCCCTGAGTTAGCCATGTAGACCTCTAAAGGCTATATCGACACTACTATTGGCTCAATTGAACTTGAGCCAGAGGCATATGGATATGCAACAAACATTTCTAGTACATAAAAATGACTACTAGTCATTTCAAGAACAATGGGATGTATAGGAGGCATATGAGGCTCAATGTCCTTATCACCATCTTCCCCCTCATCATCATCATTCTTTTCAACTCCATCGAACCCATAATCATCGTCATCGTTGTCGTTGTCATTGTCATTGTCGTCTTCATCATCTAGGCCTCCTATATGATGAACCATACGATCATGTGAAACCTCCCTCTATAGGACCGGTCTAATTGCCTCATTAATGGCATTTTTATCATCCTACTTATGTATAGACAAGGGTAATGGTTTGAACCCATCAACCACAGGCTAATTAAAATCAATGGTTGGCACATGTGTTGCATGTACAAGCCTACTATTTTCTATTCGTCCAACCCTTACATGCAAGTGCTGAATATGAGTTTGCCTAAATGCTTTAGCCATTTGAAATAAGTCCTCCACATCATTATCATCCTTGATGGCAATTAGAGAATACAACACCACTCTTGAGTATGTTGGAATGTCTATATAATAACTCAACACCTCTAACATCGGGATCAATCCCAACACTCTAGTAAACTCTTTACAATAGTTTAGAGAAGTTTTCATTCATCCTCACTTTCAACATCTTCATTGGATATCGATTATACTTCGACTCTAAATTTCCCCTTACAATATTTCCATAGTTAAAAACCATGAAATTCATCATGCCCACCATTTTCAACCTATTTACATTGTAAGTAACATGTTGGTTAGCACATCATGCATTATGCACCATACATTTTGACCACATGCCATTACCCATTATCTTAGCCATACAACTTCTTCTCAGCTATTTTGTTGAACAATTATAGCACAAAGTTAAATACAATCAAATGATTATTCTAACACCATGGAACGTGCTAATATACATTTTACTAACAAATCATGCAACTACATGTTAATATAATCACATTCTAGCACTAGATCTACAATTATATAGGTAAAACACACTAACACAGAATTTTGCAACAATCCTAAGTTTTCTATGATTTCATGAAAAGTGAGGAAAAAAATGTACTAATTAATGAAATTTGAGTAGAGAAAGTGTTTACCTTCAATTTTTGTGGAGGATTTTGCAAAAAAATGAGTTTAGCATGTTAGAATGGTGAGTTGCTATTCATCTATGCGAGAAGAAAAGAAGAGGAGAGTGTGTGTTTGAGTTACAAATGAGTTTCTAATTTGATTTCGTGTTTTAATATTGGTAACAGTGAGAGTAATATCTTAAAAAGCGCTTTCACTTTTATAATTGTAATGAAGGTGCTTTTTTAAAATACCACCTTCCTTACAATTACAATTATAACTGAAGGTACCTTCCTCTTTATTAAAATGACAAAGAAGGCGGCTTCTTTATTAAATATAAAAAAAAGTAAAGGTGCCTTTCAAAGAAGTGTCTTCACTACCCCCCTAATGGAATATGTTTTCCATCAACCCCTTTTTTCAATTTTTTTTATTTATTTATTTTTTTTTTAGCTATTACATTCCTATTAATAAATGTTTATATGGTGGGTTGTTATAACTGGTCGATCATGTACAATAAGCGTACCAGTTGACTTAAGAGATGTCTTGAGCTGATGGTACATAAAGTGATGTCATTAGAAAGAGGTGTGAAAGGAAGAATAGATAAATTTGGAATCTTAAATGCGCACGTATAGCAGTGGATCAAACTCAGTGTTATTGACTATTTTTAAAATCATTCTTGGTGAAGTTGCTTGTTTGATCTTCTCTAAAGTGATTTCAATAGAGTTCTAATGTTTGTCTTAAGTTTATTAATGTTCTGAATCAATCAAACGAGAGGAGAGGCCTCCTATTTATAGAATTTAGAGGTCAATCTTATCTATTAGATGGCTTGAAGATAAAGGGTTAAGATTAAGCCTTGTTATTAAAGTTTATCTTCTCCTCTAGCATTCATGGGCCTAGACATGGGCTTGGACTTATCCTAAAGCTTATAATAATTTAAAAAAAGGCCATTTTATCTTTAAACAAACATAAAACATATTTAAACCTATTGGATGCTCAATATAATCAAACAAAGCCCAAATTAACTTAAAAAAACCTTTTTCAAGTCTACTTTTTATGCGCAAGATAACTGAGTAAAGTCGATAATAGAAAATTCAATTTGACGATTCCTATTTTGAACCTACCAAGTCAGATCATTCTAAGACATCTTTAATCAAGCTCAATTTCCTTAACTCTACCATTAATTCAAGATATCAATCCATGGCATTAAATTGGGTCAAAGGCTCAATTATTGAAATAGCCTTTTACAATTTTTATTACCCATTTATTGATTATTACATTCTCCAACTTCCCTTCAAACCTTAGCCCTACTGTAGCTCCTAAATCTTAGGAGATTATACGGTTACATCCTCTATTTTAATAGAATTGGTCATACCTTCTTTCTTACCATTCATTTTTATTTTTTTTTAAATCTAAATTATTGAATTCACAATTTATTTAATTATTCAGACTTAAAAGGAATATAAATTAAAGATACGATAAATGATAAAATCGATTCCTTAGAAAATAGAGACAAAAGCAAAAAAAATACCAAGCCTTAATCCTAGCTAACCCACAACCTCCATATTTAACCACTGGATGTCCATATCTACTGTTGCCATAGAAATCCTTCATGGTTTCCATTCCACACAACTATAGTCATCTGTTCGAGTAGCTCGCACTGGTCTAAGTGCTTCCAGACTTGGGCAAACCTAGTGATTATGTTGATCAAGTACATTGGTTTGGATCATTCGAGCAGAATGGCTCAATTCATTCACGTTCGCTAGAGTTGGAGGCTCATGATGGTGGCTCATATTGGTTCGAATTAACCTCAAAAGGGGACAAACTTACATGCATATCGCGTAATTACCCTACATAAACGGCATAAATTTGCGTGCAATATTATCTAATATCATTGAAGTGCATAGACATCATAGATATAAATTCCACTGATATTTTTGCTCGAGGATTTGTTATCGAGCTTCTTAGTATTTTATTTTTGGGCACAATACCTCAACTATATGATCTGGTAAGTCTTGTTGTAGGGACAACCTGTTAGCCTATCGAATTTGTACGAAGCTTTACTTCAGTTGTCGCACAGTCTTGCCATGAGAGGGTACAAGAATATTGAGACGGTTCCTTAACCCCGTTCTTCGTGTAGACATAAACTGAATGAAACCTGGAGACCTATCCCTAAGAATGGCCTCTGTTTTCCTGAATGTCCTTTAACTGAACCACCTTCCCTTGCGTTAATTTACTTACCAGGATGACTGAAAAATATTTTACTTTTGGGTCTTACTAAATTGAGAGGAGAAAAAAAAAAAAATCAATAGATAATACACCCAATATGCATATCTCGTTACATAACTATTAATTATATTTGAACATATAATAATATAGATGCCACTGCCACTACTATGCGTAATTACAAGCCACGTGTGCACTAAAGTATGATGAACACAGACGACTAAAATTGAGGAGATAAATTCTATGCTAAAACATTGTCAACAGCATGCAAGAAAAAACATTAATAATCATGACTTTAACTAAAGCAATTATTTATAGTTAGTCAATTGTCCACAAGTTGTCAGACGAAGATGAAATTCAATAGCTTCAACTATGTCGCTCACCAGTATCGAACCACCAAGCCAAGTTATTCATTCACGTGCTGAATGGCATGAGATGCAATACCCTCGGCCAATTTCAGTTGCAACATCCATTTCAAGGTGGCTGCCCACCAAATCGAGAAAGAACTTGCGTTTTGTTCATTTCTATTTAGAATGAGAATTCGGCATCTTGTTCTCAGAATTACTCACATCTCTGCTATCACTTGGGGCATCAAATCCGGCAGGAATTTTTCCAGGATAATTAGTTGGAGATGGATCTGATCCCATCATGCTGAAAATGTAATCATGGCAAGTGATTTATAGAACTAATGGATACAGCAGGAGAGATGAGACTGATAAGAAACTCACCCTCTGTCAGCAATGACCATGGAGCGGAGCTCACAATTAGCAAACCTGCGAATGCATTTGACAGATCTCACTCAATCTGGATAGAACCAAGGAATCAAAACAATGGACTAGATATCGAAATAATTTGTTAGTACTAATACAAAACTAACGAGTGTCAGTAGATTATGTGCAGTTTCTCTTAAACTAATTTTCTTTTTTCGTCCTCTTGTCACATGCTTGTTGCATCTTTTGCAACAAATTAAGAATATCTGCACACATGCATTTCACAAATTGTTTGTACAATTATTGAGTTTATCTAATACCTATTGTTTTTCCTTGCCAATTAAAGCAGTACACCATACATTCTACGCCTTGAGTGCCCTCTCTTTCAATGCTAAACATGAATAAATAAGATAGAAGGTGCACCTCTCTACATGGAACTACTCTTATGAGCAGGATGTGGAAAAACAGATCAAGGATTTTAGGACCACGGAAATAGAAAATACCAAGTGTAAGCCTACTTTATGATTAAAGTTGGCTAATCATTATACTAAGAGGCACTGCAAATGCTTACTGCTTAGATATTTCTTTCTTCACAACAGGATGGCAGTCATTTCCAAACAAGCTTAGCATATGAAACAAGAATCCACTGTGAGTAACAATTACAATTTCCTTTTCTTTCCTAGTCCACAGCCTGCAAAGAAAAGAAAGAAGTGATGCATAAGATCTCTGAGTAAAAAACCTAAACACCAACTCTTATGTTATAATACTTGGAGGTACAAATAGTCTGAGATGAAATGTTTTACAATGTGGAAGCTACAATTCTGCATTCACTTATGTATTTGCTTGTAAGTTGACAAGTTTCCCCCTGCAAACATTATCCAAGCAATATGCCTGGTACAGCTTCATTTTTCTGTGTTGCACCAGAAATATTGTCTATCTTTAGGGTAGTTGGAGGATAGGAGATGATATCATAGGAGCCACAAGAATTTCAATTATATATGTAAATAATAGGATTTTATGTCATACAAATATAGTAACTGCTTGCCAGTAACCTACATGTTCCCTTTAGATGTGCATGGACCCCCATCTAATAAACCAGTTAAAAACCCTTTTGGTTAAGTTATTAATATTACCACACTTCCTATCTTGTATATTCTTCATGTCTTGCTAAATTAAGATTAAGATTGCAATAATTGGTTCATTTTCGTCTTTAAAATAGATGGGATCACAGCCTACTGCTGGAATGACCTAGCTGACTCTATCCATAGAAGTGGTGAGTACAGCAGAACTTCAAACCCATCTCAGAGTAGGCATACATGTGTTCGGGGCAAGACTGCAATTATCAAAGCCTTATGTAAGTAAACAGCCTACTGCTGGAATGACCTAGTTGACTCTATCCATAGAAGTGGTGAGTACAGCAAAACTTCAAACCCATCTCACAGTAGGCATACATGTGTTCAGGGCAAGAGCGCATTTATCAAAGCCTTATGTAAGTAAACAGTCTACACTCACCAATTAAGGAATTTCAACCCCCTGGCTGCAAGTTCTTCTTTGGTCTCTCTAATATCGGCCTTCCACAACATGTCTTCATCACTATCAATCTAAAAGAATGTACCAAAATTGTCAAAGCTTTAGGATAGAGGAAAAACAGATTAAGCAAAGTCAGCACAGCTAGAAGATTTATTTGTCTACCCCTAATAGTTACCAGTGAAAAATCAACAGCAGGGAAAAGAAATTGGTAATCACTAATGCTTCTCCTCTTATCACAAGGATGGACACCCTGCAAAGAAGACATCCAAGAAGAAATGAGAAACACACATGTTCATATTACATCACCTGATATAACTCCTGAAATTACAAAGTTCATGGCCTTGATTAAATTAGTGACTAATAAGAAAAAATGAACATAATTTCTGACATATTATTAAGATGCCAAAATTGACTTTATCAAAGATCATATTGGGCAATGAAACATAAAAGAAAAGATGATATCAGCAATAGTCATAAACATAGTTATCAAAATCGGAATCCTACCGTTTAGTTGAATACATAGAATCAATGGAATTGATTCTCAAAAAACCAATAAAATTGTAAACTTTTAAAATTATACATCAAAATTTACACTTTTACCAAAAATCTGTACCTATTTGATATCCATTTTAATTAAAAAAAATATAATAAAATTATAAATTTATAAAAACGTACAATTGACTTATAATTTTAATACTTATGGTTATAAAGTTTTCTAAACCAACGGAAAGATAAGTAATCACTTCAAAAGAAGTATCAATAAGTGTTATCACCCTTATAAGCCATCTGAATTGTCAAAGCCATAATTTTAGTCAAACTTCTCCACACACCAAGGAATTGTCCTCTTTGACATAATATATCTCAAGGATTTATCCTTTAGTATAGCTGCTTTAGGAGGTCACCAAATGTCAGAGTTCTCTACATTGAGTAACTTAACTTTGAATTTCATTGAAGTCTAAATAGTTACACCAAAAAGCATGTTTATGATCACTCTATGTCAATGATATTACAATCTCTCCTACTCATAAAATTGAAATCCTTATTAGTTTCCTTATACATATCTAGGACCATATCAAGGAAGAATCTAAAAGTACTCCCTCACAAGCTCAAGAGGTGCCCTATATCGTGGCACTTGGCCTCTATGTGGTAAACTACTCTAATACCACTTGTAATAATGAAAACTTCTCACTCTAAGATATCAGTTGCTTTAATATGATTCATCATGTGGTTTTTTCATTTAATACAACTACTTCTCAAGAGGTAATTCATGTTGGAAATAATTTCTATTGAAATCTTTGAATTTTGAGGATTTGTAAGTCATTACAAATAGAGATATGTGGATGATTAGAGATTTTTAACACTCCATTTAAGAGGTATCATAAAGTTTGATTCAAAATTAGCACCAACTACTTTACCACAATGCTATATTCAAAGGAACCTAAACGTCAAATTTGAAGTTGATTAATGGTCATCTAGCACAATAAATTTCTACATGCTTAATGCGTAATTTTTGTCAGATAATTGCTGCTATCACTCCCCATTATGTTACCATGTAGATACATCCTCTTGTATTTGCTTTGGTAAGTCATCCTTTTACTATTAATTATCAATTTCAATAGGCTCTTCAATTAATCAATATAAATCCTACGATTATTTGAGATTAAATGCACTATAGATGTTTTACAAAACAATATAAGAAAAGAAAGGTAATGAGTTGAATAAATAACGCTATAAAAGACATGTAAAATGATGTGATCGCCAGTTGTTTAGGCATCATATAGAGCTGATGGAAGATTATATAACATAATAACAAATCTAATACGTGAAGGATCAGGTTTAAGCTTTTATCTTTATCCGAGGCAATGAAGACATTCAAGGTACAGCTTTTGTCATATAGTTTTTGCTGATAATATACTTGCCATAGAGAAGGAATGAATGAATAACATTAAAACAGAGGTGCAAACCTTCATTGCTACTGGAAATAAATTATTTGAGCAGGGTGAGAAAACATATGGAATGAGAATTCAACAAAGTAATACAAACAAATTAGATGTGCTAATTGGGACCAATAGTATCTGAAGATTTTAACTGTTTGAGCTAAATTCTTCAAAAAGACAGATTTGTATTGACATTTGAATGTAAGATCTCAGCATATAGAGGAGTGTCCTTAATCAATTAGCACTTGACATTTTAAACCTGAAACACTTTTTCAATCAGGTTGTGAACCTTTTAAATGTACCAATTTAGTCCCATACCTATTTTATGCTAAAGCAATTTCTTATGGAAATGTCACATGGTAAAGTCAGGTTACCAAGATGGACTTAAAACACACATTCAAGAGAGTTTGAAGACTAAGTACACACTTTTGATAGATAAGTAAATCAAAAATGAGCATAAAGGATTTAGGACTTTCAATGCCTTGGTCCTTAAGGCAAAACACAGGCAATATGGTTAAAAATTGGGAGATAGAAATAACAAATATTTTTTCAATCTCCTCAAACAACACCAATACAAGAACAGTTTTGCTTCGATTTTGGATGATTAGTGGGACTGAGTGGAGTCCATGGAGAATATTATGTTGCTAGTAGTTAACTTCTACCATAATATGCTAACGAACCCCTCCTCAAGTACTATGGATTTTAGTAAACTTGACTCCCTAAACTTAAGATGCATTTCAGTGGAGGATCAAAGCTTTTTAGTGAGGCCAGTTTCTGATGAAGAAATTAAAAATACTTTTCAGGCTCTCTCCAATGATAAAGCCCTTGGTCTTGATAGTTTTGGTGCTAATTTTTTTCATGATGCTTGGGATAGTGGGAAAGGATGTTTTTACGGCTATAAAGGATTTCTGTGTCTGGCAGGATATTGAGGAAGGCTAACTCCATCTATCTCTCACTAGTTCTCAAAAAACAAAACCCTTCCTCTTTCTCAAATTATAGACCTATTGCTTGTTACAATATGGTGTATAAGTGCATATCCTAGATTTTAGTTGAGCAGTTGAAGATAGTCTTGCACTACTTAGTCAGAAAAGAACAAACAGCCTTTATTAAAGGGATGATAATAGCGAATAACATCCTTATAGCACACTAACTCCTTACAAGGTAACATAGTGATAGGTAAGGGTTCAAGATACACTATTAAAGCTAATTTGGTGAAGGCGCATCATAATGCAAAGTAGAATTTCTTGGAACATCTTTTGAGGAGTTTTGGATTTCTCAAGCAATTCATTAAATGAATCACAACTTATAACTCTATGGCTATGTTCTCCATTAATATAAATAGGGAACTTACAAGATATTTCCCAACCTCGAAAGGATTAAGGCAAGGCGACCTTATCTCTCCTTATCTTTCTATTCTAGCTACGGAAGTCTTTACCAGCATTATGAAGAAGGGGGAGAATGAAAACTTTCAGTTTCATTGAAGATGCAAAAAAGAAAAGCATTGCAAATGATGTGATGATTTTCACTAAAGGTGATTTATGAAATGATGGAGCTTATTAGAGAAGATCTACATGAATTCCATCTTCTATCCAACCTGAAGGCAATCCCCATAAGAGACATTTTTTTCAATGGAGTAAAGGCATACATTAAGAGATGAATAGTTGACTTTGAGATCTCTTCCTATAAGATACCTAGAAGTGCCTTTATCATTTGTAGGTATTTCTAAAAATGACTGCGTTAACCTAATAAAGAAGTTCTCAAATAGAGTAAACCATTAGACAAGTAAATTTCTCTCATATACTGGCCAACTTCAACTTATGAAGAGTATTCTTTTCTCTTCAAGTGTATTGTTCCATGATTTTCATCCTTCCAAGTAATGTTCTTTCCCTCTTAGAATCAAAGATCAAAAAGGTTTTTTTTTTTTAAATGAAAACAAGAAGCTAAAGGCAAAAGCTCTAGTTAAGTGGAAAGATGTGTATAAGCCCAAAAAGGAAAGAGGCTTGGGTGTGCTTGATGTAAGATTATGGAATAGTGGCTCAATTGAAGCATATATGGATGTTATGCATGGATGAAGATGATTCACTTTAGACTAGTTAGGTCAATATAAATATACCTAGCCACGTCTCTTGGACATGGAGGAAGATTCTACAAGCTAAAACTTTAGCTAAGCAGCTTTTAAAGTAGAAAATTGGGAATGGAAAACTCATTTCATTTTGGTATGATGATTAGCACCTATGGCGCCACTCATTGAATGTATGGGTAATCATGCAAGTATAAATTTGGGATGCCCCAAGGAAAATGTGCTGGCAAGTTTCATTGAAGAGAATGTTTGGGCATGGCCAAATGGAGATAAATGGGCTGCTCTAAAAAATGACTTGGGATCCTTGCAACCGGATGGATCAAGGTTGGATAGCTAATTTGGAGAGCAGGGGGAGACCAAGTTTTATCCATAAGATTAGCCTATTTCTTTGCAAGGATAGAGTCCCCAAAGGTAGGATGGTACCCGCTGGTTAGGCACAAAGAAGCAATCCCTAGGCATGCGGTTATCTTACAGATAGCTTTGCAGAAAAAGCTAGTTGACTCTTGATAAGTTGGTGGCTTGGGATGTTACTAATGTTAAGTGCTTCCTTTGTTGGAGTGGAAAGGAAACCCATGATCATCTATTTTTTAAGCATTCTTTTGCAAAGCAGCTATGGAGATCAATTGAACATGCTGCTTGATGGAGCATGGCAATGCCCTCTGAAGCTACTCCTTTGAGGATTTCTTGAGACCAGATAAGAGAAAGAAGATGAATAATTGCCAAAGGAAAGTTTTGCTCTTGGATGTTACTACCTTTGGTAGGAGAAGAACAAAAGGAGAGTAGAAGCTTCAGAAACTCCTATAGATATTCTTTCTAGATTAGTCTATTGTCATTTTCATCAATGTTTTAAGCAATTTAGAATTGCATGGTCATTTGATCAAGCTAAATATCCTTTTGTTGTTCTAGATACTTAGTTCAATTTTATAGGAATGTAGTGTGCTCCTTCATACACATCCCATGTACAAATTTTGAATGAAATTTTCACACCATACACCAAAAAAAACATGGCAATATATCATGAACATGAGCAGTAGATGTGAGTGGTAGACATAAAAACACAGCCATTCCTCTCTGTGCAAACAAGATTAGATAAAACTAAATAAGTATATACATGGAAATGATTGTTGATTGCATTAAATCAACTTCCAGTATTTTAACCTAATGCTCACTTAGGAGGCACCTTGATGGGCACTTCATTAAGAAACAGAGGAAAGGGGAAGAAATCTGCCGATTGCAAGGAGAAAGAAGAGTCTGATGTTGGCCTGGGCATTGAGAAAAAAACAGGAGGAATATTATGGTAGAAAAAGCTAAAGACATGGATAATGGGTGTAAGACACCTGTGTGCTTATGTTCATCATATGCTGCATATTATACTGAATTCAAAACCCTCAGCTGGTTTTGGAGGGCAAATAGGGGACACTCAAGTTTCACTATTAGAATTATTCAGGATTCCAGGACCCCAAAGGGGAAAGTCTATAAAGTTCCTTATTTTTTTAATCATTAAAAACCTGACAAAGACTGACACTTGTCTGGACATGTCTTGCTGATCGATTCCCTCAAGAGGCATGAAAATGATACTAATAGTTGGAGTATGCCAATGGCTTTTTAACACTTGGTATACATAATTTCAGTAAAATGTGGTAGAGCTAGAAAAATATATGGCATGGAAAAATTACAGTTGCCATTCTTTGAAGTTCAAAAAATGACACCAAATTTTGCCAATGAATCAATTAGTTTTTACCACCTTTAACACTTAATGACAAAAGGTTGGGCTGTTAAGTAATAATTATAAAGCTCATACTGAATCTGCAAGTTAAAACTTTTAACTCAACTAGTTGTGAAGTTGATTTCAACAAAAGATCAGAGTAGGAAGCCCCAAATTCAAATACATACAAGGTTGTTTCAAGTGCTACTTTGATAAATTGTTTACACGATGGGTTTTGGACAAAGTTTTAACTCAAAAGTGAGAGAAGTGTTAAGTAATAAGCCCTAACAAATCCACAAGCCAGATATTTCCAATAAAATGGCTCTGGTGCTACAGTTAACATGCATAACCACCTTGTATCATTGGCAATGGGCTGACATGAAAGCTTAGATGCACTTTCTTTCATCTAATCAGAAGGCTATGGTTCCTTCTCCACCAACATACATCACATTCTTTTATAGAGAAAGGGCAGAATGAAAACACATTCCCTTCTTTGATTAATTCCCTCCAATGTCACTGGAATGATCCATCAACTTCAAGCCTTAGATGATATCCTTTCTTCTTGTTTTTTTTTTACCCTTCTCTTTCTCATGAGCTTAGATCGTGAATTTTGTAATATCTGCACAATGTCTTGTATATAAATAAAATAATATACAGCAGGAATAGGTTCATGTAAAAGAAGGGGAAAATTTTGACATTTCTTAGCAAGTTTTCTTTTTCAAGAACGTAGAACAAAGGTGTCATTTGATCTTGAGAGGACAGAAAATTACAAGACCACTCAAAATTTTAACCTACAAAGATTTGCAAGATCATCAAGAAATCAGAGTTTATTAAGATCTAATCTGATTTAGTTATTCACCATGATTTCATTTAACATAAAGAATCCCAAAAACTTAAAAAGATAGGAACATGCACATATATAATAAAAGGGTAAAAAGAAAGCTTCAGAAAAATATAAGGGTCTAAAGGAGAGACAGAAATTTTTAACACAGAGTGTGTGACATGGTAGCTAAATTGTTAATAGTTTGAGGAATCACTTCTGAGACAATTTTTTTTTAAGTGTAAAAGATGAGTCATGGATAATCAAAATATAGAGAAATATTAATCATTTGATTTGTACATGCAATGCATTTGTGCACAGAGTATTGTTTTAGCCTGTATTGTTCATTCAAGGGAGAAGATACTAAAAGAGGGCAAAAAGGAGCTGTTACAGTTACAGTTGGAATGGGCAAAAAGAGGAGCCGGACAAAGATAATGATTATCAAAAGAAGTGGAAGAAAGTTGCCCAATACCCAAGACTCAAGGATGGAAATAGCAAAATCAACAATAGAAGAGAAAGCCAAAGCCCTATGCGAGGAGGAGCCAACAAACTGAATGGTACCAAGTGGACAAATGTAAAGCTGTAAATCTGATGGCAAGTCTAGCTGCTTATAACTCATAATGCTAAAGCTAGCAGTGGACACTCATATCTTGGTAGCCAATTGGTGGGCAAAGTCAATGTTAGCTGATTGAATATTAGTGTACAGGGACAGGAATCAGGACTAGTAAATACTAACCAAAATTTCAGAGTTTGCTGTACAAAATCAACCAAACGTCGACAAATAATTAAATGGTTTTTGGAAGATATGTACAGTGTACACTGTTAAGATGAGAAAAAAATAGCAGGCTAAATGTCAATTAAATTTGTCTGTTGCTCTTGGACATTGATTTAAGCTATTGAAGAAGTGGTTTTCTAAACTAACTCTATAAAAAAAGGAGGATTTCTCCAGAGGAGATTTTTTTTCTTATATATTAGGATGAGTAATGAAAAATAAGACATTTATTCCATGTCTGGCATCATTAGTATAGTACAGATGCAGGGTTTCACGGGACATCATACAGAAGCCAAATAGGTGGATAGAGGTTTATTTTCGGATGCATAATAATATGGACATTATTAAAAAATTAAAAAGCCATCTTATCTTATTCAACACAACTAGCATGAAATGTAATAAGATGGAAGTTGGAAACCTACCAAATGCTCTCGACAATGTTCTACAGCCATAACTGGTGGGCAGTTTAAACTTGAAATGGCAGGCCGATCACTGTTTCCTGCATTTGCCACCATTAAAGGCAATATATCTGTTCTATCAGTGTAACATTCACCACCAAATGTTCCCACAGCTGTTTGCAAAGTCCTATAGTGTCAAGACAACAAAAATTACCTCAGAGTTATAATCAGTTGCATGATGATAGATTACTAACATGGAAGACAGCTGCCAAATGCATACCCTTCAAATAACAGCATGCATACATGATTCTGCTTTCAAACAAGTACATATACATACAATGTTGAGAATTTCATTTGAATCAAAATAAATTTGCAATTCTTTTAAGCTGATACTCAAATATATGACTGAATCATATAAGCTGATTCAGGGCCAAACCATCTAAGCTGATAATTATAGATATTAGATAATGGTCATTTGGATGTAATCGAATGTAAAAGTAATACAGGAGCCAGAAGAGACTTTTCCAACCTATCAAGCCAAATAAGTCAACAAGGCACTGAAGTAATACCTCATCAATGGAGATGTTATGACTAGATCAATTCTCCCAAAAAGTCCACAAGCATGAACATGCTTCTTCAAATTATCGACCTATTACAACATGTAAATTAGGCAAATCAATTCTCTTGATTAGGTGTTCAAGTGTAGTTCAGAATTACTGGGAAAAGGTGAATAAATAAAAAGCTTGTTTTCTGGATAAAGTTAATGTCAGAATTCCTTCCAAAAACACTCCCACCTAAAAACTTTCTAACGATCAATACTATGATTTGCAATTACTAAATTAGATCTTCTTTTCAAGTAGGTACTATTATTAAGAGTTCAAACATCAAGGTGTCAGTAATTAAACATAGGACTGGGTGTTCCAGAAACAAAAAGATTTATTAGTGAAAAAGTCAAACTTAACTAGATCAAACTTCCAGAAGTCTTAAAACATACTTTCTTCTCTCTTTTTGTTGATGAGTCAAACAAGACGTTGACAATCATGTACAATTTCAAATGATATGTCTTTTTTAAGGCTATCAGTTTGTTAGGATATCTAAGAATATCTTTAAAATAGGAAACTAAATATTTGTTATTTTATATTTTTTGCATTTGGGAGATATTTTTGGGTTCGTATTATATTTTATTTAGCAATTGTTATCTTTTACTTGGAGAAAACAAAGATTCATACGCTTTGAAAACATGCTACTTAATCAATAACAATACAAGTAATAAATTGATCAATAATTGGACTATAGTGGTTAAGGGGTAGCCAAAAGCATAAAATATTAGAGGGTTCTCCCTTAACAAACCCTCAACAGCCTAAATTCCATGAATCCTACATTCACCATTGCTAAATCATGCCATGTGAGTGAATCCAAAACCTAGGCCCATAAGAACTATATCAAAGCAAGCTATCATGGGGATTCATTAGATTCAAAGGACTATAGATACAATATGCCTACTAGCTACATTCATTAAACAATACAATAAAGACCAAGTTCGGTCAAAGGCAGAGAGAGAAAAAGACTGAGGGTAGAGAGAAAGAGATTGAAAGGAGAGAGAAGTGATCAAAATGAGCTTCATGCCTTGGCTTTGCACTTGGAGAAGGTGAATATTTAAGTTAGAAAGCTTAAAGGTAGCCATGATTTGCATCAGCAGAGACATGAACATCATAGCAACAGCATGAATAATGACTCAACCAAGGTTGTGAAAACCAAGTGAACCATGAGATATGAGGCACAAAATCATAAGCTAATGCAACCTTAAATAGTCGACAGTCTCTCAATCACACTTGGAACAAATTTTGAATAGAGTAACCTCAACAAAATCCCATTGGCCACCAACAAACCATGTGATGTCATCCCACAGTGACCCTACTTGAGCCAACTGATGCAAGCAGCTCACCTAATAGCCTTTACTCACCCAATGCAACCTACAATCTAGATGTAAACAAAACTAGACATAGTTCCCTGTACATGTAATTCAAATTACACTCTTCAGTTGCATTAGCATCCCCTAAGCAAGCATCCCAACCCCTAAACATGGCATACATGAATCTACCATCGGAGGAACCACACAACTTACCTCAATGCTACCCAAGGCAAACTGCCTCACTAGACATATGCATGCAGCTTTTCAAAGCGTCCAACTATCGTATCTTCAGCATCTGTTCACTGATAATGCGTTTGGTAGAGGTTTGCCAAACTTCAATCCTTTCCACCTTAACCTCACCAGCCTCAACCCACATTTAGAGGTTTATCAAGCTAAGCATTACCTAAATCTAGGGTTAGACCACCATTATGACCATGCCATTAGACCTAATTAGGGCAATGGTTGTCTGAGTCCACATTAAACAAAAGGTATATTTTCCTAACTTTGACAATTCAAATGACTTGTTGGGGTAGATGAATCATTGTGGGGAAATTTTCCAAAATTAAGCAAGTTGGAGGATGGCAGAGTTGGTCTAACTTCCTTCCACTTGATTAAGGAAGCACAATCGTGGTTATATACATTGAAGCTAATACACCCAAAAATAACTTAGGCAGAGTTTACCCCATTTGCTTGACGTGAGATTCAAACCATCATTGCATGGGAATCCACTGTTTAGCTAAGTTAAGCTAAAAGAAACGAGGACAATGGAAGACTAGTAGAAGAAGATCCTGTCTGTACTAGCATAGACACCTCTTAAGACTCCCATACATCAAGTTTCCCTTTGCAGTACAAGGTGGTCAATGCTCATAACTGAAGTGGAGCTGCAAAGTCCACCAGAGTTAAAGACTGTAATGAGTTTAGCTAGAACCTATAAGATATACAATGTAAGGTGAGGGTTATGCAAACAATGAGACCAATATTCAGCAATATGCTTCCCTTGCACAACTAGCTAGGCCATTTTTCCTCAAGCAATAAAATCACGAGCATATTGTTGAGTGATGGGCCAAGGATTTGTGTTTCGATTGTAATGACATTTTCTTCCTAGGGTATTGATGTGAGGAGATAATTGTGTTGGAGCCAGCACACCCAATTTGACAAAATCAACTGGATGATAGTTTTTTGAAGTCTTCAGAAATCTCAAGATGGGAGTAATTTTAGGGATATCTAGGTTTCTCTTTCAAATAGAAACCTAAATATTTGTTTTTTCATATTCTATACATTTAGAAAATATTGTTCGGTTCATGTTATCTTTTATTTAGTGATAGCTAACTTTTATTTAGGGAAAACAATGATTCTGAAGCTTGTATATGTGCTTCTTTGATCAATAATAATACAAGCAAGAAATAATTCATAAATTAGTTCAAAGTAGCTTAGAAGTAGCTGGTAGTGTAAGAAATCAAGAGGGCTCTCTCTTAACAAGCCACTAAATTCACAAACCCTAAATTCATAATAAATAAATCACCCCTTGTGACTAAACCTCAACCCGGGCCTGTAACACAACTGTTGTTGGTATTTTGATAGAAGAAAACTTGAGCTTGAAATCTTAAATTTGAAAGTTCTAAGATGACTTCCCAATTGGAGCAAGCAGAAAGTTTGACGCTAAACTCAGAAGCTAAATATGCTCCAGATGAGAAGAAGTTTCTCTAAATGAATTATACCAACAACTAGATTTGAAACTGTGATCTCATTGACAAATTCAATACTCATAACTATCCCTATAATTGCACCATCCTTGTCAATGGCCGCTCTAATTGCAGAACTAATTGTTGAAAGCTTGCAGATTTCACATCAGCAAAATTAGGTAGAGGGATAGGAACGTGACAAACACCACATGCTGAGATTTCTGCAACCTAGAAATATTTTTCCAATGCAAGCAACTACCTGTTGCCACCCAAGTGGAGTAAGACGGGCATCAAAATATTCTGGTTTCAGGAATGCCTTATAGTTCCTATCCCCATCAACATTGTGAATTCCCTGTGCATGCCTGACCTGAATGGATGGTTGCACAAGACCACATTTCCTTTATTTCTGGTCAAAATCCAAGAAAGAGGGCAATCTCTGAAAGTTCTTCAAAGCAAATGCAGCAGCTTCAAGCCTGCAATCAACTTAGTCTAATGTCTAACTAATATAAAGTTGATACTGACCAGGTGAAGGGTCTTGCAGCGATGTAAAGGGAACAAACTTGGAACTGAATTGCAATCCATATCTGTACAAGGACTCCAACAAAACCATTAGCATAACCAAATTACAATTTGAGGATGAGCTGATGAAAAATACATTATAAATAAGACAATCTCATTTAGCAATGAGCAAAAATGATTCTTCATTGTAGCATATGAAAAATAAGATTGCTAATGTGCTTTATTACAAAAAATATACAAATATATAAATTAATTCACTAAATAAAATATTATGTGATAACATGTAAAAATTACATGAGTAAATGGCATCATAAACAGTTCTACTTTTTCACCCAAACTCATCTTTAGTAAGTTCAATTTAATGCTCACTTCAGCTATTATTTTATATGTGTCATACTATTGTTGTAAGGATCAATCTAGAATGATACCACATAGACGAAACCCACCCTTCAAGCTCGATAAACCTTTTTATATCAAAACTTAATCACTATCGTAGTGTTGCACAGGAATGAAAATCTATCAAAGAGGAGGTAAGCAAATGAATGTTTCAAGCATTTATCAATACTCTGTATGCCTAAATAACGTCACTTCACTGCTATATGCAACAATTCTATACCCATAGTCAACCTGCTTCCTTTTTTACTTTTTCTTAAAAAAAAAAATCATAAAAGTAAAACACAGCGCATAAGCTCACAAAAAGCAGACAGCCCTTCAACAAAATCATTTACATGAAATAGTTTTACAGACAAAGTACTGCCACTGTATCAATAACAAGAGTAATTACATTAACCCAAAGAAAAGGAAGCAATAACGACAACAGAGAAGGTATTAAAGGTATAATCAAAATTATGTGGCTCTTCAATTCCTGCCAAGCAGGTCATTTGCTCTAGAAAACCTACTTATCGAAGACCACAACATGCCAACACACAGACATCATAGGAAAGCAACATATGAAATCATCCAAAATAAGTGTCGCACTTTATCTGCCCCCAAACAATTCAAACGACAAGAGAACATGGACCGAACACCTGACCAAGAAAAGAGGTACTAGGAAAGTAGTAATAACTAAACAGACTAGTCCAACAATCAATGCACTCATAAAACGATGAAGACTGAGAATTGAGATTACTTTAAAGGGAAGAGCAGCAGAGAGGAGAGAGTAGATCTCACTCACAGAGGATACGTATGAGTAAAACTAATACCAAATGGAAGTGGGTGATGACAGTGGAGGAGAGAATGTGTGATAGTCTTGGGTGCGATAAAGCTATAGTTAATTATTGGAGTTGGAAATGCAAATTAAGGCACTTAAAATTAATTTAAAAAAGAAAAAAAAAATTGTTGTGGTATTGGATGATGGATGTGATGGCGATGGTGTTGTTTTTGTTTTTTATTTTCATGGATTTATCTATCTATATGCACGGCATGTTGACTACACGCTAGCGCCCGAGGACGTTGGTGTTTCCACTTTTTCCTCAACCCTTGTCATCTCATGGTCATTTTGATTTCTTGTTGGAGTTACCGGACTCGAGTTGGCGATTTGTTCGGGCTTCAATCTGGTTATTGTTAGCTCAAATAGAGACAAGTTTCATGCAAATACACATCCTTTTAAAAAATATTACAAAAAAGAGTGCATACATCTTCACTCGCTCTCAATTTTTTACATGCACATGAATTCAATGTTTTTTAAAATACACTAAAAGTACATGCAAAGTGTCACAATTCAAGACTTTTTCTAGCACATAAATAAATCATACTATATTTACTCTCTTACTTCTACATTAGTAAGTAAGTCTTACTCATATACAACGCTAATTAGCAAAACCTAAACCTATAAGTAACACAAATAATATAGAAAGCCAACAATAAATATAAAGGATACGAATGAGAATCATAAAATGAATAGTATACTTTTATTAATTTTGATAATATTACAAGACTACAATGTGTATATATATATATATATATATATATATAAAATAAGTATTATCAGTCGTAATCAACTAACGTAACAAGTAAGAGCTTCAATCCAAAAGAGTATTTATACCTTCATAAAAAGCTTTATAAGCATTTTTTTAGCTTAAAACTGGTGAAATTGTATCACTTTTTAAAAATAGAAATTTCTAATAATAATAAATTCTTAGCTAAAATGAAAAATAATCCCTCTATATGTTACAATATATAAAAAAGATAGGCTATTATTAATACAAATATGTTATAAAAATGGGATCATGACATACTCCTCTACTTAATTATATTAATGTCCTCGGCAATATGTACTAAGCTCAAATTTAGTGGCAATGATCTTCTTGTTGGTAAGGCTATCACTCTCTCGGATAAGGGCTTAAGGTCTTCTTCAATCTTCCAACTAGTATTTTCTTCTACTTGATCTCTTCACTTAACTAAATACTTTATATGTTCTTCTCCAATGGTAGGATCTTTAACTCTTCACTCTACAAGGATGTCTTCCACGGCTTGACTCAGGTTGAACTTAATCTTAATGTACAACCGCTTAGATACATTACAAGATGAGTCTTCTATGTTTAGATAATATGACTTCAAGAGGATGATATGAAAAATCGAATAGACCTTCAACTACGTAGGAGGTTTAACCTTGTAGGTTATTCTTCCAATCTTCAAGATAATGGGAACTAGACCAATATTTCCTCTAGATCAATCTTCTGTCCTTGTTCTGCAATGATTTGACTTGTTTTGGAAGGAGCTTTTTGAGGACTTGATCTCCAATATTGTACTCTTAGGGTCAGTAATTCTTATCTTCCCATTTCTTTATTCTCTTAAAAGCCTTCTCAAGATATGACTTCTCTACTTCTGAACCTTGCTTCCAATCTTTAGTAAACTGATAAGTTCTTAGGCATCTCCTAATGTATGGTGCGGCTACTATTTAAGGTAACAGTAGTTGCTTACCGATGATGATTTCTATAAGGCTCTTCTTGGTGGAAGAGGCTGAATGTTGAAATAGAACTAAGTGATATTCAACAAGTCAACCCAATTCTTCTAGTTAGCATTGACAAAGTACCAAAGGTATTCTTCCAACAAACCATTGAATCTCTCTATCTACCCATTGCTATATGGATGGTAGTTAGAGGTCATACTTAGCTTGAAACCTAAGAGGTAAAACAACTCTATCCAAAACTTTTATGTGAACCTGGTGTCCCTATTACTCACAATATTCTAAGGCATTACTTAGAACTTCATGACATGCCTGAAGAAAAGCCAGACTGTCTCTTTTGCACTTGAACTCTTCGTAGTGCGAATGAAGGTGGTATACTTGGAGAACTTATCAACAACAATAAAAATGAATTAGTGTTCCCATACTTTTGGTAGAGAAGTGATAAAGTCCATAGAGATACTCTCTCATGGGTAAGATAGCACTGAAAGTGGCTCCAATAGCCTTATAGTCCTTTATCTCTCAACTTTGTTTAGTAGGCAGGTTAAGTAAGTGTTCGTATAACTCATCACGTCTTCCTTCATATTCAGCCAATAATAGCCCTACTTCAACAAGCTTAGTGTCCTTTACCAACCAGGATGTCCAGCTTACAAAGTATCATAGCACTCTCTCATAAGTGCTCTTGTCAAGTTACCCACCTTCAGGACATACAACCGACACCTGTTTGTATAGATGAGGTTACCCTCTACCCAAAATCTACGAGTCTTCCTTTCCTCAACCAACTGCTTGAGATTCTTGGCAAACAGGTCTTAACCTATATGTTACTTAATCCACTCTTGAATTAAATTAGAGATGTAAATCACTGACTGATGTGCAATCAATACTAAGGAAGCTAAATCGGCTCATCAATTCAAGGCATCTACTACCTGACTAGTTCGCCAGCTAAGGTACTCAATTTCCATATCAAATTTTGTAAGGAACTCTTGCTATCCTGCTTGCTTAGTTAATAGCTTAAGTTGAGTCAATATATGGCTAACGGCAAAATTGTCTATCTTTACTAGAAACTTTGATCCCAACAAATAGTGTTTTCAGGTCCTTAAATAGTGAATGATTGTAAGTCACTCCTTCTCTTAGGCTAAGTATTTACACTCCGTTTGATTCAACTTCCTACTTTTGTATGCTACTAGATGACCCTCTTGCATCAACACTCTACCTAATGTAATGTTTAATGCATCCATATGGACTTCAAAAGACTTGAAAATCTTAAGAAGTGTGACAATTAGCTCCTCCATCACTATACGCTTCAGCTCTTCGAAGGCATTTTAACATCTCTCATCCCATAACCATGCTTGGTCCTTCTTCGATAGATCTATAAGGGGTACAACTAGGTGGCAATATCCCTCAACAAATCTTCTATAGTAATTTGCAAGTTTAAGGAAGTACCGCAACTCTATTATACTCTTAAGCATTATCTACTATTTAATTACTTCTACCTTAGCTATATTTATTCGGATTTGCCCTTATTTAACAACATGAGCTAAGAAGTTGATGCACTTCTGGGCAAAGGCACATTTCTCACACTTCACATACAAATTACTCTCCTATAGCTTTTCAAAAACCATCTATAAGCGCTTCTTAGGGTCTTCTAATATCTTGCTACACCCAACAATGTTGTTTAAAAAGATGACTACAAATTTGTTGAGACATTTGTGAAATACATTATTCATTAAGGTGCAAAATGTTGTAAGAGCATTAGTGAGATCGAAGGGGTATCATTAAGAACTTATAAGCACCAAATAAGGTTACACATGTCGTTTTAGGGTCATTACCCTTAGTAATGCAAACCTAACAATAGCTAGAGTGAAGATCTAGCTTTGTAAAGTACTTAGCCCCACTCAATTGATTAAACAAATCAACAATTAGAGGAATTGGATAATTATTCTTTACTGTCATCTTATTTAAAGCCTAATAGTCAATACACAATCTCAAACTCCCATTCTACTTCTTCTAAAATAAAATAAGAGCCCCTTATGGTGCTTTTTAGGGTCGAATGAAGCCTACCTTTAATAACTCATCAAACTGCTTCTTTAATTTCGCAAGTTCAAGAGGCATCATTTTGTAAGGAGCTCCAGCAAGTGATTTAGCATTAGGAATTAGCTCAATCTCATGGTTCATTAACCATTTGGGAGGTAACTCCTTCAAGAGCTTATCAGGCATTACAAAATTATACTCCTTGAGGACACTCTTTACTACCTCCGGTATCTCCATCTTTCCCACTTCCTCTTTCTCTATGAGGACAGCCAAGAAAGTCGACTCCTGATGTTTAAGCCCTCTCTTCAATTAGAGTACTGATAACATCATAGTCCTAATATTCTTCCCTTGCCATTATTGCTCACCATATTCCTCTAAACTATTACATAGCATAGCTTTTCACCCATTAATAACAAAGCAATCTATTGCGAGCATAAGAGCAACTATAGCCTATCTCAAGAAATCGACCATGCTGAAGTCATCTAATAGGACAACTGTGAAGTTAAGATTTTCACTCCAATCCCCAACCTTCACCTTCACCTTCACTCCTCTTGCAACTCCTCGAATAAGATAGTCCTTGAAGTCAACGGCTTTGATCTAGTTAGTGCCTTCAACAAGCACTAGCCCTAATCTTTTCGCCTCAAGCACATCAATGAAGTTGTGTGTAGCACCGAAGTTTACCATTGCACTAACACTCTTATCATTGATGTTCAATTGGACATACATCAACTCTTTGTCAGTTTTAAGCTTATATTACGCTGAAGAACTCTTTCCAATAGTCAACAATATGTGTAATGCATACATCTCTTCTTATATGTACTTATGTTCTTACAACTCATACTCATTTCCCATATCCATTGTTGTTGTTAGGTGGTTTGAGAGCTATACTCGAAGGTGTTGTTATAGTTACTACCTTACTTTTACAATGCGAGGCAGCACATTAAGACAACCTAAGTCCTACTCATTTGCTTCCACATATTGGAGTGATGTTTTTCAGATTGTGTGGTTTGTTAGTTTGGTGGGTACCAACTGTGAGCCCAACAATTTTTATGTAATTGTTCAAGTAAGTAATTTAGGGCGTCAATAGAACTAATCTAATTAATCTAAAAATTTACATATGGGCATAAGACATTAGATGAGGAGACCCTATGGATTCAGATATTAAAAATATAATAAAATAATAATAATATAGCTAAAACATACAATTTAACTATATTATGTAGTATTCGCTATAAATGCATAAAATAGATTTCGTTAGTTCATAAATTTTTAGAGATAAAGTATATATATATATATTAATCTAGGACATAAAATAACACATATAATATATATGTACATGTCATGGGTAATTTTTAAGTATGAATATATACCCACATTTAATAAAAATACCTTAATATATGTAATTTAGGCTAAAATAACATAAGAAAGTTAATAAAAAAATATTAAAAAATTATGAAAAAATTCTTAGTAGCTAGGATTAAGTTGTGAGGGCGTATGGATCATGTATGATGAGTGTAGCACTAATATGAATCAAGAAACATGCAATAGAATTAAGTATCTAGGCTTATAATACAGATGAGAGAGAAAGAAAATCAATTTGTATCAGCTAAGCAATTATAAAAATCTAGAAACCCTCTCTATTGGATAGTACATGTAAGATAAGATCTAAGAAAATTCAATGGGGAATTTTGAAATTAAAGAAATAAATTAAGGAAAATTATACAAATAATAGGGTAATTTGAGCAATAGAGGATACATAATCATAGGGAGTTACATAAGCTTGACTACCACCACCACCAGAGACCACACCCATTGCCTAGTGTTACAGCCAAGGAGGGAGGAGCCATTAGTAGCTGAAGGCCAATTTTTCAGTGAGGTCCATTTTTTATTTGATTAAAAGTTAATGATTAAAAATATAAAAAATGTATAGAAATTTATGAAAAAAAATTATTCTTGCATATTTTTGTGTATAAAATCTAGGAAAAATATTAATTTATATAAATTTAATAGCTAATATATACGTTCTTAAGAAATTGAAGAAATTAAATGATTTTCAAAGTTGAAATAAATTAGATAAATGATATAGTTTCTATCTTAAAAATTTTCTACAAGACTAGCTTAAGTTAATACTACTTTGTTGTGTCAAAGTTTTTTTGTGATATTATTTTCCATATTTTTATTTGATTTTTGAACCAAAATAGTGTATTTTAATGGAAGTAATGTGTTTTTTTTTTTTCCTTATAATCCTACTTAGCTATTGAGTTTGAATCATATTTTAGGGTGTATACACTATTCTAGACTAATTGGATTAGTTGTTGAAGTGAGAAGTTATGGAAAGTTGGAAGTTGGCCTTGAGTAATAAAGAGTTTTGTTAAATTTGAAACAATTGATTAATTGTGATGTAGTGAATAAAATATTAAGAATTGGAACCAAAGAAGGTTGGGTTGAAGTGTTATTTGATGTTTTACCTGTTTCTACAATTGTAACCCATAAGGAAAGTGAGTAAATTAGCCAAATTTAGGACTTTGGTAGAGAGAAGGTGATAACTCAAAAGATTCTAAGGATGAATTTTGCACTCAATTGGTACTTAGATAGGAGGTTAGAGGAAAAAAATTATTAAGTAAATGTGAAAATAGGGGGAAGTAGAGGATGATTTTAATAAAAATCCTATAGATAAGGGTAGCGTAGAAGATATTATAACAAGGAGCTTAACTTGGTGAAGTTAGGAGACTATCTTAGAGGACAAAATTGGTGGAACAAATGACCCCTATATAGCTTAGAGAGAAACTGAAAGGATTTCAAATTAAAGGAAATTACTGTAAATCTACTTAAAACCAAACTTAAAAGATTTTTGGATTAAAAAAAACTACTATAAAACTTCTTAGAACCAAACTCAAAGGATTTTAGACTAAAGAAAACAATTATAAATCCACTCAAATGATAGCTTAGAGGATTTGGCTGGTTAAGGTAATTTGTAAAAAAATCATTAATTAGTCAAGAAATCATGATTTTTAAGCAAAATTAACTTATGAAATTTATGGGAAGAAAACATATAAAACAAACTAATCATTAATGAATTAAATCTTGAAAACTAATCTATTATATATTTTTAGGGACAATTAAATATCAAGAAGGCAATGATCAGGAGATGGGTACCCATAAGTGTAGGTAAATGGGATCAGTACTTCACCTTACTTTGAAGTATTTCTTAAGCATACTTAGAGACCTTAGTATGTATCATGTTTGTGATTGTAAGTTATTAGCCTATGTGCAAACAATGCATTTGCTTAGATATTGTATTGTTGTTATGGAGTGCTGGACTTTATGTATTGATTACCGTAAGGCATTGCATTGATTGAATTGTGTGAAATTGCTTTATCACCTTAAGAGGCAAACTTATTCAAACTTGACCTAACTACTAATCAGACTTGCACCGCAACCTACTAGGGATAATGACTAGGATTCTCAGATCACATACAAATACTTTGATGAGAATAGTAGAAATAGTCCTTCCTCCACCCTTAGATGAACTAAGTGATAAGAGAGAGTGTCATAGCAAGATTAGGGACCATAGTTCGAAGTTAGTCTTGGAGCGTGTTTCTCTATTACATAAGCTCTGATTTGGTTTTGATTCATGAAATGTATAGCATTAAACTCCTCGAAACTTGGATTAGAGAGGATACAATTTCTCTAATGTTACTATGATTAGTTAATGTTTTGCAATGGCATTTACTTGAATATGCATTGCATTTAATTAACGTTACTTAAAAACCTTAGTTGTTTGATGGTAGATATATGCTATTGTCTTTGTCCTACTTATTGAACAAGTTGTCGCTTACTTCTTTATAGTTGTTTTATAGGTTTTCCAGTAGACTCACCAATATTACATTAAGTCCCAAAAAGACTAAAGAATGAGGTTGAGGAGTGAAATTCAAGACTAATGGACTATGTTCTTATTTATTTGTTGGCTTTACTAACTTATAGGAAAGCTAATAGGGTCTTTACTAATGACCCTTTAGTTTTCAATTGTGGATACTATTACTATGCTATGTTAACTTGTGATCTTTTATAAACCCTTTATTAACCATTCTATTTTCTCAAATCAATTTACTTTTAGAACTTTTTGTTGAAATTGAGATGATATAGTCTAAAAGATTTGTAAAGCTTAATTTTCTCAATCATTTAAGCCATAAGTTCATTTTTCAAAGCTATTTTGAAGTGTTACATCACAAGTTGATATCTATTAAACTCAAAATTAGATAGCTCAAAGTAAGGAAGTAGTTAATGTCTTATGTAAGCTATACCTACGTTAGCGACTAAAATGGTTAGCTTCTAGCTTAGGTTGGTTTATATAATAGGAGCTATTATGGCTCTCTAGTTTGGGGTGTAATACAAGTTTCCTTAATAAGACGTAGACATCAGCGATCGCCTTTATATGTAGTCTAAGTGCAAGGTCTTAGTGGAGTCGACCCTCGTTACTAGCCTTAGTACAAGTAGATCACTTGTTGTTACAATCACATATCAAGGAGCTGTCATAAGCCTTATGTATACATATCATATGTTATATTTACCAAAAATATCATGTTTTTCCATTTTTGGTCAATTTGCTTCGTAATGTGCAATTGTCAGGTGACTATCCATCTACACTCACCATAGTAAATGGAGCATTGCAGTTCATAGAGTAGTATAATGGCCTCATACTTTACCCATGGTAAGAAGATAAGTAGCAGCATCATTACGGAATACATGATGGGATTAGGGAGCACCTACACTTGGGGTTATTCTACCTCCCCGCCTATCACTTGAAACTAGAGCCAGAGTTCGGATAGGTATGGCTCAATCAAAGCATGGATGTAGTAGCCATAACCAAAGGGTACCATCATAGGAGTAGCATTTTGTAGACTTAAGTAACTTGGTTTTGAGTATAATGCTGGTCCTAACTCTAGAGTTAGTTCTAGTATGAGGGGTAGATTTAGCTCTTACATGACTCTTAAGTTCTATCGTCAGATAGAACTCCTCATTTCACTAGCTCCTTAGAGGTGTTTGGGCTACTTACAATCTTCCATAGGAAAGGGCATTACTTAGGTAAAGCTGACTCTTCCAACCAATCCAGTGCTTCCCCCCTAATATGGATGATATACTGGCAAAGCCTTTAAAGTCTAATACTTTGGCTCCGTATGCACTGCATGCATCCTCAATTTAATTGAGATATAATGAAGACTCATGTAGTGCATGTACCTTCAATATTCCATAA
Source organism: Lumnitzera littorea (assembly GCA_024138015.1). NCBI lineage: Eukaryota > Viridiplantae > Streptophyta > Magnoliopsida > Myrtales > Combretaceae > Lumnitzera > Lumnitzera littorea. The sequence continues at coordinate 57,483,599 of JAMXBB010000010.1, forward strand.
ATTGTGAAATTTTTTACACTTATATGTGCCTTTACTATACTATACACGTAATATATTCTATTAGGGTCCTTTTTCATAATTTTTTTTTAAAAGAGCCTCATATTCATATAAAACTTAGAGATGAGTTTAAGATTGGAACCTGATGACACATCTAATTAAACTAAAGGTGCATGTATTATGTAAGCCTTCATTATATCTTAATTAAATTGAAAGCGCATGTAGTGTATTCTTTGAAAAGGGCCTCATATTTATATAAAACTCATAGATGAGTTTGAGATCGGAATTTGATGACACATCTAGCTTTTCAGATCAATTTAGTACCCTTCTAAAAATTAATCATTTAAAATGGATATAACAAAACTTATTATGCGAATAAGATATATACGAAAAGTGCATACATTAAATATACATTTATTAAAGGTGCGTGTAGTACGAGCTTTTAAGTAAAATTATTTTACAAAAAATACATTCCATGTGTGCCTTCTCTTTAGCCACTTCAAAATCATCCTATTGTGTTTTAATATCATCTATTATATTAGAGAGAAAGCCCTTTTTTAACTACTTATAATTAACAATTGGGTATTTTATAGTTTTAATCATTAATATATTTACATGGTAGTTAATAAAAAAATTCAAATCCCTCCCACAAGCTCATCATTTGATGTTATTACTTATAAATTTTTTCAATTATATAACTACCATTTTCTATCATACTTACTTCTACGGTTGCTATTGTTTTACTTATCCATTATTTTAATTGCTCAATATTGCTATTATTCGGAAAATTCATTATACTTTTTATTTGACCAATATTTACTATCACAGTAAGGATTTTTTCTTTGGGGAATTTATTATAGTTTTTTCTTTTATTAATATATATTATTAGCATTTTTCTATATTATAGAGTCTAATTTTTAAAAATAATTTTTATATACATAATATAGATGCGTAATTTGCTAGTATTAGTAAAATAAAAACACTCTCTCAATTAAAAATCATTCTCTTGCTATCACTCCACAACCCTATCAACTTTACTATACTAAATCGTATTTTCTCATCTAAATATATGCAATAATAATCTAAACATTATCATTTTCTATACATGCATAGTCTTTATCAAATCTTAGTTTCCTTATGTAAAATCAAACCCTAATTATAATGTTACTGAAACTTGTCAATTTTTTTTTTCTTTTTTCTTTTCCAAATTCATGGTGGTTTTTATTTGCACATAAGCTAGACATTCATTATAGTATCTTTTTAGTGGAAGAAGTTATTGCATCATAGTTACTATTTATGCATTCAATGTTGTTTATCAAAACTCCTCTTTGGTATGCTCTTTAACAACACACTTCATATGAGGAGAGGAAAAAAGAAAAAAAAAAGGGAAGTATTTTCGATAAAAACAATTGTAGATTTTAATATGCATAGTTTGGGTAGCTCATATTTAGCATTAGATTTGTGAAATTTATGATATTAACAACATTGTTCAAACTAATTTGTCAGATGTGTACTAATAGATTGAAAATGGCTAGATTTGTGAAATTTATTATGTATACTTATGGAAATATTATGAATGGCAATGAGGTTAACATATGATAAGTATCCAATTAAAAAGTTAAAAAAAAAAAGAGGATGCCAATTATAGTGAATTCTTGCATGGGATGTGTAAGAGCATTATAATTGATCCTACTATTGTTCATGTTGATGTATACATAAGCACCCTCATTAGTATTAGGTGGTATATTGTACAAGTTGATGGGTATCAGGATGATGGTAACGTTGAAAACCTTATTAAAATGGCTGAATCTCTTAGGAAGGATCATATTCAAGATCTATATTTATGTAGAATCAAGTGCTTTAACTAAATAGTAGGCATTTTGATAAGGCCATGCCAAAGACCAATAAGGTTGGCCGTATTGGGGATGGTTCTAAGCTTATTGAATGCTTGAAATGGAGATGGAACCTGTCAAGAGAGGAGCAAAAATAAGCAAAACCTATAATCAACTCTAAGGATATGATGCATTAGAGAATTATCAAGGACTTGCGAATCAACTCGATATGACGCACTAGTTAATTCAATGAGGGTACTCGTTACCTAGCCTTACTTAAGGATTATGATAAGAGTAATAAATGCGAGCGAGCAAACAAAAGGAATGTTTACAAGCAAGCAAGAGAGACTTTGGAATATTCTGTAGTAATGTTGATGTGTGTTATGACTACAATGTAAAAGAGGGTATTTATAAATTAAATATTAGGGAAACTACTATAAATGGAAATGACTAAAAGTGTGTTGTCTAAAACAAGTAATGTACAAGGAATATTGAGGGTCATAAAAGAAAAATTAAGAAAAGCAATTATCTTATATGAAAGATTCTATGACATGGTTGCTTAGACATATAGCTGGCAATTAATGGGAGAATTTTTTGTAGAAGCAAACAAAATGTATGGTTAGGTTAGAGACTAGGTAAGCAGAACTAGATGTTCTTTTAGGATGAATTCAGCTCGGATATGCTCTAAGAAGTTTAGATTTTGGTTGGCTAAGCTGGTGGTCTGATGGACTGAGCTGTTGTCTAAGTATGTCTTAGGTTGGTAGTTAGAGATTATCGATAGGCATGGGAGGGTTCGACTTGGAGAAGATAACAGATTGGTAGATTGAAGTAATTTGGAATCATTAGCTATAGGTTGGCACAAAAGGACTTGCTTGGCTATATTCCCAAGCCTTCAAGCTTGGGCTTGGGTTAGGGGTCTAGTGCTTTGATTCCTTTCATCCTTGTATGGTTGATTAGGATTTGGGATCAAATCTAATTAGTCTTCATTTAATTCTTCATCAGGTTAGTGAGGACTAAGGTTGGCAACATTAAATACATCAAACACTCCAAAGTCTTCTGGTAGCTTTAATTGGTATGCATTGTCATTTATCTTCTGAAGTATCTTGAATGGTCCTTCAGCTTGGGTAGATAGCTTGTTCTTCCTCTTGTTAGGAAATCTTTCTTTGCTCAAGTGTAGCCATACTTGGTCATTGGACTAAAATTGCTTATTCTTCCTTCCTCTACCTTTCTCTCTTAACTTCTAGGCAACTCGATTAATGTGTTGGGTGACTCGTTGGTAGATTTGTTGGAGGTACTAAGATCCGGTTCTTGCTTCTAGATCTTCTTGGTTAGTCAAGGGCATTGGGGTATAGTTAAAGTGTAGCTCAAGGAAGAAATCATAGATGATTTTGAATGGGGATTGCCTAGTAATTGTATGTATGGTTTAGTTATAGGTAAACTCTACTATAAGCAAGCAGATGTCTCAGTTGACAACTTCCATTTGGCCATCAGTTTAGGGATGGTAAGAAGTATTGAATAGTAGTTTAGTTCCTATTTAACGCCATAGGATCTGCCAAAACTGGCTTAGAAATTTTACATCACAATCTAACACCATACTCCTTGGTACTTCATGCAGGTAAACAATTTCCTACAAAAACAAAGAAGCAATAGTCGAAGCATTGTTGGTTTTTGTATAGGGTATAAAGTATGCCATCTTACTTAATCTATCCATGATGATTGTAATAGAGTCATTGTTTCAAGTAGTTCGAGGTAATTCGTGGACAAAATCCATACTTAGGTCAGTCCATGTTCTAATTGGGATAGGTAAAGGCATTGCTCTCTCTTGTTCAGTTCAACTCTTTGCCTTCTTATACGTAATGTAACCTTTAATCATATGATGCACATTTCACTTCACTTTAAGCTAGAAGAACCTATCATTCAATAGTTCATACATTGTTCTTTCTCTAAAGTGTCTAAAGAGCCCTTTACTATAAGCTTCTCTTACTAGCAGTTCTCTTAATGAATAGGTCAATACACATAACTTCTCACTGCATAACAAATTGCCATCCTCTACATGATACTCATCAATGGTTCTTCCTTCTCCACATTGTTTGTATATGGGGTCAAAATGAAGATCATGTTGATATTTTTCTTTAATGCTTACAAAATCTAATAGTTAGGTTTACAATTCAATGAGAAGAATATGTCTCCTCAATAAGGCATTGACAACTACATTACTTTTGCCTTGCTTGTATTTGATTAAGAAATTAAAGCCTTCTAGAAATTCAATCCATCGAGCTTGGCCTTTAGAAAGCTTTGATTGGCTCTATAAGTACCTTAAGGACTCATGATCCATGTATAAAATAAATTCCTTTGGCAGAAGATAATGTTACCATATGTAAAGAGCTCAAATTAACGCCAAGAGTTCTTTATCATACATAGAATAGTTTAATTGTGCTCCTTTGAGCTTTTACATATGATAAGTAACAAGTCGACCCTCTTGCATTAGCATAGCTTCGATGCTAACACCTCATGCATACCATTTAAACTTAAATACTTTCTCAAAATTGGGTAGAGCTAAGATTGGGCAAATGTTAACTTATCTTTCACTTTAGCAAAACTTTATTTCTCTTTATCTCCTTACTTAAACTCCACGTTTTTCTTTGTTAGCTTAGTTAGAGGTGCAACTATAGTATTGAATCCTTAGATAAAGTGTCAATAGAAGGAAGCCAATCTATGGAAATTTCTCATCTCAATACATGAAGCTAGGACCATCCGATCAATAATGGCTTGGATCTTCTCAACATTAACTTGTAAGCCTCCTCTCCTAACTACATATCTTAAAAAAACTACTTCCTTCTAGCCAAAGCAACACTTCTTCATATTATCAAAAAATCTTTTTGTTTGAAGAACATTAAAGACTACACGGAATTCTTAATCAAAGTAGATAACAACAAAATTCTTAATCAAATTTCTCAAAACATGATTCATCATTCTCATAAAAGTGCTTGGGACATTTGATAGTCTAAAGGGCATGATTAGCTACTTGAACAGGCTATGTCAGGTCTTAAAACAATTTTTCATTCATCCCCTTGTCTCATTTGAATATGGTGGTATCTTGACTTCAAGTCAATTTTATTAAACACTTTAGCACCGGTCAATTTGTCTAGCATGTCATTTAGCCTCAAAATGGGGTACCTATACTTGATTGTGATCTTATTCATAGCTCTACTATTCACACACATTCACTAAGTACTATCCTTCTTTGGCACTAGTAATGCAGGCACAACATAAGGGCTAAGTCTCTCTCTTACATATCCCTTTTCCATCAATTCATTGACTTATCTTTGGAGCTCGATAGCTTGTTTGGTAGAGTAGCACTAGGTATCAAGTCAATGTAATGTTTAATGCCATGGAAAGGGGGTAATCCTTTTGGTAGTTGTTTTAGGAATAGGTTAGCATACTCATCAAGCAACTCCTTAACTTCTTTTGGTAGTTCAACTTGCTCTTTTAGCTCTATTAGTCTTCTTATCAACAAGTAAGTTAGCAAGTCAGACTTGATGGCTTCTTAGAGTATGGCTTGACTTAGAACTAACTTTCTTTGATCCTAGAGCTAGCTTAGCTTGCCGTCTACTCACTTGACTCAAGGTCATAGGGTTTAAAGTAATTTTCCTCCCATCCTTCTCAAAGGCATATGTATTTTGAAACCCATCATGTATGATTTTATGATCAAATATCCAAGGTCAGCATAACAACACATGTGATGCATACATTCGCAATACATTACAGAGAATCTCATTAGAGTAATTCCTAATTGAGATTGGCAGCAAAACTTATTGAGTGACATATCCCTTCTTATTTAGCCAATGTAACTCGTATGGCTTAGGATGCGACATGGTTGGTAACTTGAGTTTCTTGACCAAGTTAATGGATGCCACAATTGTGCAACTTCCACTGTCCATTATAAGTGCACATACTTTTTTATTCACCTTACAAGTGATGTGAAACAAGTTCTCACGTTGTTCTTCTTCAAGAGATGGCTTGATACTCATTGTTCTTTTGATGACTAAGGTTAGCTTATTTAGGTCTTCGACAAGCACGTCCTCTCCGACTAACTAGCCATTAAACTCAGCTTCTACCTCTAAATCTCTTTTCTCCTTGGGTTCGTCATTTGTACTGTTTACTTCAACCTTCGGGGCATCTTCGTTGATGATCATAGTTAATCTATTTGGACATTGGGCAGCCATGTGCCCAAATCCTTCTCACTTAAAGTACTTGATCTAGCTCGTTTTCTTTCTAGATCTTTATCTCTTTTCATAAGTTATTGTCGGCAACTTGTGGTCAATAGGGTGACCCTTCAGCTCATTTATAACCTTAACTCTTCTACTAAAGTCAGAGCTTTAAAGAGCTTGACTACTGCTCAGAGCAGGTCGGTGAGATTGGCTAGGTCAACTTGTTAGAGGTCGGTTCACCTTATTCTTCCTTTATCTCTTTATTTACTAAGCAACTTTGATGGCCTCATCTAGGGTGGTAAAATGTTGTAACTCCACTATGTCTTGGATATCATATCTTAATCTAGTAAGGAATTTATAAACTGCTCGAGTTGAAGGTTAATCAACTTCACATCAAATCATAAGCATTTAGAACTCTTAGACATATTCATCAATAGTTCAGCTTCCTTATTTCAACTTTTAGATTCGAGCAAAGGTATCCAACACAAATCTATTTTTGAGGATCCTTTTTATCTCAGGCTAGGTTCTAACCTCTTTATATCATTCTCTCTTTCTTATGGCCTAGAAGTTTCTCCACCATATTGCGGCATATCTAGAGAACTCTATAGTAGTAGTCCTTACTTTCTTGTGGTCTTCATATTGATAATAATAAAAAGTACGTTCTAACTTCTCTTCCTAATCTAGAGATTCATCAGTAATCCTAGAACCATTGAAGCTACTCTTCTCCTCCTTCTTCATCTATGTCACCCAAGTCAATTCTTCTCTACACACGTCCTCTGAATCCTCCACCTCCACCTTGTTAAGTTGGGTTCTAACCTCTCACAAGTTGGGCAATTAGGGAGTATTATGTATGGTTTCAGCAGGTCAAAAGGCTAATGCATGAACGACCCTAGTTAGATTATTTATTAAGTTGGTCATCCCATCAATTCGCTCATTTGTACTTCTAGGGGTATTCTAAGGTTATTGTCTATTGTAGATAATATCGCTATTATCATCTACAATAGCAACATTTACACTCGAATTTGTCATTCTCTTAGCAAATCTTAGTAACATATTCATAATTCAAGAGACAACAAATAGTATCTTTTCAAGCCAAACAACTCACTTATACTTTTCTTCACACAAATGTTCAAACTAACTATAGGTATAACAACTACCCAATTAATAGTAGATCTAGTTGAAACTTACTCTATTTTCATATACTTGAAATAAGGTAGAAAAGAATACCTCGCAAGACAAAAGTTCACACATCAGCAATAGAACTTCAAATACTCTCCAATATACTCAAACTAATTCCTCTTGTACTCATAGTACACTTGATAGTAGTACTACACACTATACGGTAACAATCACAATTGAATGGTAACTTACCCAAATGGACCTCTGCTTTGATATCAAGATGATAGGGCTGCACCAAGGATTGACAAGGTTTACCATATTGAGGATGGGTTCAAGCTTACTAAAAGCCTGAAATAGAGATGGAATGCATAAAGAGAAGAGTAAAAATAAGAAAAACCTACAATTAGCTTTAAAGCTATGATGCATTAAAGAACTATTGAGGACTCATAAATCAACTTAATAGGACACATGAGTTGGTTCAATGAGACTACTCGCCTCCTCTCCTTGTTTAAGGGTTAGAATAAGAGTAATAAATGTAAGCGAGTAAACAAAAGGAATGTTTACAAGCAAGCAAGAAAGACTTTGGAATATTTTGTAATTATGTTAATGTGTGTTACGATTATAATGTAGAAGAGGATATTTATACCTAAAACATTAGGGCAACTACTATAAATGGAAATGACTAAAAAGGTATTGTCCAAAACAAGTAATGTATAAGGAATATTAACTGGCATAGATGAAAAATCAAGAAAAGAAGCTATCTTATACGAAAGATTCTATCACATGGTTGCTTAGACATGTAGCCAGCAACTAGTGGGAGAATTTTTAGTAGAAAGGGACAAAACTGTATAGTTAGGCTAGAGATTATTGAGCAAAGGTGCTAAGCAAAACTAATGGTTATTTAGAGGTGAATTTAGCTCCGACATGCTTTAGGCAGTTCAGATTCTAGTCGACTAAGCTGGTGGGCTAAGCTGTTGTCCGAGTTTATCTTAGGTTGGTAGTTAGGGACTATTGATAGGCATAAGAGGGTTTGACTAAGAGAAGACAACATATTGGTAGATTAAAGCAATTTGGACTCAATAGCTGTAGGTTGGCATAAGAGAACTTGCTTGGCCATACTCTCAATCCTTCGAGTTGGGCTCAGGTTAGAGGTTTAATGCTCTGATTCCTATCACATTCTAGGCAAACACTCTTGCTCATGTAATACCATAATGGCAACATATGATGATTGATTCACTACTATATCATGCAAATAATTTAATGTCAATGTCTAAGCCTTTATGGGATAATGAAAATGTAAAAGTAGATTAGGTTCTCTAAGATCTTGCTATAAATGATTTTGATATAGAATGTAATGAGATAAGCATAGAGGGTAAGGGGACTTCGTAGAGGATGATTAGGCTTTTCGAAATGTTGTAATGGAGATGCATGTAACTCATTCACTAATCTCACTAAATACCATGTATGCACTAAAACACCCCTTAGAAATAGAGACAATTGACATGGTAGTTAAGGATCCGATTCTATTTCTCAATGCTAGTAAGGTGGTGATTACATCAATTTTGAGGAAAATCAAAATAAAAGGTATAGTAACTTGAGTGATAGTTATGAGTTTAGGCATGAGATTTAACTTTAAAGATGATCTTTCTTAAGTCACTAAGATGTATCACACCAAGAATCATTATAACTTTCATATTGAAGAGTCAAACTAGACCTTATGGTTGGTTTTTCATGAAAAAATAGACAATAACTAAAATTTGAGGGACCTTACACTTGTCAATTTAGTGATAAATCAAAATCATCCTCAATTAGATTATTATATCGAAGGAAAGTTGCTTTCTCAAATATGTTAGGAATAATCTTGATATGAAGGTTATCAATCTTAGTACTGTGCTTGTAAATAACTTTGGTTATATAGTTTCTAGAAGATGGGTAAGGATAGGTAATAGAAAGACAATTGAGATTATATATGGCAATTGGGATAGATCTTATTATTGGGATTTAAGATATATGTTGAATGGAGGTGGTAGAGATCTAGAATCCCAAGGAATAGCTTGATTGGATTTTCTAAGTATTTGATCCATATATCGAGGCCATTAAGTTTTACAAGCCTTTAGTGAATATTGATGGTAGGTTTCTATATTAGGAAGTATAGTCACAAACTATTGATTACTTATAACTTAGATGAAAAGGAATTACTTATGCTTTGAGCATGATAGCTAAGATATTAAGACATTGCCTAGTCGTAAGCATTACAATTGAAATGCTAATGTTACTTAGGCTTAGAGCATGGTAGCTGAGATGCCAAGATGTTGATTAGGATTAAATAAGCACATGTACTAAGGCAATGATAATAGTTATGACAAGGCATTTAGATAAAGTTTATTATTAGGATTGTTCCAATTCTTGACAAGAAATGTTAAATAACAATGATAGCTATGCTAAGGCACTTAGAGTGCATATTAAGGAGATTGTTGACTATTTTGTAGTAAGAAACATCAAGAGATGTGTTGAGCTCTCTCTTTATTGTTTTATTGATAACAAAAATAAATTAAAGATAATTAACTAATCTATTAAATGTACAGGATAGTATATATAGTTAAGCTTTTGATTTGAGTTTAATTGAGGGAATTAGAGAATAAGTCAAATAATAGATTAGGGAGTCTTAACATATTCATATTTTGATATAACACTTCAGATTGGAAGATAAGTTGGAATTTTGAGGAGTTGAGGGCTTAACTCCACTTATTGGATGTATTTGGATAATATATCCATTGCGTTCCACTAATTAGGTTATATATCCACAAGGATAAAGAAGGATAAATATTAATTATCCCAAGACAATCTTATATAGAAGAGTTTATGATAGGATTTGTTGGATTATATTTTATTAGAACGTTACAACCATATTTTTTGTGATATCAACTATAATTATGTAGATCAAGGATAATCTTATGGCTGCATAAAGTTCAAATTCAAATTAAGACTCAAGATAAGGTTGCATATGTAGATAGACTTTAAGGATAAGGTTAAATCCTTAAATTGCAACAGATTTTTATTTAAATTCAAATTGCAAATTCAGAGAGGATTTCGTGTGGTTTTGAGGAACAAACTAGTAAAATATTTGCTATACATCACATACATAGTGATTAACTTAAAGCTATAAAAGGATCATGTTTAAAATTCAATTTAATAGCCTTTGAAGATATGCTCCAAGATTTTAGGAAGAAATATTAGCTTTTTGAATCCAATTTTGAATGACTATTATTTTACAAGTTAAAGAACTCATGTAATTCAAGAATTTGTGGAAACCAATTTGACAACAATATCGGTAGATCATCATTCGATTTTTAGATCAAATGGCTAGAAGATTTGGTTCCACAATAAGTTGTAAACGACTAATTGAAGATTTTTTTTTTCTCAAGTTTACTAAGATATTAAGCAAAAACGTCACTTAGGGAGAAAATAAAAGGAGAGCGGTTCAAAATTTTGAGACACACAATTCTACAATTTCTATTTGCAATCTTTACACTCTCAAAATAATCAAAAGATCTACTGATCATACGACTTTTATATTTTACGTTACTTTTTGTGTTTATACATTGGGGATCTTTGTATTTATTCCTCTAACTATTATAACCCCTATCTTTTGGGTGTTAGGTTAAGTTTTAGAGAAGAGATTACACTTATATTCTGTAGATATATGTTAAGTAAGAGACAACTTAAGGAGACCAAGAAGAAGAATTGTAACTGTATTCTCTCTTTGATTGAAGTTTTGAAGTGGATAACAGAACAACACCAATTTAGAATACCAAGTACCTCATAGTGGAACTAAAAAAGTGTAGTAGGTATAAAACTAAAGCACTATAATTTGCTTATCTAAGTTTCTCATTCCCTTTCTCTCTTCATTTTTGTGTTTTATTTATTGTTTTATATTGTTTGAAACATTATTTGCTCTATGTAATCAAACTAATATCAATCTTGGGAAAAATTTTTAAATTTATAAAGTAACCAATCCCCCTCTAAACTTAAGGAGGCTATTATATTATCATATTGAAATGAACTATCATATGACAATGAGGTAATGCTCTTACCTATCACAACACATAGGATAGGCTTAAACATCATGCACCTAGGAGTCAAATGCTCCTACTAGTTAACAATGATGTTTAAATTAACCTTTATGTTCTTTTCTTTCTTTTCCTTATTATATATTGATTTGCATTGTGTAGTAAGGAGAATAAATTCTTATGGCATGTTTATGTAACACCTCACTTGTGGTATTTGCTTAACTTGCTCATAAACATATATTATTCAATCTAGTACTTAAAACCAACTCCAGCTTCTCACCTTTAATAATATCATTTTTATTTGCAAGTAACATTAAAATTCCATCATTTTTTAAAATTAAAGGGTGCATAATTAGATATTTGTACCTATATATAAGCATAACAACACAGCAAAAGATTCCTTTGAAATTCACCTAAACAAAGTCACATAACGTGCTAACATCTCTTCATAATCTACTTAGGTTTATCGTGAGCTTCCAAACTCTTTAGCTTAATTAAGAATGACATATAGCACTTATCAATCTATTTAGTTTGAAAATGATGTTCATACCATCAATATCTCATTCATTTATCTCTTCTACTAGTCACCATACCTAGGGGCACTTTCATCGCATTTCAAAATCTAGATTAAGTCTCCCAAATAGTCTTGATTAGCCATCATACATATGCTAATTGACTTTACATCTTTGCCGAGTACATTTATGACATAAGCTTTACATAACCAAGCCTGTAACCCTAACAAATACTTATAAATGTACAAAAATCTAAAGTTCATGTCAATGGACTTGTAAGCAATTTCTATTGCTCTTAGGCCTAATGCTATGCCCATAACTAATCTTTAACCTTGATAATTTGTATGTAAGAGTAGAGAGGCAACTCCTCAACTCCTTATTGGGATAAATGAGTAAAATTTATGATAAACAATAAGGTAAAAGTGAAGCTTACACTCAGAACATACATCCAAGTAAGTTAAGTAAATAATTTCCAAATGAATAATAGCAATCTAAGCATATGTCAACATGAGAACATAATTAAGATACTCGAATATAATTACCAGGTTTTGATAAGTGTGAAAAAACCCCACACTTATCATATATAATTTTCTCTAAATTATACATGATTTTGTGTAAAAATAAAATTGAATGCACTAAGCTAGTATGAAAATCACATATAATTGATTTACACAAATGAAAATTATGATTTGATCAATTTATCATAAAATATTTAGTATTTTGGATCTTAAACTTCATATATTTTTTTTATATATCTTGTAGGTCATGGGGCTATCATGATGGTAGCCCCCTTATGAGGAGCCTATTAAAAAAGAAGAAGAAGAAGAAGACAAAGACATGGAGCAAGAACTACTGACTTGACAATAATCCTAGCTATTGTTAAGTTGACATCTAGAACAAAACCTTCAAAAGTATCACAAAGAGTAGACTATACTGTCTCAATGGTACCTTTTTGATATAAAAAGCTACTAAAATGCAACATGCCAAATAGACCCATATTTCTTTCTTCTTTAACTTTTCCTTCTTCTCTCTACTAGGGTTTCAAACTTTTGGTTCTTTTAGCTTTGTTTTTACAATGTAATAAAGGAATCCAACTCAAGCATGCTTAAGAAACATTGTTTAAGCATGGATTAAAAAATGGAACTCCTATCTTTAGGTTGTTTCTTTGCATTTTTGTACTTGTATTTGATTAAATGTTCTTTAACTCGATGTATCCTTTGAACTTAATGAGATTGTGAATCAATGTAATGGTTGGATTGTGTAATGGTAGTTTTGTTGTTTACATTTATGTTTTTATAATGTGGATTATTGATTTTGTTCATGGAGCTTGTGTTTCACTTTAGGAACATTGAGTAGATTAGAATAATGTAACTTGTTCATGTAATCTAATCAATTTCATGAATGGCTAATATGGATTAAGAATTGACAACTTTTAATTCAATTAGGGCTTAGTTTAATAACCGATTAATAGCTCGCTTATAACACGGATTGTTGGAATGATATAACCACTATGCCATTAGACATTTCAACCCTTGGTTTATAATTATATCTTTTCACGAAGTTAGAATTCCCAAGTAGCATATTTAGGTTAGTTACTAATTATAGTTTAATACAAATGAAAAGTTTATCGATTTAGGATAGTTGTTAGTTTTTGTTAAATAAAATTTGAGTTTTATTAAGTTTGCTTGGCTATTAAGAGGACTAAAATAGTTTAGAGCTAGCACATTATTTTTTTGGGAAATACAACCATTGAGCTCACCCTATACTACTAATTAACCAGTACACTTGTCGAAGTTTTCACAATTTCTATAAGTTTTTATCAAAATTTGCAAGGTTGATCAATTAGTTGTTTATTGATTCCACTTTTTTAAGAAGGAGCTAATTTTTCCAATTAGTGCGTGATTTACAGAAGTAGTGAACATGAGACTAATGTTATAGTTGAAATCTAAGCACAAATCTTCATATTTGAACAACATACAAATACCATACTTATCTACATGATATACATTAGCTAATATCCTATGGCAAGTAACATTTAGCTACCCAATTTCGAAGGTATATAAAAAGTGACACTTGGTAGATCAATTTTGATAGCAAAGTAGTAAGTAGGTGATTGGAGGCAAGCGTACTTGTAAAGTTATAATAGAATAAAATGGATTTGAGTCTAAGTATTGATCCCTTAAGGACTAATTATTGAAATATTATTACTTGTCCTTATTTTTCTATTATCTAACATAACAATTAAGTGCATATTATTAAACTAGTAAATCTAACTAAACTAAACTAAGCTAAAAGAACAATAAAATAAAAAAAAAACCAATAAAACAAGAAAATCACAGAAATAATAAAGATTATGAAAAACCCATTAGCTTTAGTATTCAAATGTTGAATTTCCCATGGAATTTATACCATATTCAATCTCATTCTTGTTATTCGACAATGAGGATTTCTAAATTAAATTAACTATAATCACTTCTCAAATTAACTCTTAACCTCAATTATTATTACTAGAATCTCTTCTTCAACAATTATATCAAAATTGCATTAAGCTCTTAAATTCTACTATTAGGTAACCATAATCTAAAAAAACTACAAGAGCTGATCACTTAATTTTACTTTAATTCCTTCTAATTACACAGATCCATTCACATATAAGATTTTGAAATCTTTAAGGTGAAATCAAATGTTGAATCAATAAGTTGGCAATATTAATTCAAAGAACAGATAAGCATATGTAATTATATCTTAATAATAAGAAACCATATATTGAAATTAAACAAAATATCTCACATAGCAACTAGGATTCAATATTCAAATACTAAAAAAGAAATAAAATCAAAACGTTGAAAAGGAACTATAAAGAAAGAGGAAAATAAACATGAGAGAGAGTTAAGAGACAACCCTCTTAAGTCTTCAAAACCTAACCTTTGCTATAAATTTTTAAATTATAAGGCTTATATGGTTATTTAAAGTATAAAAGAAATCTTCAAAATATATCTCTAGTATATCTTCAATGTATTTTGAAATATCTCCTACATAAAAAATTACGGAAGCATGGCATAGCATCAATATTGCAAGTAAGAAGACAAGATCAACAAACAAGTTTTGTACCTAATTCCTGTGTATGAACATGTCATTAGCCAATTTCTTCTTAGTTTAGCCCATTATCCCAATTCATGGTCTATACTCTTAGATGTGATTCTCTTCTAGACTTCAAAACTTATGAAAATCATCTTCAAATTATCTAAAACTTCATCAAACTCATCAAATAAAGCCTGAAATCAAAATATAAACCAATTAAGTACCAAAATCACTAAAAATACCTAAGAAACATAGAAAACACTATAAAAATAGATATCATTTAGCACTTATTAGTGATAGCACTTATTAGTGGCGCTTGGCGGCTTAATTCCATAAGTTTCAAAGGATGCAATCTAAATGCAGTAAACTTAAGTGATTTATTTTCTAAGTCCTTTATAACTAAAACCAAGTTTCAAAGAAAAAGATTTCTAAATCCCTTTATGCTATGCCATGAATGTAACAACTGATTCCTAAAGGTAAATCTAGAGCTCATCAATCATTAACCAATCTCACAAATCCAAAGAAGTAAAGGAGTCGTTATTGTATATTGATAACTCTTATTTTAAACATATTTCACATGGTGATTTTATAGTATTTCCCTTACATTCTTTAGCTTTCTTTAAAGAAATTGATACTTAATTGAGTAAAATTTTGATTTCATGGTTTGAACGTGTTCTTGGATTGAAAATGAAGAAAAGGAATCAAGTTTCACTCAATTTGGAGTTCAAATGAATGAGTTATGAAGTTTTAAAATTACACAGTTTAGGACACAGTCGTATCCCCGGGCTGTGTCCATCTAGGAAAATTTGCCAAGGTCAGAAAGTTACACGACCTGGGGACACGACTGTGTCCCAGGCCGTATCTAGTGACAAAAATGGAAACCTTACAATACATTATTAAAGGACATACTAGGGTTTCACACAAGGATTGGACACTCGAGAAGTGAAGAGACTTGAGGAGAAGGAGAAGAAAAAGGCGAAAGCAACACCAAACTTCAAGATTGAAGAGATTCATCAACAAAAAGGGGTTTTTCACGTTTTATTTCATGCTTTTGTTGGAACTCGTTTTTAGTTTCATTATGATAGCTTAGAATTCGTGTATTTAGGATTATAGAACCTTGGGTTTCATGTGACTATTAGATTGATTTATAATTTTCAATAAAGTTTCTATGTTTTCTTGATTCAATTATGTTGTTTAATTGTTAATTGATATTTCTAGAGTATCAATCTATGATATTATGTATGATGATTGAGAAATTACATGTATGATGATTGAGAAATTACATGTATGATGATTGAGAATTACATGTATACTTAGAGAAAAGATACATGTTTCTTCCGGAAAGTTGTTTGTTTGTGTGAGAATTCATTATACATTAATGCGATTCTAAATTATATTACTAAGTGAAGAGATTCTAGTAAATAATTTAGGATTAGAGTTGATATGCTTGAGAAAGGCATTAACTTTAATTGTGAATCCCTCCGGTCAAGAATAATAGAGATTGAATTAGAAACATTTTAAGTGATCGCATGTTAAACACTAAAGGAAATAATTCCTAAATACGTTATTACCCTCTTGAAATTGTTCTTAGTTTTATTGCTTTCTAAATTACTTAATCAAGTCTCATAATTAGGTTAGTTTGTTAATTTTAGTATTTTTAATTAATTTAACCCTTCATAATTTTTTGGTTAGATAATAGAGCTAAGGTTAATATTAGTACTTGAAGTCTCTGAGGGATCGATTCGGACTCACATCCGCTATATTAAAACCGATAGGTGCACTTGCCTTATATCAAGTTTTTGGCACCGTTGCCGAGGATTTTCGATATTAAGAACACTAGTTGCTTTATTACTTTAACTATTTTTTTTTCTTTCTTTTGTTTTCATTGTTTATTTTTATTACCTGGAGCTGCAATTGATTCTATATTTTTTGCCCTTATAGTGCATGACCCGAAGCAACCCGGAAGATTTAGTGGAACTTGATCTTGAAATTGAGAGAACTGTCCTTTAAAATTTGAGATTGCAACCTAGACAAATTGTGGTTACCATAGACGACGAGTCAATCGTTGAGATTAAGGAAGAGGGTGAAGAGGCCAACACTTAATTCATCGAGCAAGAAGATCCACCACACATGGCTAACAATGGGAATGAAGTAAATCGGACCATGTCCGACTATTCAAGGCCTACACTTATTGGAGCTGACTCTAGTATCGCAAGGCCAACCGCCGTGGCTAATAACTTCCAAATTGCACCTAACATCATACAAATGGTGCAACAATATGTTTAGTTTGATGGTCTCCAAGATGAAGATCTTAATGCTCACATCTTTAGCTTTCTAGAGATTTATGATACATTTAAAATCAATGGAGCCACGGACGATGCCATCCGATTGAGAGTATTTCCTTTTTCCTTGAAGGATAGAGCAAAATAGTGGTTGAACTCTTTACCACGAAATTCAATTACAACTTGGAATGAATTGGTAGAGAAATTTTTAGAGAAGTATTTCCCACCTGTGAAGACCGTCAAACTTCGGAATGACATTTCTTGTTTTGCCCAATTGGAAGTGAAGACTTTGTATGACACTTGGGAGCGATTCAAGGACTTGCTTAAGAGGTGCCCACATCATGGCCTCCCATTATGGATGCAGATTCAGACCTTCTATAATGGTCTCAATTTATCTACGAGATAGATGATTGATGCATCCACAGGAGGCACTTTGAACACAAAGACACCTGAGCAAGCACAAAACCTGATTGAAGGAATAGCGATGAACAATTATCAGTGGGAAAGCACTAAAGCCAAGCAAAAGGTTATGGGAATTTATAATGTAGACCTGACCACTACTTTAGCAGCCAAGGTGGACCTATTAAGTAAGAAGATTGATGCACTCTCAGTTGGCCCTCAACAAGTGCAATCGGATGTAAGTGACTTTGGTATGCAGAGGTATGGAGCACAAGAATAACTAGAATAGGTAGATTATCTAAGAAATCCACCCAAGTAACAAAATAACCCCTACAGCAACACTTATAATCCTGGATGGAGGAATCACCTCAATTTCTCATGAGGAAATCAAAACTAAGGCCAGTAGAAGACCAACTTTAGCCCATCTGGATTTCAAAGACCATTCCCACCTCTTCTTCCTCAAGAAAAGAAGTCCAGTGTGGAAGAACTTCTCACAAAATATATTCAAGGCAATGAGGCTCGCTTATCCAACATTGAATCATCGTTGAGGAATCAAGAGGCATCCAATTGCAACCTTGAGAACCAAATTGGTCAACTTGCAAAAATGATCTCTGAAAGACCACAGGGAACAATCCCAAGGAATACCGAGGTCAATCCTAGGGAACATGTTAATGCTGTAACCTTGAGAAGTGGTAGAAAACTGCAAGTGGAGAAGAAGGATGGTAGGGAAGTAGTCGAGAAAAAAGTGGAAGTAGTTGAGAAAGAAGTAGAAGTCAATCGTAAGGAAGATGCAAAGCCACTAAAATCAAAAGAAAGTATGGAATCACCGAAAGTGAAGGAGTACAAGCCTCCCATCCCTTACTCGCAGCGCCTTAAGCAAAGTTACAATAATTCGAATAAGGAATTTAGTAAATTGCTTGATATTTTCAAACAATTACACATTAACTTACCTCTTGTCGATGTCATCTTGCAGATGCCAAAGTATGCGAAATTTCTAAAAGATCTTCTATTGAACAAGAGGAAGTTAGAGGAGCTTACAACCGTCACATTGAATGAGGAATGCTCGGCACTTCTCTAGAAAAAGTTGCCACAAAAATTAAACGATCCAGGGAGTTTCACTATTCCTTGTATGCTTGGCAATTTGTTAGTAGATAATGCTTTGGCAGACTTAGGAGCCAGTATAAATTTGAGGCCGTATAAATTGTTCAAAAAGCTAAGGTTAGGAGAACCTAAACTAATGCGTATGAGTCTTCAATTAGCTGATAGGTCTATCACATACCCTAGAGGCATCATAGAGGATGTTTTAGTGTAAGTAGACAAATTCATCTTTCTCGTGGATTTTGTTATACTTGATATAGATGAAGATATTGAGGTGCCAATCATTTTAGGTTGACCCTTCCTAGCCACTGCTAGGGCTATTTTTTATGTTAGTAAGCATAAGTTGATATTATGGGTCGAGGATGATGAAATAGTTTTTAAAACTCTAAAGGCAATGAACAAATTTCTTGTCCCAGAGGACATATGTCACAATGTTAATGCTACTAATGTCGTTCTATCTACATGTGTGCAGGAAACGCTTGCCAAGGATTCCTCAAGCTATTGCTTGCTAAGGATTCCTCAAGTTATTGCTTGCAAAAGGGAGATGAAAATTTGGTGACCAACCCTAATAGTGCAGAAGTGGCAGCTCAAATAAAAGTTCATGAATCCATTGTAGACAAGAAAGGGATTGATTTACTCCACAAGCCAAAGGATCTTAGGTTAAAATCTTTCAAAGAGAAGCCACCAATTTTAGAACCAAAACTGTCAAGAAATCATTTGGAACATGTCTTTGTGGTAAAAAGTTCAAAACTCCCAATGACAACAGCATCTAAGCTAAAAGCAGACAAAATGAAGAAATTTAGGCTACATGAATTTGATAAGTGGCATGATAAGGAGAGAAACTATGGAAGTTATGTACCAATGAAATGGAATTGGCAAGGTCGATGGCTGAAGGGTAAATTTACACTTGTATGGAGAGTTCGAAAGCGAGATACATGAGGAGTTCTATCTTTACCTGGATGAAGAATCATGAGCTACAATTGTATCCCGTCGAGCTATCGATGTTAACTATAGCGTTTCTTGGGAGGTAACCCATGTTTAACTTTGCTTACACTTTAGTTCTTTTAGTTTATTCCATTTTATTTTTTCTTTGATTTAGTTTTTCTTTGCTTCTTTTATTTGTTTCAATTTTAGTTATAGGCTTTTCTTTTTAATTTCATTTTTTTTTCTTCTCTTTAGTTTTCTTTGTCTTATTTTTTTTTTTCTAGTTTAAGTACTTTTATTTCTTTAAGTTTCCTTTATTTTTAAATTAAATTCATGAATTTAGGTTTACCAAAAAAAAAAAAAATAGAACAAAAAGTTACATGGGCATGGGACATGGTCGTGTCCCAGCCCGTGTCCATCCAGACCCCTTCAATGAACTAACACCCACAGAAAGTTACACGAGCGTAGGACACGGTCGTGTCCCAGCCTGTATGTGCCCAGTATTCCCACTCGACAACAGATAGTTATACGGGCGTGGGACACGGTTATGTCCCAGCCCGTGTGTGACTAGTATTCATGCTTGAACACAGAAAGTTACACGAGCATGGGACACGATCGTATCCCAGCCCGTGTCCGCCCAGTACATACACGACTCAGTATACGCCTTACACAACATTATCAAAACATAAACACACACACAACTTCACTTCACCTTTCATTTTTTCTCCATCTTCTTCTCACATTTCACTTTTCATTAACTAACTTTTTCATCAAATCCAATACGATCCAAGTTGTTAATAGCAAATCGTGAAATGTAGATCGTTTGAAGGAGGTCCAAATCTATTACAACATCTTCTACTCATGAGGGCACTATTGTCAAGCTACTAGCCACTCTTTCTCCACTAGAGTATCTTATGCTTCAAAGCAATAGAGTATCTTATGCTTCAAAGCAAGGAAGTATTAGTCTCTTTTTCAATACATGTATTTCCTTTTTCCCTATAATGATTTTTTTTGTTTCCTATCTTGCTGCTATGATTTCTTAGTCGTACGTTGAGGACAATGTACGTTATTAAGTGTGGGGAAAGGATATATATGAATTTGTTACTATTTAGGAGACCAATTATTCACATTTGACCCAATTAATTTTTAAGTTAACTTGCAATAGGTGATTAACAAGTGTTGGGCCAAATCAACTATGTCATCTTGATCATTATTAATCTTATTATACTTTACTGGAATTGATTAGTCAAATCTTTGAAGGGTAAAGTTACGAGTTATTTAGCTTGGGACTCTAAGACTTGAGATTGGAGCAACATTACTAGTTGAGAGTTAGTCATGGTTATTTTTAAATTTGCTTTTATGCATATCTTTCTCTTAGAAATTGTTAGAGCCCTATAATTTTTAGCAAACAAATAAATGAAATTCTTCTTTTGAGAAACCCTTGAAAAATCACAATGATTGGAGGTCAAAAGTAATAACAAGTGTATGAATAGAAAAAATTGGTAAGGATTCGTTTTGGTCCGTCAGAAGAGCGAGATTGAGTCTCAATGCCAATACTAATGAAAAAATTGATATGGATCGGCCTTGGTCCGTTAGAAGAGCAAGGTTCTTTCCCACTATCAATATAAAGGATAAGTTGGTGTGGATCGGTCTTGGTCCGTCAGAAGAGCGAGATTCTTTCCCTCTACCAACACAATTGTGCTTAAATAAAGTAATTTTAAAAGACCTCTCAATAAAAGCATGAATTAGGGGGATGATCAGAGGATGAGTGGATTTAGATTATGGTGCTTGGTAAGATGGAAGAGAGAATTGTATATACTTTTGTTGGAACTCGTTTTTAGTTTCATTATGATAGCTTAGAATTCGTGTATTTAGGATTATGAAACCTAGGGTTTCATGTGACTATTAGATTGATTTATAATTTTCAATAAAGTTTCTATGTTTTCCTGATTCAATTATGTTGTTTAATTGTTAATTGATATTTCTAGAGTATCAATCTATGATATTATGCATGATGATTAAGAAATTACATGTATAATGAGATCTTGACATAATTGGAGAGAATTACATGTGTACTTAGAGATAAGATACATGTTTCTTCCGAAAAGTTGTTTGTTTGTGTAGGAATTCATTATACATTAATGCGATTCTAAATTATATTACTAAGTGAAGAGATTCTGGTAAATAATTTAGGATTAGGGTTGATACGTTTGAGAAAAGTATTAACTTTAATTGTGAATCCCTTTGGTAAAAAATAATAGAGATTGAATTGGAAACATTTTAAGCGATCACATGTTAAACACTAGGGAAAATAATTCTTAAATACGTTATTACCTTCTTGAAATCGTTCTTAGTTTTATCGCTTTCTAAATTGCTTAATCAAGTCTCATAATTAGGTTAGTTTGTTAATTTTAGTATTTTTAATTAATTCAACCCTTCATAATTTTCTAGTTATATAATAGAGCTAAGGTTCATATTAGTACTCGAAGTCTCTGAGGGATCGATTCGGACTTACATCCGCTATATTAAAACCGATAGGTATACTTACCTTATATCATGTATCAACATAACTTGTTAAATATATTAATTTAACAGTAGTAAATACCAAGCAAAAGATATCTCTAAACATGTGACCTATCATATTGCACAAGCATATACCAAATATCTAAAGCATGTAAAATACTCAACTCGAACAAACCAAGTACATAGAGTAAATGACCCAATCCCTACACCACATGCTAGTTATACTACTATGCCATGCCAATAGACATCTAAATTAATCATTTAGAACCAGTAATATAACCTTATATTAAGTTGAATATCCAGTCCCAAATCCTCTTGTGATGGGCATTGTAAGTAATTACACAAGGTTCAATAGTCAAAAAGCATATCATCTACAAGTTTCAACCATAGTGCATCACAAGTAGCACAAGAGCCTCGATAAGCAAATCTTGCTTGCAAACTAATGAACAAATCCAATAGTCAATTTGTATATTCAAATTTACTTAAATGCACTTTCATAAGAAAGTAACATTTCAAGACAAAACTCACAATAAAGTTTGGTACTTTCCTTATTTTCTTCTTATACACTATTAAGTTCTACTAGCTATATCTTATCCATTACTCATCTATTTTTAATAATATTGTCATACCCATTGTTTCATGAGCTACAAATGTATGTTAAGTTATGAGCTTGGTCTTGTATAATAAGTTACAAAATTACCTCTTCAAGAGATATTAATTTTGTCGAAGTTGTAATTGCTTTTATGATTAGTACATATTAAGTTGGGCTCCCACCCCAAAATTCGAACAAGTTACCCAACCTTATCCTTCCTTCTAAAAACTAACCATTGGATGATAATCTAACATCAATTTATAGTCATGAAATCATCAAAATTATTATGAAATCAATTATAATTCATCAATTTAGTCACTATACAAAGCTAAATACCTTCTAAATTACATGATAAATGGTAAAGAGGTCCAAATAATCTCGTAAAAAATATTGTAATCTCACAAAAATATAAGCTATCAATTTTGCCTATCATGAATGTCAACCCAATTCATTGTATGTACATTATAACTTTACCACTTTACCCCTAAATACTCAAAAATTAGCTTAAATTAGATAAATAATTAATCGTAAATACAAAATCAAAGCCTCACATTCCTGGGTTCATAAATAAGCCTTAAAGATCCCTATGAAACAATTTCATTGAGTTATTTTACAAAAATCCTTCAAATGCTAAGCTTTCCGCAACTAGGCAAATTTGATAGAAATAAATTCTAATAATCATCAAGAAACTGCAAAGGATTTCAAAAATGAATTCAAATTTGGTTTCAAACATTGCAATTTCTTAAGGACCTATTATTCCTACCACAAATTTTACAAAACCAAAAATACTATTGTAATCCATTGAAAGCTAGCCTAGAATACACTTTTTAAAATTTCTTAAGGCCATTATATATTTTCATCAAAATAAATGAAATTAGACTAAAATCAAAGCTCACTAGTGCAAGTGTCTCCAACCACCAACATAGGCTAGTTTCTTATCAAAAAGGCTTCGGATGCTACCAACCTTCAATCACCTCAGTGGCGTATCTACAGATCACACCTAAGCTTTTAAACCCCTTGGACTTGTTTATACTAAATTTCCCCCTTTTTTTTTTCCTTATTAATTAATTGGTACTTCACTTATTTCCTCTTTGTTTCTTACTATTAATGATTCTCCTAATATTATATGTGTTAAATCTTAAAGAATTCTAGAATTTGTAGGGTGTAGGTATTGAGGAAAAATTAGAAGGAAAAATGGTCCAATAAATGATATAAACTATATTGTGATTGCCCCTCTCTTCTCTCAACACACACAACAAAAAAAAAAAAAAAAAAAAAGAAGAAAACTATGTTATGAGTTAACTTTATTATTTTTGGTTCCTTTTGTCACCCTTACCCTTTTGCCCAACAGCAAGCTATTCTAATGCCATCCAAGAACAGAACATAATGTTTGGCTTACTTTTATCATAAATTTATAAATAGTAGGTATATTTTTCTATTTCCACTTAAGTAACCTATTTTTATATGTATAAATATATTACTCATAATATATACTCATATTAATTTTATACTCTAAAACCACATTTTCGTTTTTCATTATTGATTTTATATAAGTTACCTAGGTTATTCTTAATATCTTATTATATAATGGACATTTGAGTTTTTGATAAATAATGTTCTAAATTATAACATTCATGTTTATAATAAAATCAATTAATTCTTATTCTATATTTTATGAGGTCACTGCTTAACTTTCTTGACATTTTTCATGAAGTTTGGCCTATTTTAAAGATCATTGATTCAAGCCTTAATTTAATAGCTTAGAACCATGGGTATTATAATTTACTTTAAGGTAACAAAGAGGAAATAAAATAGTTATTACTAGAACACTCTCTATTACCTTGTTTACTTAGAAACAAGGGAAGGAATGTTGATTCCCACTAACTTTTTTTCTCCTTCTATACTAGGAATAGATATTACTATTGAAAGGGTTGAACTTTTCATTTTCTCTATAAGGGAAATAAAAGTTTGAAGTAGTGTGATTGTCATACTCTTCATAAAATCATAAATTAACGAATTTAATTACCTATTTAAAAACATAACGCCTTCTTACTTTGTTATACATTTAAAGAAAAAAAACACATTATATATTTACATATATGTTATGTATATAATACACATGTTACATGTTGATAGGCTTTTTGAGACATGAGCCTCTAAGCCTAAGCTGACCACTCTAGGGTACCATCAAGCCAAGGACCAACTTAATTAGGGCCCTGGCTAAGCTCCCTAAAGCTTTACTGCCCTAATCATGATTTAGGACAAGCTACTACCATCGTAAAAGATCTCACTAAAGCTTAGACTATGCTCTCAAAATTTAGAAGTCTTCCGAGCTTCCTATCCTAGTCAACCCAATTGACCTTAGGTCTTCAAGCTTATAGCATGTAGGCTTAGCCTACAGCTTCAAAAGCATACAGCTAGATAAGGAAAGTCTATAGTAGGTACATGCTTGGCTTGATATCCTAGACAAAATATGGAGTCAAAGAGAGGATCTTGTAGTCATGATCCACTTTCTACATTTAACTCACTTGCTATGATACCCCAAGTGGTAAAGTTATAATAGTTTCGTTGTGTAAATTACTCAAAGAGAGAAGCTGATCTCACAATTACTATCATAGACTTAATCCACATGAGAACTTCTCAATATTACCTTAAAGCATCCAGTTTCATACCTACCTTTACATAAAACTTATATAGTAGCTCATTAACTCCTTTGGAAAAGACATGTAAAATAGTTCTAAAGTAGTTCTTCAATATAATATAGAGTTTATACATACAAGAAAGGTTTACAAATTCAATAATTGTATTTTTCATATCATCTTCCTTGACACATAATAGAAACTACTAGGTTGCCCATAGTGACCTATTAGTTTTCTTAAAGACATATAGAACTCTTGAAAATAACAAAAATCTAGTTATATCTTTACTAATCCTCTCCTCGACCTTGTTAGCTACTACATTGTGATTAAATAATGAAGTATTACATAACTACTCCTGACCTATAAAAGAGTGTATAAGGAAATAAGCAAGCATAGTTCAATAAGTGGAATAGAAATAAAAGTATACATATGTTATAAGGTAAGTAGGTTGTCAACCAAGTTATATAGATGCAATGCAAGACAAGCAAATGCCATCATATGACATTTTCTTTTCTATTGTGGGATAAAATAAATTATGTCTACTCTAATCCCAGTTGAGGAGTTTACACCCTTTTGATGCAATACCATGAATTAAGCTCAAACAGAAATTTGAGCAATAAAAAACACCCTCCAAACATAACTACCTTCAAACTACTATCCTTAAACTTGCCATAAGCTCTTCTCATATCACTTAGTTTAACTAAGGGTGAGGAAGAGACCATTTAGTATCTTTATCGATGATAGATTGTGATCTCCATCAAAGGGGACCATATTTGGCTTAATAATTCTAGCTGTTCCCTTGATAGGTTGCAATGCACATCGAGTTAAGTTAGAAGTTAGATTAGAGTTAGTCCATTTTTTGGAGTGATTAACTAATCACAAATAGTTCTAGTAAGGTAATAACCACATAATATCATAACATAGAGATCAGCTCCTACAATAACGAATCAATAGTCAGTTACACACATACATACGCACAAATAATTACCTACAAGTACAAACAAGTAGACATTTAAATCTCTAAATACTCTAAAATAGTACTTGAAAATGCTATGAGACAATAATCCCAACTTATTTAAAATGTCTGCTACTCTAGTTATTTGTAGGTGAAAAGCTTCTCTGCATCAATCATCCTTATATTATAATCAATGTCTTAGTGATCATACATACTATGAAAATACTTCAATTAAACTCTTTATTATGTTTATATTTGTCAAATTAATATTTTGTTGTAGATTTTAGAATCATCTTATACTTAGTTACTTCTTGTACTTTTTTAACTTAGGTTTTAAGTTGATGCATTCTCTTAGTTCTTACCTATCGTACTGTCTAAATTAGGTTTTAAGTCATGTCAGGTTTAGGTTTCTTTAGCAAAACATGAGTTGACTTAACTTTTGACCCTTAGTTGGTTAGAATTCAACTTCCAAGTACTCTTTGAACCAACCATCGATTAGCATATGGTAAGGGTGTTTACACAAGTTAAGCCCTAAGCTACCCTTAGCTTAGCTAATTTCTCATTTCCATACAAATTCCTCTTATGCCACCTTAAATTGTAGTTAGGATCAATAGCTTACTCACATTAAATCCATTATCTAGTTAGTTATTCTTGATAAGAAAACAAGAACAAAAGCTCATTAACTTGACATTTAAGTCAAGAACACTAAAATCACATTGTGATAACCTATGATTATGCTTAAAACTTGCACTTTTTTTTAACAAAATCAACACTTAAATTTGTAAAAGTTTCATTTCATAACCATCTTTACCTTAGTAAAATATGTTGAAACCCAAATCAACTCCACTTCTCTTAGGAAAAATAAAAAATATACACAATAATAGCTTAAATTACCACTTTTAGAGCTTAAAAAATTAGCAAAATTCAGGCGAATGGTCTTGATAAAAACTTTTACATAAAATCAAACTATATATTTTAAGAAGCTTGTACAAAAACTTCGAAGTTGAAACCACATTGTTTCTGGTTTATAATGAGGTAAAAAATATGTCTAAATTGCCATTTATTGAGGGTGATATACTAGATTATTAAATTCATTAGAATGATAATTTTCCTCAAAACTATACATAAAAATTACTAAGGAAAACATTTTTCCAACTTAATTTAGCATTTGTAGAATTATTTTGAAAATCAAAGTTAATTAAGACACGCATTGGCGTTACTATTTTTGACCATCGTAGAGGGTGGTATGTATGTTGGTTAGACTAGACATGGCCTCCACTATCTCTTTGTGATGGTGGTTTACTTTTAGATCACCTTTGTACCTTCAAACCCTCTAAACCATATATTTGCATTGCTAATTTCTCCCCATCTTTCTTCATACTTCCCTGAACTCACTCTAATTTTTCCTAGGCCTAAACTAATCAACATGACTAATAGTGAAGGTCTCTAGATTTTATAGACATTTCAAGAGTGGTCACATCGAAACCATCTTTGATACCCCTTTAAGAGCTTACTTTGTAGGCTTCCTCCAACTTCAATTGCCTTATCAAATTCATACTTCAACATTTTGACTCTATTTGTTTTGGAATTTCACAACTACAATAGGAAGTAGTAAATGCATTATGCACTCAAACCAGCAAGACAAATTTTGCATAGTTGAGCAATCACTTAACGAACCAAATAACACCTAAAACCAAAAATTTGTTAGATGCTTTTCTTAATCACAAATAAGCTCTAAAACATGACAAAATCACTCAAAAATTCATTGGATTCTTCTAAAATAATAAAAATGGAATTTAAATGAATAAACTCTAAATTGGTATAAAATTAATTGAATTAATATACGAAATTGAACAAAATCATCCTAAAATATGTATGTTAATTAAGTGATATCACATCTAGTTTGAGTCTTTATAACAAGAATAGTATGGGGAAGATTTCTCCCTTATTGTGTTAGAGTAGTAAAATTCTTATAACTTTTTTTTAATTTATTAATGTTTGTTTTAATCTTTATTTATCTTTTATCTAAGTGATAAGGCTAACTTTGGATTATTTGGTTTGGTTGTTGAAATTTAGTATCTCTTCAATGTTATATACCTAATTGTTCGAAGGGCCTCACTAATAAAAGAAGAAAGGGTAAGTTTTGAGAAAAATGGCAAAGCCCTTTGAATTAAGGATGTGCTTTTCTAAGTCATAAGAGAAATTGTTAAACTTGTCTTTGTTTTTATTTTAATTATTTTGCTTCAGGACATGTGAAAGCTTAAGTATGGGGGAATTTAATAACGCTCAATTAGAATATTATATATATATATATATATTAGGGTAAATTTGTATAATTTTATCTATTATTTGTGTTAATTATTGATGATTTGAGCTTAATTGGTTATTATTTCAGTTATAGGTGCTTTTGATAAATTTTTGGACAATTTTATAAAGTTTTGAACCTTTGACAAGGAAGTGCATTGACTATGCTACTTAACCAAGTAAATTCCAAATAACGAATAGTGTCTAGTGAAGAATACATGCATGAATATGGCCATATACTCTGGCTATATACCTCTTGTCAAGGAATTTCATTGAAAAATACAAGTTGCATATGAACAAGAAGAGCATGCCTAAGATTACAACTGTGATTTTACGGCGTATACATGCTATAGGTTGCAAATCTCCTATTTTAGGAAGGCATCATTGTAACCTTAAGTCCATCTCTTTTATATATAGAGTCTTGGGCTTATTATTCAAAGAGAGCTCCCAAAAGGAACATTTGTATAGGGTAAAATATAGGGGCTTCTTATGTCTCTTAGTCTCTTTTATTTTATTTTTATGTTATAATTTATTATTCTCAGTCAATCCTTTGTTGAACCTTAGTTCAATGTGACAATTGCTTTTACTTTCAATCTATGATATTGTTTTTTGTGATCTAATTGCATTACTTTATATTATTTTTAATTCAATATAGCTAGCTATTGAATTATTGCATGAATCGAATATAGAGTTCATAAGATCCTATAATAGATGGATTGATGGAATTAGAAGTAATTGAATAGACTAAGCGAATAGGTATTCAATTTCTCTAGATTAAGGCAACTTAATAGAGGGATTCAAGACCTTAATGTGATCTTGAGATACCTCATTTTAGAAGCGATTTGGATAAAGTATACTCAAGATTAGGAATTAATTAAGAGACTAAGTCTACTTAATTCACACTAGGAATCTCTACATCTAAAAGTGCAATTAAGATTGAAAGTTACATAGAATTAGGTAGTAAATAAGAGATTTACTAAGGATCATGCTTCCTCGATTTAAATTAATCTCATTATTTATTTTCTTGTTTATTTATTTTTCTTATTTGTTTATTTATTATTATTATTTATTGTTTCTTTACCTTGTTTATTTAATATACTTGATAAGTGAGATAATTGGTAATTTTAGGGAGAATTGTTAGTAATATAGGGTTTTCTCAAATTTTATGGTTTCATATGGGATCGACAACTTAGACTTAAATCCATGTTATACCATAACTTGATTAGATACACTTATTCAAGAGTGGTATTTGTCCTCATATTGCTGGAACCCACATCAATAGATTAGGCTAAAATGGGGGTCCTGAGCATACTGCTCCTTAATGCCACTAAATGCCATCAATCTACTATGTAGGTCAAAGACTAAGGCATGTCTCCTAAACAATGCATTAGCCACTATATTTGTCGTACCACACTTGTGCTTAATCATAAAGGAAAACCCTTTGGAGAATTTTACCCACTTTACTAGACATCTAGAGAGCTTAGGCTAACTTCTCAAATATCTAAGAGACTTATGGTTAGCGTAAATAATAACTCCCTAGGTAAAAGATAATGTTGCAATATATGGAGGGCCTGGATTAGGGCATAGAGTTCTTTATTAAACACATAGTAGTTTAAGGTAGTACCTCTAAACTTCTCATTGTGGAATGCCACAAGTCAACCTTCTTACATGAGATTAATACATATTCCAACCCTGAAGCATTACATTTTAGCTTGAAGACTTTGCTAAAATTAAGAAGAGCTAGAATGGGGGTTGTTAATCTCTTCATATGTTTCCATGATAACAAAAAAGAACAATATCTAATAGGTTTGTATGCATGACTATTTGTTTAGACATGCATGGCTCTATCTTTCGATTTATGGGTATCTAATCTAGTTTTATGAGATCCATCAAAAAATGAATAAGAGGATTGTATGCATGATTATTTGTTTAGATATGCATGGCTTTATCTTTTGGTTTACAAGTATATAGTTTTATGAGATCTATTAGAAAATGAATAAGAGGATGAATCAGAAGGTACATGAATTGAAAATAGGAAACACCCTTTAATAGATGTCTCAAGGATTAAACATAGATTTTCAAGATATAGGAAGACTTAGCTTCATCTATTAAATATATTTGGGGAATATATTCAATACGTTCTACTAGGGAAGATTTAAATCCACAGGGATAATCTAAATTCACCCAAGAAGATTACTTTTGGAAAGATATATACTCGATAATATGTTTAATTCATCCTAAGACATAATTAGATTCAAATCCTATTATAGATAAAAGTTGATAAGTAAACTATTTTTCTATTTGAACTTAAAACAATCAAAATCTCAAAAAAAAAAAAAAAGAAAAGAAAAAGATACATTGACTCCTTTTGTAGCATACATTTTGGGAAAGGATCTATTAATATAGCAAGCCAAGGTAGACATAATGCACATCTATTCTATATGACAAAGGCCATAATAAATCTTGATTGACCTGCTTTATACTAAGCTTCAACTCGTTACAAGCTACTCTATTTAAAGAGGCTAAATTCCACGGGTCAAAGGCGAAAAACAAGAACAAGAAAGCTATAGTTGTCATTTGTAGTGTTGCAATATTATTATTACTAAGAATAGAAGATTGATAGATGCTTTTTACATATCTTAGTTTTTGTTCTTATTGAAGAGGATCTATTGTATCATTTTCTTCATTTCTATTGTGTTTTCTTATGTATAAATTTTGTTTGAGAGAGACTTTAGAATCTTTGTAATTCTAAGTGTTAACCTAGGTGTAAGGCTAAGTGTATTAGAGTAGAGGATATCTTGTTTGTAATCTCTTAAGTTGTGTTCATTATGAAACAAGTGGATAGTGGAATAACTCAGTTAAAGTGAACCAAGTCTTTGGAATAACTCAGTTAAATGATTTAGGAAAAATAACATATATTTGGTAGAACCTACTAAGGTAAAAATAGAAAAATGTTTTCTTAGTATTTTGGACAATACATTTCTATAGCATAAGAAGTTAGGTCATGTACCTTTTAATCAATTGGAAAATCTATTGAAAAATAATTTGGTTCATGGACTACCTAAAATAAGCATAAATAAAGATATACATTGCACAAGTTATCTAAAGAATAAGTTAACATCAACAGCTCATAAGTAAAAAAGAGTAATCACAATTGAAAGACCATAAGAATTGCTTCATATAGATCTCTTTAGATCTACTCATACTTTTAGTTTAGGAGGGAATAGGTATGGAATGGTAATTATTGATGACTACTCTCAATATTGCTGGGTTCTGTTCTTATGAAACAAAAGTGATGCTTTTAATGCTTTTGAAAAGTTTGCTAGATAAGTTCAAAATGAGAAAGGATATATCATCATCAATCTTACAAAAGATCACGGTAAAGAGTTTGAGAATGAAGATTTCATTAGATTTTATAAAGACTAAGGGATCACTCACAATTTCTTGGCTCCATACATGCCATAATAGAATGGGGATGTAGAACATAAAAATAGAACTATACAAAAAACGACAAGAACACTTCTAAATGAAAGTAGGCTAGCACAACATTTTTTAGCTGAAGTAATTTCAACATCATGTTGTATAATCAATAGAGTTTATTTAAGACCTTTAACTAAGAAAACCTCATATGGGATGTACAAAGGAAGAAAACCTATAGTTTCATATTTTCATATCTTTAGTTCTAAATGTTATATTAAGAAGCTAGGATAGAACCTTGGCAAGTTTGAAGAATGAGTAGATGAAGAAATCTTCTTAGGATATTCCTTACGGAGTAAAGCATTTCGTGTTTAAAAAAAAGCCACTTGATCAATTGAAGAATTGATTAATGTAAAATTCATTAATGAAGCAAAGACCAAAGAATCAAATGATGACGAACTAGACAACTCAAGTAAGAATTCCTTTTGTCATAAAAATGAAACTGAGAGAATAAGAGCTACTAAGGGAGCTCCATCAAAAAATCTATCAGAAGCTAAGTTAAAAGGTACATCAAAGAATGCATTAGAAGTTACCTACATAAGTACTGAACCTCACAAGACTTGGAGATATAAATCCTATCATCCACTAGAATAGGTTATTAGAGACATACATTTTAGAGTTAAAACTAAAGTAAGATAGCAAAATATTAAAAACCATTTGGCATTAGTATCTAAAATTGATCCAAGCATAGTAGAAGAGCCTTTATTTGATGTAAATTGGATAAATGCTATATAAGAAGAGCTTACATAGTTTCAAAGAAATTAGGTATGGACTCTTGTTCCTAGACCTCATAACAAAAAAATTGTAGGCACAAAATAAGTATTTAAAAACAAATTGGATGAACATATAAGAATAAGTAGAAATAGAGCTAGAGTTGTTGCAAAAGGATATTCATAAGAAGAGGGAATAAACTTTAATGAAACATATGCATTGGTTGTACGTTTAGAAGCTATAAGATTATTTTTAGCATTTGCATGTTATAAAGGTTTTAAGCTATTCCAAATGGACGTTAAAAGTGCATTCTTGAATTGATACTTAAAAGAAGAAGTATTTGTAAAACAACTCCTAGGGTTTGAAGATACTTTAAAGGAAAACTATGTATATAAATTGAACAAGGCATTATACGGATTAAAACAAGCTCCTCGTGCATGGTATGAAAGGCTTAATAAGTTTCTCATTAAGAATGGATTCAAAGGAGGACATGTTGATGGAACTTTATTCTTCAAATACTATAATGATGATTTGCTTATAGTTCAAATATATGTTGACGGTATTATCTTTAGTGCTACTAATGAACAATATTGCAAAGATTTCTCTAAGATAATATAGGTTGAGTTTGAAATATCCTTAATGGGAGAATTAAACTTCTTTCTTAGGGTTTAGATAAAATAAACAAAAGATGGGATTTTTGTCTATTAAGAAAAGTATACTAAACAAATTCTTAAAAAGTTTGGTTATAAAAATACAAAGGGAGTTGTAACTCCCATGTTAGCATCAATAAGCTTAGAACCAGATGAATCAAGTAAGAAGGTAAGTGAGAAACTTTATAGAAGCTTAACTGGGTCTTTACTATATTTAAAAGCTTCTTGATGTGACATTATTTTTAGGGTTCATTTGTTTGCTAGATTTCAGGCTAAACCTACTAAGTTACACTTGGGCTGTAGTAGAATGTATATTTAAATACATATCTTGTACAAGTAAACTTGAAATTTGGTATCCAAAAAGCAATAATTTTGGATTGATAGGATATTCTAATGCAGATTACATAGGATGTAAAATTAATAGAAAGAGTACATTTGAAACATATTAATTTCTAGGGGATAAGCTAGTTTCTTAGTCATCTAAGAAACGTAATTCAATAGCCTTTTCAATAGTAAATGCTAAATATGTATCGATTGGAGATTGTTGTGCTCAAATATCATGGACTAAACAATAGTTAATAGATTATGGAATAAAAATGAATAATGTTTCTATCAGATATGACAATATTCGTGCGGTTAATTTAATAAAAAATCCTGTCAATCATTCTCACTCTAAATATATTGAAGTCTGACATCATTTTATTAGAGACTATGTTAATAATGGAGATATAAATATTGAGTATGTTTCCAAAGATAATCAATTGCATGATATATTTACAAAACCCCTTGATAAAAAAAAGTTTGAGTTTATTAGGAATGAAATTGGAGTGTATAATCCCATGTAATCCCTTGTACATATTTATGTGTAAATATTGAACTATTTTCTTTCTTTATTTGCACATGTGCTTTGCTTTTTTATTTCCCTCACATTTTTCAAAAAAAGGGGACTTGGGGTCATGATTTCACTTCTTATAATGTCATATACAAATAAAAATTTGCCTATTTTTACAATAGTAGAATGCTATACTACCAATGGATTTACTTGTAGATAGAAATAAATATATTTTAGTGGAAACCACGAATAAATGGCAAGTATATCGATCTATTGATAGTACATAGAGAGTAACCAAGCTCATAGTTTGTGGTGAAGGAAAGAATAGAGTTTAGAAAGATAACCAAATAGTAGATTATGCTATTTCTACTCTAATCAAGGCAACCGATTGAGCAATTTTAAAGGAAAGAACATGCAAGTTATCTAAATAGAAGTAAAAACTACAATGGAATTAAGTGTGGCTTTTAGTGATTTCTTAGTATTAGGATGTGGATTTCTGTACAAAAGATATATAAGTAACGAGTAACAATTGTCTAAGATCATTGTAGCTATGCTATTAGAGTATTTATGATAATTTAAACATGGATTTTACTCACACTCACAAAAGTTATCTAAGATAGCCTAAAGAAGAGAGAATAGCAAAAACTAAAACCTTAAACCCTAGAAATTGCAAAGCAAAATCTGTTGAAAATGAAGAAAAAGAAGTTTTTATATTAGGTAGGTGCCGTTACGATGGTGGACATATGTTTGGTGCTTCTCTTCTTTTCTTTTAATGAAATGATGCATTTTTACTTCAGGAGTTAAGTATACAGTCACGACAGTAGCTGGGTACCATCATATCGGTATACCCTTTTAGTTTTGCAACTTGATTTGATTTTGTTCAAGATATCGTTTTGACAGTAGATAGGCTTACTATCATGCTAGTAGTTCTAACTCCAAGTTTTCTTCTTTTACTTTTTTCTTCATTTTTAGCTTCTTAAATTGGGGCTATTATTACTTAGTAGCCTCGAGACCTATAAGATCAAACATGAAGAGTTTAAATTCTCTAAATATATGCTATTTTTTAGCATTAAAACACAAAAATATGAATTACACTTATTTTGAGAAATTATATGTGATTTTAAGGAAAATCCATACACTTTTGCTAAAAAATCTATTAAATCAAGTATAATTGTTAAAGAAATCCTTTAGATAAGTGTGTAGTTTCACATACTTACCAATACCCCCAACTTTATTACTTGCTTGTTCTTAAGTGAGCCTAAACCACTTGCAGAACAATGGGTAAAAGATAGACTCTTTATTCTTTGGCTGTTAAGTCTATCCTTCAGTTTATAAATACTGAGCTGTACATTTTTCAATTTAGCTTTTGGCAAGCAATTAATTGTTCATGAAAGCTAAGTAAATGGTTGAGCGTGCCTAATTATATATCTAAAAAAAATTAATGAATTAATCCATGGTTCACAAAGTTAAGCCTCTTATTTAACTTAAGATTGGATAACTCGAGATTAAGTAAGTTGTCGTAAAAGGAGAGAAAGGCCTATACAATTTATAGATTGATCAACGTATATATAGCCTTAGTCCTTCCCTTAAGCTAACCTTGATTTAGAAAAATATGACAAAATTGGATTGTTCTTTACTTGGATCTCTCAAGATTTTTCAATTTTCTTACTTATGGCCAATTTTAACTCATACATTCCAAACTTTTGTTCAAAGGAGCTCTTTATTCCTCACCTTGTCCTTCAGTGAACACTAGAGGCTCACGAGCTTCCTCTAGAAGATGTGTTAAGCACTTGTTGGGTGCCCCAGATGTTAACCTATACTCTCTTTTTCTTTTTGTTCTCTTTTTTATTTTGGTTAGGTTTACCCCCAACTTTTGAAATTTGGCCGATTTTCATTCTATTTTTAATTAGGAAATCCTTTTCAAGAACAAAATAGTTTCAACATCTTTTCTAACACTATAATTAGCCATTTGGAAATTCAAAGAGCATGATACATGAAAATCAATTTTCTAAAAAGTAAACGCCTAACTTTAATTAGTGGCACCATCTTACTCTCGGCTCATGAATCTAAAGTTAAATATAAAGGGTAACAATTTAATCTAAAGATTTTGTCCATTAATTCTAGAGCAATGTAACAAGTTCACTCCATTTGTTCTTCATTCATGAACACAATGAAAACAAAAGTTACTTGCTCTTTTTCACACAAATTAGAGATTTTAAGAAAATAAAATAGACTAAGCAACCAAATACTCGGCACAGATGTAATATCAATTCAGCAAAGCATAGTGATAGCTTCAATCAATTCCATATATTCCTTACCCCCAACTTTCATTCCTCATATCATCTTAGTTCATCATCAAATGTAAATTAAAAAGCTAGGTTAGAACAAAACTGCCTTGAGAATTAAGTTGAGCTACTTTGTTTTCCTTTCACTCTTCAAATCTTCTTAGAGTTGAACTCGAGCTTCTTTAAAGATCTGTACAAGAATGAAAATCATCCCAAAATATCTTATTTAGCCATTTTCTCAAACCATAAAACAAAACTAGAAAAACTTAAAGGAAAGTGCATAGAAATTAAATAAAACTCGGATGGGTTGCCTCCTACCTTATGCTTAGGTTTTATGTTCCTCAATTAGACCCTTCTTGTAATCATCATGGTTGATGGAAGTTAATATATTTCTTGGCCCATTCTTCGGTATCTTCATCTTCAGCTTGGCCAAATATCCAATAGGGAAGACCGTTCCACTCCTTAGCAAATTCATTTTTCAAATGATTGAAATCAACATGAATATCCTCATTTTCATTCCTCTTCTCCTTGACTTTTCTCATAAATAGCTTGATTTTAGATGGCCCACATCTCAAAACCATCTTTTTGCCTTTGATATTTATCAGTGCCTTAGTTGTTAACAAAAAAGATCAAGCTAAAATAAGTGGTTGTGCTCCATCATTCATTTCCATCATAATAAAATCTGTTAGATAGTTAAAACGACCAACCTCTACAATAAGATCTATGAAACATCCCAACAGCTTCTTTATTGACTTGTCAGCAAAGGACATGATAAAATTCACCTCCTTAAGGAATCCTTCCAGTCTCATTTTTCTCATCAACTCTCCAAAAATAATGTTGTTAGAAGTCCCTAAGTCACAATAGGCTATCGAAAAGTATTTTTCAAGAATAATATAAGGAATGATAAATTGGCTTGGATCACCTCTCTTTGGTAGCATGTACAAAATATTTTCTCATGTGTAATATCCTTATTGACTCCTCGATCTCCTCATCATCAAGTTCAAGTAGTGGGATGGAATCTTCACTTTCTTCTTTTATTATTGGCTTGATTGACTTTCTCAAATCATTTTCTCCTAATTCCCCTTTTGGTTCATTCTCCTCAAGAGCCTTGCTTTGAAATAGAGGAGGACCATCAACTTCTATGTTTTGGCTATCCTCTAAGGGATCTTCCTCTCTATTCAGCATTTTAACTTACTTTTCTTCAACCACTCTCTCAAATTCTTCTTTTATTATCACCTTTTCCAATTCTCTACTATCACCTTCTTCGTCCATGCTCTCTTCTAAAATAGGAATTTTCAACTCTTCCTCTTCTGGCATGATCTCTTCAACAATCTCAAATTCCTCATAAACTTCTTCTTCATCAGAATCTTCAATCTCTAAATGATCTCTCTTATATTCATTACAATCTCTCTTAGTTGCATTTTCATCTTTTGACTTCCCATTAGATGTACTAGCTTACGTGTTTGCAAGTGCTCCTATCATTACTTGCTCTCTTGGATTCTTTTTAGTATTACTTGGTAATGCATCTTGCAATCTAGAACCTTGCATCTTAGAAATTTTCTACAATTGGATCTGAACATTTTTCATAGCTAATTCTTGAGAGGATAACCTCCTCATCAAATCATTGTTCTCCTTCTCCTTTTGTGATCGAAAGTTTTGTTAGGGTCTTTGTTGTAGTGCTAGAAGAGGTAGGAAATTTTCTCCATTAGGTTGGTTGTTCCTATATCTAAAATTAGAATTTTAGTTCCACCATTGAGCAAAATTGTTTGGATATGCATTTTAGTTGTTTTGTCCTCTTTGTTGAATGTTTTTCATATAGTTAACTTCTTGAATGCCTTGATCTTGTCAATGCCAATACTGGTAGTGATTGAACTCATCATGATCAACACCGCTACACCTCTTACATCCAAGATTTTGGCTCATGCTCTCCTTGGCATCAAGCATCTTGTTTAGTTTGTTAGAGAAGGCAACAACTTGCAAAGCTATCACATGGAATTTATTTATCTTCCTCATTTATGCTTGTTACTATTTTAGCATTTGTTTTCTCAGCATGCCATCTAAAAGAATTGGATGCCGTCTCTTCCATCAATTTATATGCTTCCTTAGGACCTTTTCTCATCAAGTTACTTCCAAATGCAACACTAATCATGGACTACAAACTTCATGATAGACCATTATAAAAAGTTTGAACTTGTAACTTGTTACGAATTAAGGATGGCTTAGTCGTGGCAGACGCCGTATACTGTATGAAGAACCCCTGATTGTCTACCCTTCCAATCAAGAACTCTTCATACAATATATAAGGCTCTACAACCATTAGTTTCCCAAGAACATCCAGATTCACATGATATCATCACACAAACATATATATATATAATTTGAGTTATAAAGCTTACAATACACAGTAATTAAGTATATCTAAGTCTATAATACTAAGCTAAACAGAAGTATATGAGTAAAAGTCTACATAAACTATTTTCTCTTAGTATACAAGATAGCATGCTCTTGCCCAAGTCCCCAAGCTAACCTGTGGCATCCCTCGACCAGCCTCTACGAACAGGCTATCCTGCAGCAAAAGTCTAAAGGGGTGTAAGCCTAAACTTAGTGAGCAAAACCCTTAGCCACACTACAAGCAAGTTATAAATACATTATATTCACACATATAAATGAATGATCAACTAAAATGCCAAACAATATGTATAATTAACTAGTTCATATACGTAACTCAGATTTAACGCCCTCCGAAGTCAGGGTTGGAGTATATACGGCACCAATCAGATCTGGGTATTATATTAGAACTTACTTTACTACAGAACTCCACGTTCCGTACTTAAATAAAATAATTCTTTTATTTTCATAAAAACTAAGTTCTAGCATAATCGTAAGTGGGCCCCCGTAGTCCATACTCACCCCTAAACGGAGGCCTCTAGACTCGACCTTTAGCCAGGCAGTTGGCACTTCTAATGCCTAATGTTCCCATAGGTCAGGGTAAAGTCATTTTGTATGAGTGTACCGTATAGAACAAAATAAATTAATAATATCAACCCCCGAATGGCCTCTCTTTACTTCCGTATGATGTGACGGCCGGAATTGTATCTATGCTATGCATGTTAATGCATGTCCCAGTTTCTTTTTATAAGCCGAGTATAATTAAGTTCAAATTATGCTATGACCATCCAATAGTACACATAATTATTTTCTATACTACCATGCAATGAACAAGGCATTTTCTGTACTTAAGGTAAATTCACAACTCAATACATAATTACATATACAAGCATTTCCTGAACCCCATACAATAGTCAATTAACAATAATAATTAAGTCCACTATCTACAATCATAATCAAGCATAGAATCATAGGGTAAATACTTACTTGGCCATGGTGACTCGCCTTAATCGTAGTAATCGATCAGGAGGTCTTCGCTCACTTCAGGATCTCCTGATTATTATGATATGATAATACTAGTAAGTAATCGAATTAACTAATAATTCTAATTATCTATTTGTCTAACTCTACTTAAATTACTATCAACTTTCATCCGGTTAGATGTTATTATTAATTGTATGTAACTTTTTCATTCTATTTCTGATATTTATGAATTTATAGTTGTTTTTCATCGTTTTCAGACATACATTCAAATGGTAATGTCCGTTTTGGACGTTAAGACCCATGTTTTGCAACATGGACTAAATTTATAGAAATTTTTAACTACGAAAACTTAAGTACTCTTATTACTTTTATTTATATCTTTTGTTTATACTTAATGATTTAGTTAACCCTTAAATTCTTACACCTAGAGGATTTTACTTTACTATTACTAATTCATATACTTAATTAAGTATAATCCAATTTAGAATGTGTATTAAGGTTTACTAATTTAGGTATCTAATTATATATACTCTTCTTATTTTCTCATTTTATAATCTATGCTTATGTCATCTCTTACATCATCATTTGCTTATGTCATTGCTTATGTCATCATGTGATTACATCATCACTTACTTCATCATTTGATTACCTAAGCCTCACCTCATGCTTATGTCATGTATAAAGGTCTTATGTACTTAACACCTTATGTATATATACCTTTACCATACTTATATGTATATGAGTATACTTATACATATACTTATACTTATACTTATCCTTATACCGTATTTATACATGTGTACATACTCATATACCTATACGGTCATATACATATTTTTGTATACAATTTCGTATGCCTAATTTTCCTCTTAAGAAAAGCTTCCTAATTCCATTCTTTTATGTTTTTAAGTGCGCATTTAGTATAGTATAGGTATGTATAGTTAGGTATTGTCTTAATTTGGGTTATGTACATGGTTAATACCTATGTATAAAGGTTCCCATAAAAGTATTCTTTTAGTATTTCCTTATGTACAAATACCTAAGAGCACATACACATGTATTTCTTTCCTCTTCTTTATGGTTCCTCATTTTCTACACTTAAAGATGGGAACTTTATGTCCTAATCTACAAGACCATACATATCATATGTCTATTTATCTAATCTACCTAATTACCTAACTAATGAATAATATAAAACAACATAAAGTAACTTAAGTACATACCTTTGCTTATGTTGGAATTAAGGAGACAAAAGGAGAAGTGATGAAAGTGAAATGGAGAAGGAAAGCTCGTGGCAATGGAGGGGCCTTTTTGTTTTTTTTTTCTTTTCTTTGTTTTGATTATGGAAGAAAACAAATGGTGGGGTCTAGAAGAGGAATAAGTGGACGGCAACTAAAGAAGGGGAGGAAAAAAGAAAAACCAAAAGAAAAGGGAAGAAAAGCCATCATTAGAAGTTTAGATATTTTCTTTATCTCTTAATGTCTTTTGTTGACTTTTCAAATTGTTGACTTTAGTCAACATATGTTAACTTGGTCAACTTTCCTTAAGCATGTGTAATTTTGTACACATAATGTAGTAATTAAGGGAGAAATTAAGGAAATGAAGTATTTGGTGAATTGATTAGTAAAAATAGATGATGAGGTCTTACTTTAAGTATTTATAATCTATA
Organism: Lumnitzera littorea; assembly: GCA_024138015.1. Classification (NCBI taxonomy): domain Eukaryota; kingdom Viridiplantae; phylum Streptophyta; class Magnoliopsida; order Myrtales; family Combretaceae; genus Lumnitzera; species Lumnitzera littorea. Next base: position 57,525,133 of record JAMXBB010000010.1, read on the forward strand.
AACATCATTTGGTATACTACTTAGTGTAACTAGTATGAAAAATACTAATTAGGGTATTAAGGTTCACTACATTTAGCTTAATCTTCAACTATACCTCTAACTCTATATAATACTATCTTAATCATATACTTAAGAGATAAATATAATCCATGATTCATTATCATAATTTCTAAAGGATTATTTCAGGATTCAAAACATATATGCATGAATGAAGGTCATCTCTAACCTTTTACTAACGATTTGGCAAAATACGAGGATTTTATTATCAATTAGGGTTTTTAGAGTATACTATGATGAATTAGTGTACATGTGTCTTTAAGGTGATCATTTTAGGGTTTCTATAACTTTTGAATGAAATCTTTAGCATTTAGAAACATTTAGGGTAGAAAAGTTTCTTACATGATTGATTAATTCCTTTAGGGTTTCCACTTTCATTAGCCTTGTCAACTATTAAATTGTCTAATATAGTTGAGTTTATTTCAAAAGCTAGGTCAAAAATTTTAGGGGTTTACATAACTAGATTGGTAATCCATGGTGTAGACATCTTCTTAACATCTCCTTGTATCGGTCCTACACTTCATACAAAGACTCTCCATCATATTGGCGAAACATGGTGACATCACTCCTCATCTTCATTGTTTTGCATGGAGGGAAAAATCTTGATAAAAATTTCTAAGCTAATTGCTCCCAAGTATTGTTAGAATGAGGTAGTAGAGAATATAAGTAGCTTTAGGCTTTATCTCTTAAGGAAAATGGGAATAGCCTCAATTAAATAGTATCCTATAAACCATCATTGCTTTTTATGGTTGCACATAACTGAAGAAAACTTTGTAGGTTTTCATTTGGATCTTCTAATGCGCTCCCACCAAACTGGTTCATTTGCACCATTTGTATCAATGCGGGTTTAAGCTTAAAATTGTTGGCTTGAATAGCAGGCTATGCTACTATTAGTGCAAAGCTATCCATGGTTGGTATAGCAGATTCCCATAAAGCTTTGTGGTTTCTATTCCCATTACCATTAACATTCATACCATTTAGCCTATTACCATTCACATTACCATTTCATCCATTAAATCCATTTTGATATTCTTCTCTATTCATATAATCCATATTTACACCAATTCCTAAACCAACACTATGTCCATTTCCCTCATTCAAATTCTCCATCTCAACAAATCTTCGTCTTTCTCATAGCTGTTTATGAAATGCTTTATTAACTTCAGGATTAAATAACAATTCAAAATCAATAAGTCCTCTTCTTGGCATAAAATAATAAAGGCTTCAAAATTTCAACATAAGGGTAATCATAAGAGGCTAAATATAAAGGGTTTCAATAATCCCAACCCAATATAATCCTATGGCAAGAGGTTTATCTCTTCTTTAAACAAATACTTGAACTATCAATAACCTCTTCACAAATCCTATAAAGTAACAAAAACAATGCAATAACAAGTTCTTAACAAAATAAAGATGCAAATCTAAGCATGCAAAACTAACTCTAACTACAACTAAATCTACTCTACTTTGCTCTAACCGTAGTCTTAGAGAGAAATACTAATATAATATTAGCTAACTTTCGCTTTCCTTGCCTTCCCTAGTAATAGCATGAAAAACTTGGGGTTGCGATCTTACTTCCATTAATATCATGCACAAATAAATTTCCCCTTTTTTAAAATAGTGGAATGCAATACTGCCAATGGACTTATCTACAAAGAGAAATAAATAAATTTTAGTGGAAACCGTGAACAAACGATAAGTGTATTGGTTTATTAATAGTACATAGAGAGTAACTAAGGTCGTATTTTGTGGTGAAGAAAAAAACGGCGTTTAAAAAGATAACTAAGTATTAGATTATGCCATTTCTACTCTAATCTAGGTAACTAATTAAGCAATTTTAAAAGAAAGACTATACAAGTTATCTAAATAGAAGTAAAAACTATAAAGGAATTAAGTGTGGATTTTAGCGATTTCTTGGTATTGGGATGTGGATTTCTCTATAAAAGATGCATGAGTAACTAGTAAATAATCATCTAGGATCGTTATAGCCATCTATTAGAGTATTTATAATAGTTTAAACATGGATTTTACTTACATTTATAGAATTTATCCAACTTTCATTTCGTAAATTCTATCATGTAATTGGAGCATTGTATTATCAATGTCTTATCTTTATTATCATCTAGCTATTTAAGTCCGGTCACCACTTAAATAGTTATGTTAGAATTAATTTCTCATTCTAACCAATTTTTAACTTTAAGTGAGTACAAGGATTTAAGTTCTAATTCTCAAGAATTACCTATTTAAATTAGGAATCTTAGGTTCTATTTAGGGTTTTCAAATTTTATTACGGTATTTAGACTATATTAAGATAACAAGGGGGAAGACCTAATGTGTGGGAAACATTATTTAGCTAAATATTAACCCTATACTCAAGTTATACTTAATTGCACCATAGAATCAAGTAAAATTTCAAATTTATACTATCATAATACAAGAATATCTGTAAACCTTATAAATTTAGCCTTTTGAGTGTAGAATTGAACTTAAGTATTGTAGGTAATTTTCCTAAGTCAATAGAGTTGATAAATTTAAAATTGAATAAAATTTTAAATTTGAAACCTAAAACGATTATGAAAAACCCTAATATATTGTTCGAAACCCTAATTGTGTATGAAAATTTTAAACCCTAAGTACATATAAATACTAAACAATGAACCTGAATATGATAAAAACCCTAAAACTCTAAAACTAAAATTTTAAGCTTATATATATACAAATTTACTTTTATGATAATAAAACCCTAATTGCGTGGTACAATGATAGATTAATACACTTAATTGTGTAAAATTGTTAACGAATAATTAGAAATAACTTCTAAATGTAAAGAGTACTAAATTAATTTACAAGATTGATAATATTATTTTATAATTTTTAGTAACCTTATATATATAAATAAATTATTATTATATGAATTATATTATTTGAATCTAATTATAATATTTATTGTAGTTCATGTGTTATATAATAAATGTTAATAACATATTTTATAATTTTCTTTATAATTATATTATTTATTATTCTAAATAATATTTATATGGTTATAAATATTTTTAAAAAATTAAAAAAATTATTTTATTTATTTATACAATCATTTCTTTATTTTTCCTTTTCCTTATCTTTTTCATTTTATCTTCTTTTCCTTCTTAATTTATATGTGTTAAATATATATATATATATATATATAATATTATATAATTAAAATGTTGACTGAGTTAACATGTCACTATCATCTAGGGTTTTCTTTTCTCTTCCTTTTCCTTTTCCTTTTCTTTTTCTTTTCTCTCCCTCCATGCCATGACACATTTCAACCCTCTAGAATGCTCTCTAATCATCTTCAATTTTCTCAAATCACACACATAATCAACTATCCTTCTTCTCCTTTACTAAACCAACAACACACTCGCTCTCTTCCATCTTCTCTATTTTGTTTTTCCCTCATTTTCTCTAATAATCACTCCACTTCTAACTACACTACATATACCATATTCTCATCAATATTTAGAGAGAGAAAGAGAAGGATTTCTACACTAATTAATTTCCAAAACAAGTAAGTATGATCTCTTGTATAATATTAGTATTAGTTTTCTTATGGAAATTAGGCTTATTGTATTTTCTTGTATAATTTTGTGTATTTTCTTACTTGATGTATTGATATGTATTTTAGTATGTTTTGTGTTAGAAAATTTATGTATATGTAATGGAGTTTATGAATACAACCTTATTTCTTTTGGTAATATGTTTACATGTGTAAATATACTAATATACATATAGATATATACTTATATGTATGAATATGATATAAGTTTAGTTAGGTATATGTACATATATGTAAATATATATCCGGTTTATATATATAAATATAAAATACATGTACATATACATATATATGTGAGTAAATAAGAAAATGAAGTAAGAATGAATGTATATACACATACATACATGCCTACATATATATATATATATATACATACTATAATATGTACAGAAACATACATATAAGATTAATTAAGTATTTATACATATATCAGTAAACCAAAATATATATAAATATGTATATATGTGTTATATTAAATTTCTTAGAAATAGATTTATAAAATATAAATATACGTGTATAAAAAAATGTATAAAATAGTATAAGTATAAATATGTGTACATATGTATATGTACATGTATATAAATACATACAATAGTAGTATACTAAAAGCATAAATATGTATATGTACATGTATAGGTATACATAGATATATATATATATATATATATATATAAAGTGGACCAACTCATAAAAGAAATTTAGGGCCCATATACATATCAATTAATCGATTATAATAACATATAAATATATATAATAATACAAAATTTAAGAAATGTAAAAATTAGGAAAAATAATCCAATTAAACCATAAATTTAAAAAAGAATGAGAAAATGATAATAATTGATTAATTAATTAGGAAAAATTACAATAATAACAAAATTTACATAATTGGTAAATTAAGTTTAAAAATAAAGAAATTGTGAAAATTAATATAAAATAGACTCAAAAATAAAATATTTCAAAAATATATAATTTAGAAATTAATTAAATCATAGAATAGTAAAGAAAAGCTCAAAATTAATAAATAAAATTATTTGGATTAAAATAACAAAATTCATAATATATTAGGCCATAATGGAAAATGTAGGTTTCAACACCCAAAATAAAACCTGTTACATAAAAGTATGTCCGAAAATGATAAACATCAACTATAAGATTATAAAAATTAGAATTAGAATGAAAAATGTTATGTATGACTAAAAATTTAAGCTAAATCGAGAAAGATTGGTAAAATAACTAAGTTAATTAACTCTATAAACTAGTAATGATGATAAATCCTTGAAGTAAATAAATAAATACATAAGATACAATTAAATATGAATATACAATTATATTACCTACTGACCCCACAAAGTAAGTTAAGCCATGTTTCATACCATACTTAGGTTATAATGAGAAGTTATGCTAGCTGCAATAGACATTTAGTTGACTAAGTAGCCTAGTTTTTCAAAATACTTATAAGTTTTATTATCCTTTTAGGTATTTACTTATTGAGTTTTGAAAACTCCAAAGGCTTGGAGAATAAGCATTAATGTAAGTAAGGGAGTTTTGATTATTTGCTTTTTGCTTGCTGTTTGATGTTTATATGTTGTTTGTTGGTTGATACTGATTGTTTGTTGAATGATTGTTTTGCCTATGTGCTATCATCTATGTAAGCAACTTCTTAAACTAGTAAATATAATTATCTAACAAAAAAAACTTTGTTATATTTGTTACATGTCTATGACTCAATTGGTGTACTGATGGAGAGTGCTAGCTTTGCAAATTTTTAAGAAAAGTATTTTTGGAAAATGTTTTTCTAATCTTGAATATATTTTTGGTGATTTTTGTATGATTTATATAAGGGCTTGTAGCACTCATAAGAGATATTTTTATTGTTGAGATAAAGTTAGCATGGTATCTTCAATTGATTATGAGAGGACTCACATATCTATACCCATGGGGACTTGGATATATTTTGATTGCGAGAGGACTTGCACATTAGTACTCATAAGGTCTTAGATATATTTGATAGCAAGAGGACTCGCTTTATGTACCCAAGGGGCCTTAGATATGTTTAGTGGATAGCCCTAGTTTAGGTTTACTTGTTTGAATTGATATTTCTTTCTCAGCTAGAGTTATAGTTAAGTGTCGTCTAGAAGGAAGGTGCCTCTGGATAGCTTCATGCGGTAAAGGTAAGGTGCTTTATGCAAGTAAGTATAGAGGAAAAATTAATGTATAGACAATATAAATCTACACCTTCCATAGTTCCGAACTCTCATGGATGTATTGCTTACATTCATCGCACATGCATTTATTTCGTGTATAAGTAGCTTGCATGTGTGCTAATAATGTTTGATAGCTTACTTGAATAGTAGTGATGAGGAATGAATTCACTAAGCCGTATTATGCTTATTCCCTTATAGTTTCTTTTACGAGTCCATTTATATTGGGATTAGGATGAATCTTGAGTTTCGAGTGTAAAGTGAAGATAAGTATGTTAATTTTAAAATTAGTTGAGAATTTTATAGGCAGTATAGAAACATCCTTTGTAGGAAATATGTCACATCCCAGCATAGTACAGGATGTACCATCACACAGGAATACCTGTTTATACTTAACAAAAGTTCTATTTACAATAAAAGAGTATTACAATGGAGTTTATCTTTATACCTGTTTATACAAAAGAGACATCTACTAAACTTAACTGAACCTAAAATACAATACTTTTTTTTTTTATATGTACAGATCCTTTATAGAACTAAGAACAAAATACAACAAGACTTCTTTAAAAGCGGCTGACTTTGTCTTACACGCTCTTAAAAGACTTTTTCCCTCAATTGGTGTTGCTTGATCAATTCTCTTCATAACCTGAAGATACACAACTATCTCCTTAGCTTTCTATGAGCTAAGTGAGAGTGGATAAAACAAAACATAGAATAAGCACAATATGTACTCACTTAGATCAATACCATAAGATATTCAATTTCATAATCCAAGTTACCAATACAAACTGTTTATGCAAGAAGTTAGTGCTATGCTTATGCATGTGACATGCATCGGTATCGATATCTTATATTTTTCGAATTCTTCATCCGATTAGTCAACATACTTAGGCATTTGGATATTACATCCAAGAACCTAGGGCAACGAGTAGGACCCCTAACAAAAACCACCCACTGTGGTTGGAAAATCCAATATGTAGTCGGTTACACAATGTCGCCATAATAAGTTGAGTAATGCAGTCTATATGTTCAAAAGCCAACTCAACAGTTTTCAAGCTTTTCAAAAACTTGACCTATAGCTTCTTTTGTGCCATGCCATGAATGCAATACATAGTACAATAACCCAATATCAGGTATGAATCTCAAGTTCCACATTATAAATGATTCAACTGTTTTAACTTCAGCTTTGTTTCTCAGCTTTATATTATATTCCTTCACGTAGGGTTCACTTAGGTAAATACCTTAAAGAACAGTTTAGTTTCTAAGTTTTTTGAAACAGAATACATATTGATGAATCAGTCATACACAAGGAAACATTTCACCTTTTCAACATACATTCAATAGAATTAGGTATCCAATCAATCCAGCATGTCATTACTATTCACAACACAATTAACTCTAAGTCAAGTAGACATTGGTCTACTTGTATGAAAATAGAAATATCTACTTACTCGAGCTCAACAGTAACGTAAAATCCTAAGCTTCACAATGTAATCATTCCTCACCTATCACACCTAGAAAAATATACATAGACCCCAAATTAACTATCCAGTCAATACTAAGTTCTTATGCATTTTCGCTATTACGTTTCCAAGCTTAATTCGGGTGTATCTTATTCATTTCCTATCCGATTTTAGTAAACTTTATGTCGTTATGATCGTTATTTTAAGTATTATTAAGATATCTTAAGAATCATAACTAACCAATATTTCCAAATATCCAAAAATACCCTTTCGTGTTATTGATTTGACCATATGTTATTATAATTTCGTAATTAACTCAATTAAATCCTAAATCTAAATTAAAAATCCTAAAATTCCTCATTTGCTAGGCTGGTCAACATTCATTATGTACTAAAAAATACTAATCCTTTACATATTTAACAAATATCATATTAATACTAATTATTATATCATATATTAAGCTAATATAGGGGTTTATATTATGAAAATACATAATAAATAGTATAAGAGCTCAATTCATTCCACGAAAAATCCTATATACTCACAAAAATATGTAGTTGAATTATTGACCATGAATTACACTAAAATAGCTATTATATATTTTTATGAAAATAGAGATTTTAACTCAAAATTAGCGAAAATTAGTGAAAATTAAGCAAACAAGTAAATTTAATCGCAAGATAAAATTCAAGTATCCTAATCATCATTATGAACTTCCAGAAATAATAATACATAAGGCTCATATTTTGATTTTATTAAAAACTAAATAATTCACTAAAGCAGCAAAATTGCCAATTTAATCCAAAATAATTATAATAAATAGTAAACATGATTATTTTAAAAAATTATTATCACTGTAATTAAATACATATATTTAGTATGTTATGTATAAATTTTCAACTTAAAAGGACATTATTTACTATTTCTAAAATTTAATTCAATTTTCGTTCAAATAGAGCCATTTCTTAAGGATCTTATATTTCAAATAATTATTTATCAAAAATAAAATTACTAAATTAATTTACACATAAAATAACTATAGAAAAACAAGTTTTATAATTAAATAACATCATTTACTATTTTTAAAAAAATTATAAAGTTTTAGCTAGAAATTTGGTTCACCTGAACCGGCTACCCAACCTTATCGAAACACCTCCTCTAGTGGTGCTTTCCTTGACCCTAAATGCCACCACAACTAGACACCAATAACTTATTGAATCGGCCTGATCAGATTCCGTACTCTATTTTTGCTCTAATTTTCTTATTTTTTTTAATTTGTTTTGAAATTTTATCGAGTATTTTTCTAATATTTTCATACTTCCAAAATATTGATTTTAAAGTATACATGCCCTATTTATATTTTCCAAGCGGATTAGGATTTATAAAAATTGGACATGTGGCTTACACATGTTATGTTCTTATTTTTTCAAAGTATGAGGTGTCGTTTTCTTATTATTTGCCTTTTGACTCATCAATCCAATTTAATCCTTGGCTACCACATCATGGGATGACTCATCCTTTCATTTTTTGTATTAATTTTCTTTTTTTTCTTTATATTAATTTACTTTATTTAAATAATAATTCCTAATTATATATGTGTATTTAATACAAATAATGCATATTCTATGTTAATACATGTATAATTCAACTTTATTTGTTATTTTCATAAGTTAAATAACATATCTCTAATATCTCATTATATTTAAATGCTCGAATTTCATGTTTTCGAGTTTTCCTAAATTAATATTTTTATATAGCTTATTTTGAGAAATTAACTTTACTTAAATTACTTCATCTAATTTTTTCTAACCTTACTGTGAAGTTTGAAATTAAATGGATATTATAGCTCGGTGCTCTAAATTTAAGGGCTCGAATCATAAGGTAATCGTATGGGCTTGAAATCCTAAGATGTTACAAAATATTTGTATGCCAGATGTTATGCTCCGAAACGGTAGAGTCGTAACAGCCCCACCATGTAAACCATTCTAAGATAGAAGTTGGCCTTACAACCACTATCCTTGACTTGATCTACACAAGGCGTCTATGACTAACCCGTTTTAAAGTAAACAGTTTGTAATTTAAATAAATCATTTACCTAAGAAAGTGAGAAAATATATGTATACACTAAACTTTAGTTATTACGATTAATGTTTACAATATTTCTCCATAATATATTTCCTAGTTATTATATTATTTAGAAATGAAAAATTCTAAAATAAAAGCTTAGACCTTAAAAATATATGTTTGTTCTTCAAATGTTTTTCCTCACTCCCTAGAATCTAGCAGTTGCTAGCTTCAGAGTAGTTGTATACCGCTTCTTAGCCAGCACCTGCATGACGTCTATAGAGATGTGAGCAACTATAGCTCAGTAAGTTAGGATGGAGGACTTAAAACTATACCATTAACATAACAAGGTTATCAACCAACCTATTAGGTGCAATGCATGTTCAAGCAAATGTCATTGCATGACGTTGTCCGGTTCGTCGTGAGATTAGAGAAATTACACCTGCTCTAATCCGGGTTGAGGAGTTGCCGTTAATGCAACAGCTCACAACCAAACCCAAGCTTGTGCAATGGAGACATCGCTCCTCCCACGACTACCTTTGAACCATTAACTTCACCCTCGCCGCGACCTCCTCGCTGCGACCTCCTTTCTTGTCACTTAGTTCGACTAAGGATGAAGAAGGGACCCTTATGCAATCCTACATTATCCCTTTCGAAGGGGTCGATATTTGGCCGGAGAATCCTAGGTTTCCCCTAATGGGTTGCCATGTAAGTTCGATATTGATTACGAGTCGTATATTTGATTAGGTTCAGTTTAGGGTGATCAACCATTTCATACAAATCACACAATACAAGCTAGAACAACAAATAGAAACATAACATCACTTGTAATCAAGCACATGCGCACAATAGACTATCTAATAAGCACAACCAAACATAATCTCAAACCTTCAAAATACTACATCGTATTAATCTCAACTTACCTCGACTCCTCGCTCACTTACTTGAGGTCCGACTCATTCAGGTCATCGCCGATCATTCCTATAACACAAACGTGGTTTCAGTTTTTCATATAACTATTATAGGTTCGTTTTATCATATAACGCTTATTGTTATGTTTTGTTTAGGGTTTAATATACCTAATTATCTAGGTCTTAAGTCTTTTACAATTATTCTAGGTTTGGGATTAGGTTCGGGTTCGGTTTCTATATCGATTTCTAAATTAGGTTCTAGTTCGATTTCTAAGTATTGTTTTATACCCGAACCCTAGAAATTCATTTCAACTCATAATGTGAAATTAATCACATTACTTTCAGATATCCTAAATACTATTATTACCCCTAGTCAGTATTTTATTTCACTCCGTATACTTAAATCCTTATTAGTGTACCGAATTTACTCTTGATGTGAGAAATTTTTACATTTTTCATATAATTACATAAATTTAAGTTTTCTATTAGTTTTATTATATATCCCTATTATTTATATAATATCAATTTTTATCCTAATATTTTATATTTCTTGTATTTCCAATAATTACATATTATGTATTATTACCTATTATGTTTATAATACACTTCTAATATTTTTATCACTCTAATTATCATCTCCCAACATCAATTATCATTTCAAAGTGTCTAAATTCATTCTAAATCAGATTTTACTCTTAATTACCTTAATTTACAAAATTAACTTAAAATTTACTATTTTTCCCTATTACTCATTTACTACATAATTAACCTAATAATTACATCTAACACCCTAAATGCTACAAGTATCATACTTCATCAGATTTCCATATTTTAAAATATATAATTATTCACTAAATTAGTAATTAATCATTTAATTACTTAATTAACCCTAAATTACCCATTTTATGCCTCATTTTATGGCCTAAAAATTATCTAAAATTTTTGAAAGTTAATTTTTGAAAACAGGCATCATAGCACTATTCTATATAATCTAAGTAGTCTACAGAAAAATTTTGGGTTCAAAACTACACTCTTAAGGTCATTTACTTCTAAACTGAAACATGTTCAATTTTGCATGATTTCTTAAGAACCATATATCACGAGATATATTTTCATCAAAATAATATTTTTCTTAAAAACTACATACAAAAATATTTCAGAATAACAAAATTCATAATTTTCTAAGAATATTTACTATTTTTTACAAAATTATACAAAATCGGGTTGGAAATCGAACTCACTAGTTTGGGTGGCTCCGGCCACCACCAACCGCTGTAGCCTTGTCGGTCGGTCTAGGTACTGCCACCACCGGTGGTGGTGGTGGCCGTCTACTCCCAGCTGCTCATCTGGTGTTGGTTCCCCTTTATGGCCTTAATTGTACAATTTTTCTTATTATTTTCCTAACCCTAATTTTTCTCTTAATTTCACCTCTCCCTATTTTTGTCACTCTCCAAATTGACCAAATGAGCTTTTGAAATTTTCTTGCTATTTATAGAGCTTTAGGGAAATTATTGTGCATTAATTTGATTAGACAACTACCTTATCTCTTCTTTTTTCCACTTTCTATTTGTTGCATTTTAATTAGTTGATTTTGTTTCTTCAATTTCAGATTGCCATGCCTCATTTCTGAATTTTTCCTTATTTTTCATTAATTAATTTTATTTAATTATTTAGTATTATTTTAGCATATTTTACGTATTTTAAGTAATTACGCATATTTCTATTTACATGTAAATTCATATATAGTACAAATAAATATTCTTAAATATTATTTAGGTCATTTTATGATTTTTAGTATACATATAATTTATCTCTAATGATTCGTTAATTATTAGAATGCATTTTACGCATTTTCGATAAATAACGAGTTTTATACTTAAAATTTGGAATATTTATATTCTTTTATTTTATTGCTTATTTTCTTAAATTTGAACTTACGAAATTATTTTTCCTAATATTTCTAGCTTTACTTCTAATTTAGGCTTGATTGGATTTTTCAGCTGATCGAAACTTTGAGTGACTAGTTGTGGGGCTTATGCTAAAGTTCAGTATAATTTAGTATTTATTGTAATTTTGTAAAGTTGGTTTATCTTGTCTTATTATTTGGTAGAAGATATTAATTCTCTATGGTTTTGAGGAACTATGGAATATTAAATATCCATAACTATTTATAGTTTATAGTAAGTTAATTAATTAAAACAATAAACTTTAGTGATTAATTATTTCGAGTCTTACAATCTCTAACTTGCAAAGTAGTTTCCGTATCATAGGTGTATATGATATGAAAATTTTAAGCAATCCTACTAGCCCCCTTTCCTACAGTCATGACAACATTAATAGCCATAACTACTTCATCATATTTACATACTACCCATAAGCATAATAAGTTCTATTTATCACATTCATGAAGAATAAATATTCAATACATAATACACATGAACATGAAAATAAACATTGCATTAAACATGGAACCTATAGGGGTGGTATCGACATAATGGTAAGTAAGGGTATTGTAATAATGGTAGACACGTGTTAGGTACTTCTCTTCTTTTCGTTTAATGGAACGACACATTTTTACTTCAGGAATTAAGTATACTATTATGACAGTAGCTAGGTATCGTTATGTCAATAGTCATAGCTCTAAGTTTCCTTCTTTTACTTTTTTCTTCATTTTTGGCTTCTTGAATTGGGGCTACCATTACATGGTAACCCTAAGACCTGTAAGATTAAACATGAAAAGCTTAAATTCTTTAAATATATGCTAATTTTGAGAATCAAAAAACAAAAATATAAATTATACTTATGTTAAGAAATTATGTGATTTTAATGAAAATTCATATACTTTTTGTTGTTAGTAGGTTTTAGATTTGAACTTTATCCTACAAAGAGAGGAAAACTTTTGGTACTAGGGCCAGTTCGGTACGGTCACTTCGATACCTAAATCAGTAAATGAACGTAAGAAAAGTTAAGTGAGTGGTAAAGAGTTGTTAAATATCTCTTATAGCATTTCTCCCCTGTATTTATAGTAGAACATAGTATCTAAAGTAGCAGTTATCAAAATGATTATTGAGACATGTGGAAGCCTCTTGATTAGGTATATTCCTGAAGTGTAGGGAGAGTGGATAGTTATGTAATATAACCATACCAAGTGATAATTATTCATGCTACTTCCCTTGAATTCAAATTAGAAAAGGATCTATATCTCTCGGCATTAGTCGAGAATGTAGATAACTTGGCCTGTCGGCAGCCGAATGGACAAGTGAACGAAACTTAACTATCAACATTTACCCCCTAACTCTCATGTTCGAGGATTCAACAAAAGGAGTAAACATTTAATACACTGGAGGCCGTATAAGGAACTGTTCCTTAGATGTCAAGTAAGGTAGGAAAGAAGACGGATCGCATCACAATTGAAAAGTCACAATTTTCAATTTTCCCACCTATCAATAGACCAAACAGTGGAAAGCATAACATTTGTCGCCTTAATCATCATTACACCATAAGCCTAATAACTATTAGAGACTTGACAATCGTTGGATTTCTACCTTGAAACACTCATCAACAATTTGTGCCATCATCTAACCAACGCATCATTTCCGTTAGAGACTCACTTGCAGTTATGAGGGTACATTATTTGTATTTAAGGGACTGTTCAAAATCAAAACAGATTTCTTCAATCGCATCCATAAGCTTTCATTTGCTTTCGACATCTTGTCTTATCAGGTATGATTCATAACATAATTTGTTGACTTATCTTCTTAGATTTTGAAGCAACTGAGTCTGAGGCTACTTATCCTTCCTAAAAGAGGAGTGAGATGACATGTTCTTTAGGTAGCTTAGCCAACAGTGCCATGGAATGGTAGGATAAACTTGCTTGGATTAACTCTTTTGCTACAAATAATTATCCATAAGACAATGAAGGAAGATCCGAGGCTAGGTATTTATACAATAATATAGTATACTTTAGTGATTCACCAGACAGAGCAGCCAATGCCATCAATAGGGTGCTTGTTTCAAAATATAACAAGTATTAGCAAGACCTCCCTAGAGTATGGAATCTTAAGAGGCCAAGAGAAGAGGAAAGAGTATGTTTTCTAAGGGAGTACAAGTTTTACATATATTTGAAATATCTTGACTTTAGGCTATTCTTCCCTTTCTCAGCATTTGTTAAGGAGTTCTTCAATTATTTCTGAGTTGCACCGAGTATGATCTCACCAAATATAAATTGGTTTCTAGTGGCTTTCAAGATAATCTACAAAGAGGTTGAAGTCAAGGCTACGCCCTAGCTATTTCGGTACTTCTTTACAATTAGGAGGTAACCTGATAGTTGATACTTTGTAGTTAGTACTTTATAGTTATTAGGCATGGGTGGAAGTTCATGGATAGGTTAGAGTCCAAAATCCATAAATGGCATGATAAATTCGTGTCTATTATTTTAGATGAGGAGTTAGATTTCTGGACCTAATGGACTGAACTAATCCGCACTAAGGATATAGATTTGATGTCGAATGATGCCGCTGTAGCAAAGAAGATCCAAGAAAGGAGGAAGAACAAAATGTTCTTTTAGGATGCTGAGAGAATAATAAGGTGTTATGAGAGTAGAGAGCCAATCCTTTTCGAGAAGGGATGATAGGGATCAAGGATTGATCACTCGTTCTCGAGCCTGAGGGCTTTCTCATATGGTCTGCCAAGCTGTCTGATGAGAGTTAAGCACCGAGGAGTAGTGTTTTCTTTAGTCTAATCTATCAAACTACTTTGTTCTCTATACCATCCAAGGAGTTGCTGAGGTGATTATCCTACTTGGACCTGACCCTTCCCCGCACCCTAGTCCAAGCACCAAATCAAGAAAACAACTATCTTTAGAGTGGCAAGGCCGAGCTGACAATTGTGAAGGGCAGACCAATTGAAGCTGACTCAAATGTGAATTATCCTTGATCCAACCCCTGTCCATCTTCAATCGTTAGGATGCTAAGCTGTAGACACCGAACAGAACTAATCAAAGGACCACCCCTATTCAGCTCACAATATCGTCAGAATCATAGGCTGAGTAAAACATGCGTGCATTGTCCTTTTTGACACTTGTACAATCCTTTCTGATAGAGAACCTTCTTTTTGCACGATTTCATATTTTCCTTATAAATTATTCTCCTTTGTTTAGTAAATAAGGATCATTCTTTCGTAATTTCTATAACTTAGGACTTACATTAATAGGGTACTATAAATACTTGCATAATGCAATAGCTACAGAATTAATATACAAAAGAATATACTGAACTTTTTTTTACTCTCTCTTAAGTTAAATGTCCTTTTTTGCCTACTCTTGAGTTACTCTTATCTAGCTCATTCGAGCGTGGACTGGCGAGTGATCTTTGGCTATACTTGTGCATCATATCAAGTGTGACCAAAGGTCATGTGAGGCGTTGGTGCACCATATCCATCATTGGTGTACAGGAATCCGTACTCATCCCTCAACTATCATTTACTTTTCAAGCCATCTTATAGCTTGGACCCATTCCTTTTGGTTATGCATGATATTGGGTCCCTATGTTCATCTACGAATTTGTATCATCTTGGTATCAGAGCGCCTAGCTAAGTTTGAAGTTGGATTCCGCTACTGTATTCTTTGAGTAGTTTGTTACAGCTCCTCTGAGATAATGGTTATTTTGTTAGCTTTGAAGTTTAGTAATTGAGAAGTGTTCTGAACTCTGTTTTCCCCTATTTTCAATATGCCAAAACAGAGTGTAGTTGATTGTTTGTTTGTCATGAAATTGTCATTATGTAGTAATCATCAATGTCAGATTCAAGTGTTTAAGGAACTTTGGGAAACTAAGAAAGTGGTACTCAAATGGCCAAGGATAGGAAGGATACTTCTCACCTCAATCAATGGGTGACTGCTTGGATAAGCTTACCAACTTGGTAGCTAGTCTGGTGATTGTTATCTAAGAAGATAGGTAGCGAACTAAAAATAGCCCCACTAAGGAATGTGAGCAGTAAGGATGAGGCAATGGTTAGTTTGGCTAAGTTAATACCCCAACTTGACCACCTTGAGTTGAAGGAGGTGGTAAGGATGCTAGATGAAGGCAAGTACTTAAAGTGATTGAGGAGGAAGCAGAAGGAGATGACGAGGTAGAGGAGTACTACGAGCTTGAGGAAAGAAATGTACAAACCCTTAGAGTTGAGAGATTAAGGATGTGTATTTCGAGTTTCTTTAGAAGTGGTGATGTTGAGGACTACCTAGATTGGGTAGATTAGATTAAAAAGCAGTTTGAATGCCATAAAGTGCTCGATAATGCAAAGGTTAGACTTGTTGTGTTAGTGTTCACTAGTTATGCCACCTTATGGTGGAAGAACTTAGAAGCCACCAAAAGGAAGGAAGGAGAACAAGAAATTAAGAGTTGGGATAAAATGAAGAGGGTTATGTGAAGAAGATTTGTGCTGAACTATTATTTATAGGATGCCTTCAAAAGACTGCAAGAATTGAGGTAAGGAGGATCGAGTGTGGACGCTTACATTAAGGTATTCCAAATGTTAATGATCTGATGTGAAGTCATAGAGCTAGAAGATCGAACTGTATCTCGATTTATCAATGGGTTAAAGTATGAGATTGGGGATGGACATTAGTACACTTGATGACGATCTGAGCCACCTAGAGGTTAGAAAGGCATTGAACAGGAAGATTCCAACCATCCGTCAACTGTCCTAGTAGTAGCCGCCTTGCTCTGAGCAAGCTTATGCGAATGGAACCAAGTAAGGCCATTGAGACTTGACTTACTCAGACTACCTAAGTAGAGGAGAAGGAACCCTGAATGAAGTTTGAGAAAGGCTAGAGTTCAGGGAGGAAGACAAGTGAGATCAAGTGTTTCAAATGCCAAGGATTTGGACACATGGCCGCTTAGTGTTCGAACAAGCGAACAATGGTGATCAAATGCGAGGTGCCGATCATTGAGGTCAATAGTATTGATGAGGAAGCAGAGGAGTTGAAGGAGGACAGATAGACTGATCTATTCAAGAAGGAAGTTATCTATAGTGAGGAAGGAAACTTTATGCCGACCGCTCTAGTGCTAAGGAGGACAATGAGTATCAATCCTATACCTGAAGATGAATAGAGAGAAAATTTCTTCCATATTGGATGCAAGGTGAATGACTTACTGTACATGTTGATTGTTGACAACGGGAGTTACACTAATGTGGCCTCTGCATTTATGGTCTAGCAGTTAAAATTGCTGACCATGCCCTACCTAAAACCTTACACGCTTCATTAGCTTAGTGACAAGAGAAACCTACAAGTGAACAAATAAATATCTATGCCAATTTGCATTGGCAAGTATCGAGATGAAGTGCTCTATGATGTGTTGCCCATGAATATGTCCTACATTCTGCTTGGGTGACCATAGATGTTTGATCGAGAAGTTATATATGACGGAAGGAGGAATACATACTCTGTAGAGCATGAAGATAAAAGGATGAAATTAAGTCCTATGACTGCTGAACAAGTGAAGGTCATGCAATCCCAATTGAGTTGAGCCTTGAAGAAAGAGGCTTGGATATTGACCCAAGCTAAATTGAAGAGAGAGATGGAGCTCGAAGAATTGACCTATCTACTAGTTTGAAGAATTTTGGAGTTGAGATTCGAAGAGGAGTTACCTGTTAAGGTAAAAACCTTACTGGAGGAATTTGCTGACCTGTTTCTAGGGGAGTTATTGAAGGGTTTACCCCTAATCCAAGGTATCGAGCATGCAATCAACCTGTAGTTGGGAGCTGCACTACCGAACAAGCTTGCTTATAGGCTGAATCTTGAATAGCCCACTGAGCTGTAGAGATAAGTTGATGAACTAATGGAGAAGGGGTATATGCGTAAGTCCCTTAGCCCTTGTACAATTTCGGCCTTGTTAGTACCGAAGAAGGATGGTTCTTAGAGAATGTATATTGATAGCCGAGTAATCAATCGAATCACCATCAAGTATAGATATCCCATACTTAGGCTTGATGACATGATGGATGAGTTAAGTGGAGCAAGATTGTTCTCCAAGATTAACCTCAAATCTGGATACCATCAGATCCGAATGCGTGGAGGTGATGAATGGAAGACTGCATTCAAGACACAACATGGTTTTTATAAATGGCTTGTGATGCCATTTGAGTTATCTAACGCATCAAGTACATTTATGCGCTTGATGAATCATATGCTCCGAGAATTGTTGGGAAGATTTGTAGTAGTTTACTTTGATGAAATTTTGGTATACAGCTCTGACTTGGAGACTCATTAGGAGCATATCCGAAGAGTCCTTATGAAACTCCAAGCTAAACAACTCTACACCAATTTGAAGAAGCATAACTTTTTCCGATTTGAAGTGATCTTCTTGGGTTTTGTTGTGAGTGAAGGTGGCATTTGAGTAGATGATGAGAAAATAAGAGCGATCATAAAATGGCTCGAGCTGACATGTTCTGCCGATGTGGGGAGCTTTCATAGCCTGGCATCATTCCATCGTAGGTTCATAAAGAACTTTAGTATGATTGTGGCCCCACTTACTGAACTCTCTAAGAAGAACGTTGAATTCAGATGGGGAGAGAAGGAGCGGAAGAGTTTTGAGGAAGTGAAAAAGAGGCTAACTATAGTTCCCATCTTAGCTCTACTGAGCTTTGATATGGTCTTTGAAGTTAAGTGTGATGCATTCGGACTAGGCATAGATGTTGTATTGATGCAACAAGGTTGACCTATTGCTTACTTTAGTGAAAAACTTCGAGGAGCTATACTCAACTACTCTATTTATGACAAGGAGTTTTATTCCTTAATTTGAGCCCTCACGGTATGGCAACACTATTTGCTGCCTAAGGAATTTATGATCTACATTGATTATGAATCCTTGAGATATCTTAAAAGCCAATTGAAGTTATCCTGGAGATAAACCAAATGGGTGGAGTTTGAGGGTTTTTCTTATGTCATAAAATACAAGAATGGAAGGAACAATATAATGGCCGATGCCTTATTGAGATGACATACCTTCTTGATCGTGTTGCAAATAAGGCTACTTGGTTTTTCAACCATAAAGGAGTTATATGCTGTGGACCCATACTTTGGTCCTATCTACGCCCGATGTAAGGAAGGACGAACATTAGATGACTATCATAGGGAAGATGGATACCTATTTAGGAAGAGGAGGCTATGAATCCTGACTTATTCCATGAGAGAATTATTGGTGCACGAGGCATATGGAGGAGGACTAATAGGACATTTTGGCTGGTGTCGAACCCTTAAAGTACTTTCTGCAAGATTCTTCTGGCTGAGAATAATGAGAGACGTGCAGTTTATGTTGGAAAGGTATACGAGTTATAGGAAGGCAAAGAGCCAAGCTGAGCAAGGACATTACCTACCCTTGCTTATCCTAACCAAACCATGGTTCGAGCTAAGTATAGACTTAATGTTAGGATTGCCAAGGACATCCCGAGGGAAGGACTCTATCATGGTAGTTGTGGATCAGTTTAGCAAGATGGTACATTTCGTGCCCTGCTTTAAAACTAATGACACTTCGACTATCTCTTTTCTTTTCTTATAGGAGGTGATCAAGCTTTACGGCGTGCCTAGAACCACTGTTTTGATTGAGACCTTAAGTTCATCAACCACTTTTAGAGGACACTTTAGAGGCAAATGGGGACTAAGCTATTTTATAGTACGTTTTGCCATCCATAAATTGATGGATAGATCGAAGTTGTCAATTGAACTATAGGAACTTTGCTATGGGTTGTTGTCAAACGAAACATGGCTGATTAGGATCTATGTCTACTAATCATTGAATTTGC
Organism: Lumnitzera littorea; assembly: GCA_024138015.1. Classification (NCBI taxonomy): domain Eukaryota; kingdom Viridiplantae; phylum Streptophyta; class Magnoliopsida; order Myrtales; family Combretaceae; genus Lumnitzera; species Lumnitzera littorea. Next base: position 57,545,228 of record JAMXBB010000010.1, read on the forward strand.
CTACAATAAGAACATCCATAGTGTAACTAGTATATCTCCATTTGAGGTCACCTATGGATTCAACCCTAAGCTCCTGATGGACTAATTACCCCAGCTAAGGCTTGATGACGACCGGCCAACCGTAGAAAGAGTCGAGGCCATCAGAGATATGCACCAGAAGGATTTAGAGTAATTGAGTCAAGCTACTACTAAGCTCGTAAAGCGGAGTCGAGGATGGAGAAAGAGAGAATTTCAACCAGGTGATTTGGTCTGAATACATCTTAGCAAGGAGAGGTTCCAAAACTTGAGGAAGAACTAGTTGTCTCCTAAAGCTGACGGACCTTTTAAAGTGCTTGAAAGGATTAATCCTAATACTTATATGATTGAATTACTTAAAGGATATGGAGTCTTGTACTCCTTTAATATGGCCAATCTCCAACCTTACACTCTCGAGGATGAGTAACCTGAAGCTGAACCAGATTTTATCCTGAATATCGAACATTCAGGAGGGAATAATAGGGATCAAGGACCAATAACTCATTCCCGAGCCCAAAGGCTTTCTCATATGGTCTACCAAGCTATCTAAGGAGAGTTAAGCGCTAAGGAGCAATGTTTTCCCCAGTCTGATCTACTAAACTACTTTGTTCTCTATACCATCTAGGGAGCTACCGAGGTGATTAGCCTATTTGGAGACCTAACCCCTCCCTGCACCCTAGTCCAAGCACTAAATCAGGAAAATAGCCATCTCCAAAGTGTCAAGGCCGAGCCGACAATTATGAAGGGTTGACCAATTGAGGTTGACCCGAGTGTAAATTGTCCTTAATCCAACCCCTGTCCAGCACTAGTTGTTAGGGCGCTAAACCACTGACCCCAAATTTACCTAATCAAAGGACTGCCCTTACTCGACTTATAATATTGTTAGAATTGTAGATTGAGTAAAACGCATGCGTGCTGTCCTTTCTAACACCCATATTATCCTTTTTGACAAAGGACGTTCTTTTTACACAATTTCATATTTTCCCCGTAAATTATTCTCCTTTATTTAGCAAATAAGGATAATTCTTTTATAATTTCTATAACTTAGGACTTACCTTAACAGGGTATTATAAATACTCGCATAATGTAATAGCCATAGAGTCAATATATAGAAGAATACATTGAACTTTTTTTTACTCTTTCTTAAGCTAAGTATCCTTTTTGCTTACTCTTGAGCTACTCTTATCTAGCCCATTCGAGCATGGATTAGTGGCAAGTGACCTCTAGCCATACTTGTATGTCATATCAAGTGTGACTCGAGCTCGTATGAGGTATTGGTGAGTCATATCCATCATCGGTATATGGGAATCCCTGCTTATCTCTTGACTATCATTTACTTTTCAAGCCATCTCATAGCTTGGAACCATCCCCTTTGGTTGCGCGTGATATTGGGTCTATAAGTTCATCCACGAATTTGTATCAAGGAATGTACACTAATGAGTAATCGCCATGTCAAGTATAGTACAAGAGGAATATATCCCTGCTTATTCCTCACATTAATATTAATATATCCACTTCGTATTGCCGATAGGTACTAGTGAGGTGAATCTTGCTAAGTTATTAGCCCAAGCAAAGGCTAAGAAGTCGAAAGCTAATAAGCGTGTGGCTACTATTGTTATTACCACTCGGCCGACTGTTGTTAAGAAAATAACAAAGGAAGGTGTAGTGAAGTAGGTGGTAACCTACCTCCCAACTGGTTGAGAAGCAGAAAGGGAACAAGAAGCCTGGGTTAGTCGAGGCCGCACATACCGAGCACCTCTTGCTGAGAACATTCCATCTGTTATGGAGCCGAGAAAGGGTGGTCGAGAAACCTAACCCTAAAATGAGGTTGAAGCTACCACAGTAGTTGAAGGGTCATCAATGATGATGGAGATTGTATAGAGTACTAATAAGAGAAGTAGGAAGGAACTTGTTGGCCAACCCCTTACTAAGAGGTCTAAAGAGTTAGATGAGAGGACGAAGGTAGGCCTGCGCAATAAAGCTCTTGGCATCGGCAATACCGAATTCATCCTTAACATAGAGGTAAGAGAGTACTTTGTCTCGTGTTGGAGCCACAACGTCTTACATATTGACTCGACCTTGGGTAATCGGACAAAATCTTTAGCCTTGATGGAAGGCATTATTCTTCTTAAGGGCAAAGAGATTGTGAAGAAAGACATCGATAAGGTTAGCGGTTGTAATAAGGCTCATATCGTTGCCAAGCTGTACGATGTAAGTACCTATTGCATCTTTTCAACTGTTAGATTTGTTTGGTTGCTAATACTCCTATTTGTTTTTAGATTAGCAACTACGTTCTAACAGCCTTAGATGAGGCTGACAAAGAAATGAAGAAGGTAATAACAACAACCTTTCACATATTCTATTAGGTGATCTAGACTACTTATCATTTATATTGACTTGTTGCAAAAAATTAAGGAAGCGTACATCTTAAAATCTCAAATAGCAATTGTCGAGAATGCAACAATAAAGGCTGAGATGGAGGGTAGAAGGTATCAAGATGAATTGGCTATTGAGAAGTTGGCACACTCTTTAGTTGTTGATGAAGTCTCAAGCCTAAAGGCTAAGGTTGTGGAGTAATACAAGGAAGATGAGGGCTTGAAAGAGGAGCTATAGAAGAAGAAGGAAGAGTGCTAGGGTTTAGGCCGAACTCTTTGCTCAATGAGTGATGAGGATGATAGGTTCAGGGTGCAAATCAAGGAGCTAGAGACCAACAGTGTTAGGTTGTAAAATCGTGCTGCTGAGTTAGAAGAGACTGTGAGGAAAGGACTCTCTATTGAAGAGGCACTAGAAATTTTCACTTCTAGTCAATAATACGAGAGACTATTGAGGAAGTTGTTAGAAGGGGTCTAGGCGGCAAGAGAGGAAATCCTCAAGCTGCACCTTGATTATGATCTCTCATGCTTAGATTTTGTTGATGTTGACGACAAGGTCAATAGCTGTGATGAGGATTTAGGCATTGAGATTGATATGAAGGGTGATAATGGGGCTTATGTCGAGGATCTAAGTGAAGACAAAGAACATTTGTTGAAGGAGATCTCCTATGAGTGCAAAGAGAAGTCCATATGTTCCTAAACCCCAAGCGTTGAGAAGGAAGTATGCTCTAAAAAGGCTTTACCTTCTAATTAAGAAAATGCTCAATCCAACAATCAGTCATAGGATTATTTGCCTTGTAATTTGTTTATCCTTTGTATGGACAATTCTGTATTGCGTAGCCGAAAATTGTAATTGTATTGTGATGAATGAAAATCGTTTCTTCGCATAACTTAGTATTTCCAGCACGTTTTACTTTACGTACTTTGCCATTCCCAAGCATAATTAATTTCACACAATGTATTTTCTCGGAATGTATTATTTTATTCTTATTTCTTAGCATGTTTTATTTTACATGTTTGTATTTCTTAGCATGTTTTATTTCACATGCCTAATTTAAGCGTCTTATAGACATTATTCGTTAGTCATTAAGACGTAGACTGGTCGTTTTACTCAACTGTAGGACTGATTCATGAAATTTGTTAATTGCGATAGGCTTGAACTTATACTAGTTCTTTTACTGTGCAGTTTGAACTTATTAACTTATCAATCATAAATAGATCTAGAAACAAAATAAAAATTCAAATATTATTGTCTCACAAAACAAGTAAGCTATCACCTTATAAAATAAATGGAAATGAACATAATCTAAGGAATCAATTGAAATAGAGTTTTAAATTCTTGGCATTCCATGTATGAGGGATGATTGATCCATTTATCCTTTCTAGTTGATAGGCCCCCTCGCTAAGGACTTCCCAAACTTTAATAGGATCCTCCCAATATACATTGAGCTTCCCTTATTTTTCTCATATGCTAGCTATTCCAGTTTTTGGCAAACCAAGTCCCCAAGTTGAAAAACCTTATGCTTTACTTTTTAATTGTAATACTTAGTTGCTCTATGCTGGTATGCCACAACCCTTGCTCTTGTAATATCTCTAATTTCTTTAATGGTGTCCAAATTTTCTATTAATCTAACTTGATTAACTATCACATCAAAATTCTATGTTGTTAGATTAGGCAGATCCAACTCAATCGATAAAACTGCTTCCATGTCGTATGCTAACTTGAAGGAGGTTTCCCCAGTTGCAGTTCTATGGATGGTTTGTTAACCCCATAAGACATTTAGTAGTTCATCAGCCCATCTCCCCTTAACTTGATTAACTTTACTCCTTAAGTTGTGCAAGATGATCTTACTAATAGCTTCAACTTGTCCATTTGTTTGAAGGTGTGTTATAGACGTGTAGTTTAGGCAGATGCCATATTTCTTACAAAACGCATGGAACTTGTTGTTGTTGTCAAATTGTGGGCCATTGTCTATGATTATCATAAAAGGAACTTCGAATCTCGATATTATGGAGTTTAAAATAAATGCCTCCACCTTTTACTCAGTGATCCTCGTAATTACCTCGACTTCTACCCACTTTATAAAATAATCTACAATAATAATGACAAATTGTCGTTGGGTTGTAGACTTTAGGAAGGGTTCGAGAATATCCAAACCTTACTAGGTAAAGGACCAAGGACTAGATGGGCAGCAAATTTCAGTTGAAGGTGCATGACTCGGCGCCTCAAGCTATTGGCACTGTTGATAATGTCAAACAGCTATCCTTGCATCTTCTTTCATGGTTAGCTAATAATAGCCGAGTCACAATGTGTGGACATACAATGTTTGAGCTTTCACATAGTTACTACATACACCATTGTGTAGTTTAGATAACAACCATTGGGCATCTCCTAGAGAAAGGCATCGAAGATAAGGTTATGATATGCTGCGTTTGTATAGCTAACCAGCTATTAGCGTATAATTCATAGCTTGATAAACCAATCTTCATACTTCTTTCTTGTCATCAGGGAGGGTGCCTTCTCTCAAATAATCTATAAGGAGATCCATCCATGACTTCCCTTTCAGGTAAGGAGTCAATTCACAGTTCTACGAGATAGTAGATGAACCTTTTTGTGGTAGAAATTTGACAAAAAGTTTGTCACTCAGGTCAGGGAATGCCCTACTGGCCAACTTTGACAAATTATTGATAGCAATATTCTTACTTCTCGGAACCTTGTAGATTGAAAAAGATTAAAATTCTTCTGTAAGTGTTCGTACCACCAATAGGTACTTACTCATTTCTTTTTCCCATGCCGTATAATTTTCTATGACTTGATTCACCACCAATTGTGAATCAGAGAACACTTCGAGTTTCTTGGCACCAATCTCTTTTGCTAGTTTCAATCCAGTAATCAAAGCTTTATATTCTGCTTTGTTGTTTTTGGCTAAGAATTTGAATTTTAAAGCATAATTAACTTTGACGTTGTGGGGGCCTTAAAGAACAAGGCTCACACTACTTCCTTCTCTTGTAGAAGAACCATCCACCTAAAGGTATTATATGGGTCTCTCGGCAATATATCTGATTTCTTCAATTGTGCCCAAATTTGTTATCAATCCAACATCATTAACCATCATATCAAAATTCTGTGTTCGTAGATTAGGTAGATCCAACTTAATCAGTAAAACTACTTCCACGCCATATGTTAACTTAAAAGGGGTTTCCCCTATTGCGGCTCTATGGGTAGTTCAGTAACCCCATAAAACATTTGACAATTCATTAGCTCATTTCCCCTTAACTTGATTAACCTTCCTCTTTAAGTCATACAAGATGATCTTGTTGATAGCTTCAACTTGCCCATTTGTCTATAAGTGAGCCACAAACATATAGTTTAGGTGAATGGCATGTTTCTCACAAAATGCTCAAAACTTGTTGTCAAACTATGGCCCATTGTCCATTATTATCATAAATAGGACTCTGAATCTTGATATTATGGAGTTGAAAACAAATGCCTCTACTTTCTGTTCGGTGATCCTCGCTAATGGCTCAGCTTCCAACCATTTTGTAAAATAATCCATAGCAATAATGACAAATTGTTGCTGGGTTATAAGCTTTGAGAAGGATCCGAGAATGTCTAAACTCCACTAATCAAAGGGCCAAGGACTAAATAGGCTGTACAGTTTAGTAGAAGGTGCATGAGTTGGCACCTCTTACTTTTGGTACTGTGGACAATGCCAAACAACTATCCTTGCATCTTCTTTCATAGTTGACCAATAATAGCCGAGTCACAACGCATAGATATACAACGTTTGTGATTTCACATGGTTACTGCATATGCCATTGTATAATTCAAATAGCACATTCTGGGCATCTTTTGAAGGAAGGCATTGAAGATGAGGTTAGGATATACTGCATTTGTATAGTTGATAATCTATTAGCGTGTAATTTGTAGCTCGATAGACCAATCTTTGTACTTCCTTCTTATTATCAGGAAGGATACCATCTCTTAAATAATCTATAAGGGGATTCATCTAGGACTTCACTTTCGGGAAAGCAGCCAATTCGTAGCTTTGTAAGACAATTGATAAACTTTTTGTAGGATAAATTCAACAAAAAGTTTGTTGCTCAGGTTAGGAAATGCCATACTAGCTAGCTTGGACAACTTATCAGTAGCAATATTCTTGCTTCTCAAAACCTTGTGGATTGAAAAAGCCTAAAATTCTTCTGTAAGTATTTGTACCATCAATAAGTACTTGCTCATTTCTTTTTCCCTCGCTATGTAACTTCTTATGACTTGATTTACCACTAGTTGTGAATCAAAGAATACTTTGAGTTTCTTGACACCAATTTCTTTTGCCAGTTTAAGTTCGGCAATCAAAGCTTCATATTTTGCTTCGTTGTTGCTGGCTAGGAATCTGAATTTTAAGGCATAATTAACCTTGATGTTGTGGGGGCCTTGAAGAACAAGGTCCGCATTACTTCCTTCTCTAGTGGATGAATCATCTATATAAAGGTACCATACGAGTTTCTCAGCAATCTCCACATAATCTTCCTTACTAGTGAAGTTGACCAAAAAATCTGCCAGCACTTGAGCTTTTATTGCCATTGTGGGTTTATACTGTACATTATGGGCACTTAGCTCTAGGGCATTTTTCATCATCCTCTCAGAAGAGTTTGGCCGTTGAAATGCCTACCACAATGGTTGACCAGTGAGGACTACGAATTGGTGAGCCTCGAAATACGATTTCAATTTCCTTATTGAGAGAACTACTGTTAAAACAAACCTTTCAATTGTTGTATACTGATGCTCCGATCCTTGCAGGACAAGACTTACGTAATAAACAGATCAATGCTCCTTGCCATTGATTCGGACCAATGCAAAAGAAAGAGTTCGATAGTTGACTAATAAGTATAAATATAAATCCTCTTTGGAGAGAGGTGTTGAGAGTATTAAAGGTAATGCAAGGAATTCTTTGAGTTCATTGAAAGCCCTTTCACAATCATCAGTCCATTTGAACTCATTTAGATTCTTTGAGATTTTAAAAAATTCAGCACACCTATCCATGCTTCTCAACACAAACTAATTAAGAGCAGCTATTCGTCTGATGAGTTTTTGTACCTTCTTAATCGTATAAGGAGATTTCATGTTTATTATCGCCTCAATCTTTCTTGGATTAGCTTCAATGCCCACTAAGTGACCATATATCCTAAAAACCTTCCTAAGGTTGTGTCAAAGATGTACTTCTATCAATTAAGCTTCACGTTGTATCTCTTAAGAGTAATAAACATCTCTTCAAGATCAGCAAGACGTTAATCCTCTATCATGCTTTTCATAATCATGTTGTCGACATGTACTTCAATGTTTCAATGGATCTAAGGTTTGAATATCTTGGTAACAAGTCTTTGGTAAGTTGTGCTGACGTTTTTCAGCTTAAAGGGCATCACGGTATAACAATATGTGCCGAAATTGGTGACAAATGATGTATGAACTTCGTCTTCCTTATCCATTTTAATTTGGTTTTAACTTGAGAAAGCATCCATAAATGAAATCAATGCATGTCCATTGGTTGAATTTACCATTTGATTGATTTTTGGCAATGAAAAGAAATTCTTAGGACAAGCCTTATTAAAATCTATGAAGTATATGCATATGTGCCACTTGCTGTTAGACTTATTGACTAGCACGTAGTTAGCCAGCCAAGTCGGATAAGGCTTTTCCTAAATAAATCCTACCATCAAAAGTTTTTAGACTTCTTCTTCTTTAGTTGCTTGTCTCTTAGGAGCAAAATGTCTTCTCTTTTATTGAACCACTTTTGCACTTGGATCAATCTAGAACTTGTGTACCATAACATCTCTAAGGTTACCTAACATGTTCTAAGGGGATCAAACAAATACATTGGCATTGACCTGCAAGAAGTTGACCAAACTTTGATGAACATCTACTGGCAAGGGTTTCCCTATCTTAGCTATTTTCCTACGGTCATCTCTCAAAGAGATTTCCTTTATCTCATTCTTGACACTTTCTATGCTGATTGCCTTTTCTTCTGTACAGGTTTCTACTTGAAAAACCTCTTCTCATCTCAAAGCCTTCATGTGCAAAGGCCTTGCCAACTGTTGATCCCCTTTACATACACTGACCTATGGGAGTGGGGAATTTGGCTTTAAGATGAGCAGCGGAAGGGATGATGTCAAATAAGTATTAATACGGCCGTCCCATGATCATGTTATATGGGGACCGACACTTTACAATGAGGAAGTCTACTTTATCTTCCACAACATACTTGTCATCTCCAATCGGGATTGGTAAAGAGATCACTTTGACTACTCAAACAGGTTGATTATTGAAAGCATACAAATCATAATTATAAGATCTTAGCTGCTCTTTGATTTTTGGTCTCATTTGGTCAAAAGCATGTTGGAAAATGATGTCTACCAAACTTCTAGTATCAATAAGAATTTTCTTAACCTCGAAGTTGGCAATTCTCATATTAACCATAAGTGCATCATCATGTGGCCTTTAGATGCCATTGAAATCTTCCTCCATGAAAGAGATTGTATTGTTGATCTTAACCTTCTTACCTTAGATATTGCAAACATAATTTATGGCATTAGTCAAGTTTGAAGAACTTGACTAGCTTATGGTAGGTTCGTTAGCAATTGTGTTGACTATTCCATTAGGTGCTCTGCTAGTACTCTTGTCTCTTATGTCTCTCTTGGCATTGGTTAGCCCAGTGAAATTCTCCTAGTCCTCACATTTCCTTTGAGATGGTCATTCGATATTTTCGGCATCTTTTGCTAGAAACTTGCATAAATGCCCTTGTTGTATGGCATCCTCAATCCCATTTTTAAGTTAGATGAATTTGTCCATGTTGTGTCCTTTGTTGTGATGAAAATCATAGTATTTGTTGGAATTTCTCCTAGAAGGGTTTCCTCTTATCCTCTTTGGCCACTATAGCATTCCTCTTTGCCTACACACCTCCATTAGTATGTCTGAAATTGGACGATTGACTTGCCTATATGATGAATATGTCAGAATTCAAGGTTTCTTTATCTCGGTATTAGGACTTTGATCGTTATCCGCCCCAAGTTGATCTTTTGCACTCCTCCTCTTATCATTTTTCTTATCTCTTCTATTTTGATCAACCTCTCATTGAGCCTTTATGTTATCCTCTTGTCTAATGTAGGATGTAGCTTTAGCTTTGAACTCGGCAAAAGTTTTTGGCTTATTCTTGGTGAGAGACTTGAAAAAGTCTCCGTGGGGCTTAACTCAATCAATTATAACATTGAAGGCTACACTTACGTCCAATTATGGAATTTAGACCATCTCAGCCATAAACCTAGCTAGATAGTCTTTAATGGATTCATCTAATTTTTGTTTTATTGTGTTAAGGACTAAAGAGTCCTTAACAGGAAGCTTACTAGTAAGGAAGTGTTGAAGGAACACTTCTGTTAGTTCTTTGAAACATGAAATAGTGTTTGGCTTTAGTTGTTTGAACTATGTACTTGTCGCATTCCTTAACGTCGAGGGAAAGGCTTGGTAAGCCATGGCATTACTTAAGTCATGCAACTTAGTTAAGGCATGGTAGTACTCCACATAATCTTTAAGGTCTTTCGTTTCACCATAGTTTTCAAATTGCGGCAACATGATGTGTTGTGGTATGACCTCCTCTAAGACCTTAACATGCGAGGGTCCAGCATGGTGTACCTACTATGGTTGCTTGCCTTTGTTAACTTTTTTGAGTGTAAGAGCTAAAGGTCCCATCGTAACCTTAGCTTGCTTTTGCAACAATTCAGGTGAATAAAATGAGTTATTGCTATTCTCAGTATTATGATCACCATACTCTTTATTTTGATTTAGGTGAACACTATTATGGAGGAGATTAAGGATCTATTCATGTTTTTTGTTTAGTTCTTGATTTTCTTTGGCCAAGTCGAGGCAAAGTTGTTAGGGCTTAGCCAAACATTGCTTATCAGTATGCTTACTCCCTCCTTAAAGGTGTTAGGAGGAAGTACCAGCATCTATACTCTTAGACATTCTAGTTTTCATCATGTGGGTGTATTTAAGGAAAAACAGATGGCACTAAATGTTGTGATAGGAATTAACCCCCTGGACCGATCACAAGAAGCCGAGCTAGAGGACTCTAAGGACCCATACGGAGAATACTAGCTTTAAGCCATAGTTGAGATGGGGATTCCTATCCTAAGCTAACCTCCTACCAACCTGTTTGTCAGATCCTTACGTATGTTAGAAATGTTCTTGCCCAACAATGAAGTCCTAATCCAGAAGACAACCCTAAACTAGTTGAGCTGAGCTCCTTAATCAACTACTAGCATCTGACTTCAAGTCAATAGATCTCTTTACTAGGATGATCGGCTCCTAACTATCCAGATCAGGTCGGTCCCTGATTGCAACACATCCTTTCCTTTGCTTATGTTGTATAATATTCCTGATGTCTAGCCTCCAATTGATACGTATCTTCTAATACATTGTTCTAAAATGATTCTTTCTTTTCTATATTGAATTTTTTTGTCTCCTTTACCCCTCTTAGTATATTTCATGTAACCCAACCATAGAATACCCTTTTTAACTTTTCATACATGTAAAGTAATCCTAGTAGATGGGTATATAAACCCCACTTCTTGTACATAGGATGATGTCTTCAATACAGAAATTACTTAATTTGAGCAACCTTAGTATTCTCATTATTATTCAACTCTTATTTATTCCCTTTAGCAAAGAGTAGTGGCGAGTGACCCTTCAGTTCAGATCGGTATGTCATATTTGGCGGATTATAGGCTGAGCAAGATAGAGTGTTAGTCACATCCATTGGGTAGTTGCTCGAGCTTTGCTAACTTTTTCCTTTGTTTCCATCCAGTTTGCTTCGTTGTGGTGTTTCTTTGTATGTTAGACCCTAGGGACACATTAGCTTTGCTAGTATTAGAGCACTATTCTAAGAGGGAGTGTGTGAAGTTGTAGTGGAGTTTTGGTTCACTTTACTATTAGTTACTGTTGTGTTTCTTCCATAACTACTGTAATGTGTTTATGCGATAGTGGTTCTATTGTTATTCTGTTCTCACTCTATTTTTTACTACAAAAATAGAGCAAGTTTGTTTCTATTCCGTTTGAGTGACTATTAGGTAGTAAGATTGTTTGTAAGTTGTTATTACATAAGAGAAGTATTGTACTATGTTAGATTCGAGTGTTTAGGGTGTTATTAGGGACTAAGGTAGTGGTGCTCAACTTGGTCGTGGTTATAATGATAGTAATACGCCAGGGTCTATTGATGATAAGCTTGATAGACTCATAAACCTTGTTGAGAATTTAGTCATAGCAACGTAAGTTAATAAGCAACAACGTTTGGGAATGCCACCACAAATTCTACCCAAAAATATTCAAGAGAGGGGTTATGTCTAAGATGGTCCAGCCCATCGACTAGTTTGACCCTCTCAAGTTAGAGGAGATACTACACGAAGATTGGAGTTAGAAGAGATTAAGAAAGATGATGAAGAGTTGGATGTTGAAGAGTTTGGGGAGGAAGAAAAAGATGTTGACTATTATTGAGCATAGGGATGAGGACGTCAAGCTCCTCAAGGACTAGATAATGTCAAGGTTCAAATCTTGCCCTTCAGTGGAAGTGGACATGCCGATGAATCCTTAGAATGGGAAGAGAAAGTTAAGAAAGTGTTTGAATGTTATGGATATGTAGATGCTATTAAAGTTCGAATTGCTACACTAGAGTTTATAGGGTATGCCACCACTTGGTGGAAGAATTTGAATGTAGCCAGAGCAAGAGATGGAAGATGAGGTGTTAGAACTTAGGATGCGATGAAGAGGTTGTTAAGAGGTAGATTTATGCTTGAGACTTATTTACAAGATATGTTTGTAAAGTTGTAGGAGTTTCACCATGGAAGCCAATTTATAGATGACTACATGAGAGAGTTTCAGATGTTAATGATTTGAGCCAACGTGGAAGAGCTAGAGGCTCGTACAGTATTGAGATTTATTTCCGGGCTCAAGTATGAGATTTGCAACATTGTAGAAGTGTAGAGGTTTTATACCTTAGAAGAGGTGATTAAGATTGCGTAGAAGGTTGAGAAGTAGAGGAGAAATGTTTTGAGTCAACTTAGGTCGACATTTTCGCAAGCCCCAATACTACGTCGACTTGTTCAAGTTGAGCCAAGGAGACCATATTGAGTTAAGGAAAGGAATGACAGACCTGATGATAGCTGGGTAAGCTAGTTAGACTAAGTTGGTCAATCGGGCTGATTCGAGGTTAGGTTGACACTGAGAACATATAAGAAAGGGTAGACCTCTGGACAAAAAACTAGCAAGGTAAAATGCTTTAAATACTTAGGCTTTGGACATATGGCTATTAAGTGTTTGAATCGACACCTCATGGTGCTTTGATGAGACGTAGTGGATAGCACTAATGAGGGTGAGCTCGAGAAGGAAGAGGATGTTGGAAAACCTGAAGTTAAAGAGGAAGAGGAGACTTGTATCTATGCTGACTAAGGAGAAGTGATGACCTTAGTTCTAAAGTGAGTGTTGAGCTCCCTGCTGAGCTCTGAGGAAGACTAGAGGGAAAACTTGTTTCATACCAAATGTACCATTAAGGGACAATTGTGTACCATTATAGTAGATGAAGGAAGTTGTACTAATGTAGTTACACAGTCTTTTTTGTAGAGGTTAAGTCTACCAACCTCCAATCATCCTTAACCTTATAAGCTACATTAGCTTCATGATAAGGGTGCTTTATACATGACTGAACAAGCGACCATACTATTTAGTGTTGGGACTGTGTATGGGGACAAGGTAGTGTTTGATGATGTACCCATGGGAGCTTCACATCCACTGCTTGGATGACCTTGGTTGTTTGACCGGTGTGTTATGCACGATGGGTATAAAAACACCTATGCTTTTGTTAAGGATGGAAAGAAGATTATGTTGCAACCTCTGACCTTGTCTCAAGTAAATGAAACCCATAACCAGCTCACCTGAGCTAGTAAGAAGAAGACCTTAGTTATGAGCCGAAGAGAGCTCTAGTTTGTTGACAAGGTTGATGAACCGATGTTCCTATTGGTTAGGAGATTATTGAAGATGAAGGAATTATAGGATGTTCCAAAAGAGATTTGAAGCTTGCTAAATGAGTTTTCCGACCTGTTTCTAGAATAATTGTCTAGAGGACTACTGCCAGTCTGTAGTATAGAGCATTGTATTGATCTATAGCTAAGCATCACCCTACCGAACCAACCTGCATACAAGATAAACCCTAAGTGAGGGTGAGCATGAGCCTCTGTATTATGCTAGCTCTACTCATTTCAAAGAAAGATGGTTCATGGTGCATGTGCATCGACGGCCGAGTAATCAACTGAATTACTGTTAAGTATTGATACCCGATATCAAGGCTTAATGACATGTTAGATGAGCTTTATGGCGTAAAGATATTTTCGAAGATTGGTCTGTGAAGTGGCTACCACCAAATTCACATGAGGTTAGTCGATGAATGGAAGACTGCCTTCAAGACTAGGCATGGACTCTATGAATGGTTAATTTTGTTATTCAGACTTACTAATGTGCCAAGCACATTCATGAGGTTAATAAACCATGTAATGTTGCCCTTGATTAGGAGATGTGTGGTCATATACTTTAATGATTTATTGGTATATAGTGTCGGCCTAAACGACCATGTTCAACATCTTTACGAAGTATTTAACATTTTACGAATTGAGAAGTTGTATGGAAATATGAAGAAGTGTATGTTTTTCTAGAGAAAAGTGATATTCTCAGGGTTTATAGTGTTAGGGGAAGGAATCTGGGCAGATGAGGAGAAGATCTGAGCTGTTCTAGAATGGTTGACGTAGATGAATGTTACTGAGGTCTGAAGTTTCCATAGCTTGGCTTCTTTCTATAGGTGATTTATTAAGGACTTCAGCACAATAGTCGCCCTATTGACCGAGTTGACTAAGAAGTGTGAAGGATTTAGGTGGAATGGTCGAGCTAAACAGAACTTTAGAGCGTTTAAGGAAAAAATCACCTTGGTACCTATCTTGTCACTGACAAATTTTGACAAGCCCTTTGAATTAGAATGTATTGCATCGAGAGTTGGAATTGGTGCTATCTTGATGCAAGAGCAATGGCCCGTTGCCTACTGTAATGAGAAACTTGGTAGTCTTATCTTGAACTATTCTGTGTATGAGAAAGAGTTGTACTCTCTTTACCAAGCCCTTATTATTTAGTAACATTATTTGATGTCGTGAGAGTTTGTTATTTATACAAACCATGAGTCTTTGAAGCATTTGGGGAGTCAGAATAAGCTTTTCAAGAGGCAAGCCAAGTGGTTAGAGTTCATGGAAGGTTTCTCATACATCATCTAACATAAGAAGGGAAGTGCAAATATGGTCACCGATGCTTTGTCATGATGGCAAATGTTGTTGACCATTTTGTAGACAAAATTGTTGGGATTCTCACTAGTTACCGAGTAGTATGCTTATGATTCTCATCTCGGCCCTATCATAGAATAGTGAAAGGATGGAATTGCTATCAAGGGATATTATCTCAAGGATGGCTACCTGTTCAAGGATAAAAGGTTGTACATACCAAACTATTCCACATGTGAGCTGTTGATTAGGGAAGCTCATAATAGAGGATTATCTAGTCATTTCGGGAAAACCAAGATAGCCAATCTATTGAGGGAGAACTCTTACTGGCCAAGTTTGGCTAAGGATGTCCATAAGATAGTTAGTAGTTATAAAGTATGCAAACATGCAAAAGGGAAGAGAGAACTCTATGGAGAATACATGCTGCTACTAATGCTAACCTCACCTTGGGCCGACCTTAGCATAGACTTTATCCTAAGGTTGCCTTGGACATCTAGAGGCAGAGATTCTATTTTTGTTATAATAGATCGCTTCAGTAAGATGGTGCACTTCATTCTGTACCATTGAACTAACAATGCTCTATATATCATTGATTTATTTTTGTAGGAGATTTTCTGACTACATGAGATACCAAAGACTATTGTCTCAGATTAGGACACAAAATTCTTGAGTTATTTTTGGAAGACTATTTGGAGAAGACTTGGAACCAAACTTGTATTCAGCTCTAATAGCCACCTTTAGATTGATAGCCAGATTGAAGTGGTGAATAGGACGCTAGGTAATATGCTTAGAGCTATTGTAAGGAAGAACTTGAGGGATTGGGATCTGTGCTTGCCTCTTGTGGAGTTTGCATAAAACTAGAATATTCATAGCACTATTAGGAAGACCCCATTTGAGGTCATTTATGGCCTTAATCCCACTATTCCCTTGGATATGATTAGTACCCTAGCAGCTACTGAAAAGAGTTAACATGGAGTTGACCAAGCCTAAGAACTACATGAACTATACTTATATGTAACTAAGAAGATCACTAAATTCAATTAGAGACAACATGAAATTGGTTGCTGAGGCTACTAAATTGTTTCTTACCAACTAGGAGACTTAGTATAGATATACCTCAATTGAGAATGATTCCCACACTTGAGACAAAACAAACTATCTCCTCGAGTTGATGGTCCATTCAAAATGTTGAAGAAGATCAACTACAATGCTTACCAGATTGAGTTACTTGATGACTATGGAGTTTCTTCCACTTTCAATGTGTTTGATCTGATCCCTCACCAATCAGTAGAAGATGACCCCGCATGCGCTTAAAAGAGGAAGTAGAAACCACTTCATATTTGAAGGCAAATCTTTTCTATCCCTAAGCAAGTGATAAGAATCAACCCCCTGGATTGATCATAAGAAGCCGAGTTAAAGGACTCCAAGGACTTGCATGGAGAATATTAGCTCTAAGCCATAGTTGAGACGGAGATTCCTATCTTCAATTAACCTCCTACTGACCTATTTATCAAATCCTCACATATGTCAGAAATGTTCCTACCCGACAACGAATTCCTAATCTAAACGACAGCCTCGAACTAGTTAAGCTAAGCTCCCCAATTGACCATTGGCATTTAACTTTAAGTTAGTTGGTCTCTTTATTAGGATGATCAGCTCTTGACCTGATCCAAATCAGGTTGGCCCCTAACTGCAATGTATCCTTACCTCCACTTACGTTATATCATATTCTTGATGTCTAGCTATTGAGCGATACATGTCTTCTGACACAATGTTCCAGGATGATTCTTTCTTTTCTATATTGAATATTCTTTGTCTATTTTACCCCTTTTAGTATGTTTTATGTAACCTAACTACAGAATACCCTTTTTTTCTTTTCATACATGTAAAGTAACCCTAGTAGATGGGTATATAAACCCCTACTTTCTTGTACGTAGGATGATCTCTTCAATACATAAATTACTCATTTTAAGCAACACTAGTATTCTTATTATCATTCAACTCTTATCTATTCCCTTGAATAAGGAGTAGTGGTGAGTGACCCTTCAGTTCGGACCAATGTATCATATTCAGTAGATTGTAAGCTAAGTAGGATCGAGTGACGTGTCACATCCATTTAGCAGCTACCTGGGCTTTGTTAGCTTTTTTTTTTTTGTTGTTTCCTTCTGGTTTGCTTCATTGTGGTGCTTCTCCATGTGTTCAACCCCGGAGACGCATCATGTTGTTAGTGGGTTTTGGATTTGAACTTTATCTTGCAAAGAAAGGAAAACTTTTGGTATTGGGGCTAGTTTGGTACATCTACTTTGATGCTTAAGTCAGTAAATGAACGTAGGAAAAATTAAGTGAGTGGTAAAGAGTTATTAGATATCCCTTATAGCATTTTTCTCCCATATTTATAGGCGAATGTTGTGTTCAAAGCAGTAGTTATCAGAATGATTATCAAGATACGTAGAAGCCTCTTTATTAAGCACATTCCTGAAATGTAGGGATAGTGGGTAGTTATATAATATAACAGTAGCAAGTGATAACTATTCATGTAACTTACCTTGAATTCAAATTACAAAAAGATCTGTATCTCTTGGCATTAGTTGAGAATGTAGATAACTCGGCCAGTTAGCAACTGAATGGACCAGTGAATGAAATACGACTATCAACACTTTTGCTCAAAAATTTATTGAATCACATATAATTGTTAGAGAAATCCTTTAGATAAGTGTATGGTTTCATGCACTTATCAGGGACTAAGTAGTAGTTGCCTTCTTTAATAACTTGCCATTCTCCTAACTATGCTCTATTAAGCATGGAAATTATCTCATCATTCCATATTTATTTCCATCCTCCTTTTTCTCACCCTATTCCTTCTGCTCTTGCTATTGATCCATCTCCTGAAGAAGTTTTTGCTTCACTTCAAACCCCTGCTAAATAGGTTCTATATTTGCCTTGGAAGTTTGATCAACCATCACCTTTTAGAATGATTAAGAAGTCCTATCGCTAAAAGAAGCCTTATATCTCTTGCTATTTTTTTGGACTTTTGCTATGTCTACCATTTTTTTGTTTATTTAGACTATGTTATCTTCACTATGTTTGTTGAACTCTTGTTATTTTGATTTGCATGAATCTTAGTATTTCAATTTCATTATGTTTTAGATTGAATCATAGATTTAAGGGATCAACTTAGGATCCTTCTTCCTTTATTGATAATAAAAAGCGAGAGAAAGTATAAGTTAGGCCCATTTAGGCCCTTCATTTCTTAAGGATATTGATTGAATTTTTACAAGACCTCATGGTTTTGTTATCATCAAAAAAGAGGAGAATAGTAGTAACTTCACTTGTTTTGTTGATAGCAAAAAGGAACAATATTTAATAAGATTGTTTGCATGATTATTTGTCTAGATATGCATGGATCTATCTTTTAGTTTACAGGTATCTAATATAGTTTTATGAGATTTATCAAAAAATGAATAAGAGGATTGTATGCATGATTATTTGTTTAGATATGCATGGTTCTATCTTTCGGTTTACAAGTATCTAATCTAGTTTAATGAGATTTATTAGAAAACGAATTAGAAGGTCTAGGAACTAGAAACATGAAATACCCTTTAGTAGATGTCTCAAGGATCAAACATAAATTTTCAAGATACAAGAAGACTTAACTTCATCTATTAAATATATTTGGGAAATATATTCAACACATTTCATTAAAAAGGATTTAAATCTATGGGGATAATTTAAATTCATCCAAAAAGATTATTTTTGGAAAGATATATACTTGACAATATGGTGAATTCATCCTAAGATAGATGTAGATTCAAATCCTTTTATAGATAAAAGTCAATAAGTAAAGCAATTTTCTATTTGGACTTAAAACGGTCAAAATCTTAGAAAAAAAGAAAAAGATACGTTAACTCCTTTTTGTAGCACACATTTTGGGAAAGGATCTCTCAATATAGTAAGCCAAGGTGGGCATAATGTACATCCATTCTACATGACAAAGGGCAGAGTAAATCTTGATTGACTTGCCTTATACCAAGCTTCTAGCCGTTACAAGCTGCTTTATTTAAAGAGGCTTAAATTCCATGGGTCAAAGATGAAAAACAAGAACAACAAAGCTATAATTGTCGTTTGTAGTACTGTAATATTATCATTATTGAGAATAGAAGATTGATTAGAAGCTTTTTACATATCTTAGTTTTTGTTCTTATTTGACAAGGATCTATTATATCATTTTCTTGCATATAAGTTTTGTTTGAGAGAGACTTTAGAATCTTTGTAGTTTTGAGTGTTAGCTTAGGTATGAGGCAAAGTGTATTGGAGCAGAGGATATCTTGTTTATAATCATTTAATTTATGTTCATTGAGAAATAAGTGGATAGTAGAACGAATTTAGAAAAGTGAACCAAGTACTCGATGGGGAAGCTAGAAGAGTGCAGTAGGCATAAGGCCGAAGTACTATAATTCATTTGTTCGATTTTCTATCCCTCATTTCTTAGTTACTTAACTAGGACCTACTGGAGCTTTTCTCCTAAAGTCCTTCACTTCGATAAAACTTTTCTCCTCTCTCTCTCCCTATCTAAACTCCACATCATCCTTTGTCATCTTGGTGAGGGATGTTACAATAGAAATGAAGTTCTAGACAAACCTTCGATGAAAAGATGCCAAATTGTAGAAACTGCACAAATCGACATTGGAGGTCAAAGTCGACCACTTTACAATAACTTGGACTTTTTCTTCATCAACCTATGGGCCTCCTTCACTCACGACATATCCCAAAAAGACATCTTTCTCCTAGCAAAAGCAATATTTCTTCAAATTTCCTAACAATCTTTTAACTCGGAGGTTTTCGAATATAACTTAGAGGTGGTTTAGAAGATTAGATAGATTAGGACTATAGATTAAGATATCATCAAATTATATAACTGCAAATTTCTTAATCATATTATTGAGCACATGGTTCATTAGCCTTATAAAAGTGCTTGGTACATTGGATAGGTCGAACGGCATGACCAATTGCTCATATAGGCTGTACTTAGTCTTGAAACCCATCTTCCATTTGTCAGTTAGCCTTATCATAATCTAGTGGTAACCAAACTTAAGATTGAACTTGGTGAATACTTATGCTCCATGCAATTCATCTAGCATATCATCAAGTTAAGGAATAGGGTACTTGTACTTGATGGTGATTTTATGATAGCTTAACTATTCATGTACATTCTCTAAGTCTTATCCTTCTTTAGCATCAACAATGTTGGCATTGTACATGGACCAAGGGTCTCCTATACATAACCACTCTATATTAGCTCGTTAACTTGCTTTTGTAACTCAACGACTTGCTCAGGACTCATTTAGTAGGTCGGCTTTTTAGGTAGGGTAGCTCTAAGCATTAAGTCAATACAATGTTTGATTCCTCATAATCGAGGTAAACCCTTTAGTAGGTCTTTAGGAAACAAGTCCTTAAACTCTTCAACCAACTCCTAAACGGCTTCAAGTAGTTTAACTTGGTCTTTGGGCTTAAGTAGTCTTCGGATTAGCAAGTAGGTCACCATATATGACCTTATAACTTCTTTTGATTTAAAATTGGTGGCTTCTTTAACCCCCAGGCCAACTTAACTTGCATACTATTGACCAGCTTAGGGTCATAGGGTTTGAGGTGATCTTTCTCCCATCCTTTTCTAATGTGTAAGTGTTTTTAAACCTATTGTACACAACCCTACTATCAAATAGCTAAGGTTAGCCAAGCAATATGTGTGATGTGCACATAAGTAGTATATTGCATAAGATCTCACCACTGTAGGTTCCAATTTACATTGGTAGAAGTACTTGGTGTGATATATGATGTGCATCTTTCTCGTTTAACCAATGCAACTTATATGGCTTGAGGTGGGGCAAAGTTGGTAACTTATGTTTCTGTACTTGCCTAGCAAATGCCACATTAGTGCAACTTCCATTGTCTATAATCAAATCACACACTTACTCTTTAACCTAATATGTGATGTAGAATAAGTCTTCTCTTTGCTTGTCCTTAGTGGACAACTCAATGCTCGTGGCATGTCAAACAACTAAGCTCAATGGTTCTATGTCCTCAAAATAGATCTCATCCTCAAAAACCTCATCCTTTGCTTCTTCAGTAGTCTCTTACACCTCTTCAACCTTCTTAACTTCATCTTTTGTACTATTAAGGTCAGGACATCTTTCTTACTCACTAAGGTATGGTGGTTTGGACACTAGGCGGCTATGTGTCCAAAACCATAGCATATAGAACATTTAATTTCACTTGTCTTCTTACTTGAGGTCTGACCTTTCTCCAACCTCCTCGGTACCTCCTTTTCTACAAGTTGGGCCTTTTGATGAGTATAATTTTATGCTCATCTCTTATGTTATTTTCTAGAGTATTTTGTTAGTGATTTAAGGACTTAGATGAAGCAATAAGGTGAAAAGAAGAGAATTTAAGCGATTTTGGAAGGAAATCTCACTAATTTTGAAGAATAACTTACAAATAGCAAGTGCCGGAGAAGACTTATCTAAGAATCAAGAGAAGAGGAAAACAATGGATGCTCTCTACGACCGTATTCCTTGGTGGTAAAGCTTGCATCCTTAATTCCTAAGTGAAGTTTGAAGAATTTTTAGCTAAGTGTAAGATCATGGTCCAACTTTATGGTTGTGATCTATGGCTGTAATCCCTATGTAAATTAATTTAAGTCAATTTCTTCAAGAATTATTGCAAGGAGTAGTTTATGCCCAAACTCCATACCCATATTCTTACTCTTAGACTTGCCATTTGAAGTTTATTTTGTCTAGATTATATAAATAGATGTCATAGATGTACAATAAAAGGAAAGGAGCCATAGTGATAGAATAGAAGAATTCTTTAGGGTTTTATTCATTTTTATCGTGAAAGTTAATGTCTTTATTATGTCTCTAGCATAGATTCGTAGATATCTAGACCTATAGCCTTGAGGTAACATGTAGCTACTTGATTTGTAATTATTCTAGTGAAATTCCTTTATTCTTATTAGTTCAATTGTATGTTTTGTATTGATTGAGTTGTCATTTCTAGGGTTTTGACTTAATTCTTAGGTTTTATGTATTGAAGTTGCAAGATCAATAAATATTGATCTACAATAATAAATTAATGAATAGATCTACTATAATTGAAGGGATTTACTATAAGTTTAGAGAGAAGTGATAGATTTCTTACAAAATTAATATTGATATATTGGTTGTTTATTTACGGTTTTGCTATCGTTAATGTTGTTTTAATTTGTTCTATTATAGAAACAATTCATATAGAATGTAATTAGGATTAGAAATTAATAAGGAAGTGATTCATATTAATTTAGCTATTGAATTCCTCCAATTAATAAGAATAAAGAATATATTATAATCCTTAGGCTATGCATGTTAATCTCTTAGTGATTAAAGTTTAAATATCGCTGTTTATGGTTATTTAGGGTTTTTATTAATCATTCACATTGTTAGTTGTTAATTATTGATTAGTTCTTATTTATTTAATTTACTTTAAACTTTTATATTCATCATTACAATTGCTATTTCTCCTCTAAGTAGAGTAATTTAGTGCAAGTGAGTAAGTGTTCAATCATCGTGCGATCAACAACCATGGACTTTCGTGTCCTCTATACTATTACTTGAAAGGTACACTTGCCTAATCAGTTAGGTAAACTGCAATTAGCTTTTGCTCAAGATAGAGTTTGTTTCTTTGGCTTAGCTCTAAACTAATAAGTGTTTAGAATCCACCTTACTTAGGTTAAGTAAGCGAAACAGGTCAGCTAAGTGTTTTCACCCCCAAGAAATCTTGATAGCTTTGTTAAGGGTAGTGAATTGTTGCCATTCCACAATATCCCTAAGTTCATATCATAGGCTAGTAAGGAATCAAGACATAATTCTAGCCTCTAGCTAAGTGAATTCACATTGGATTATGACCATTTGGAACTCCCAAACACATTCATTTACTATTCGGTTCCCTTGTTTTAGCTCCTATAGTCTCATAAATGTATCATATAAATGCGAGTTCAGAATGAACCATATTCACATGATTCTTTTCTTCTTGGCACATCTTAACATCATGGTATCTATCTTGATAGGAATTTACTTATAAGACTCTCACTTGAACCTAAGCTAGGGGTTTAAAGAGCATGGTTTAGTGAATCCTTGTTTTTAGCCCAAGTATCGAGGAAGTTGACTTGTTACATGAACCCAACCTCCCCTACCTTCCCAACTATTCTAACCCTGTAATTTGTTAGAATCCATGTTAGATCGACTTCAAAATGTCCTGAATGAACTCTCCAACAACTTAGCTACCCTGATTTTGAGTTATACTTGTAAAGTTCAATCTACTTGACCATATGCCTACTTACTATGGACTGCCACCTAATGATAGATGATTTTTATTGGAGTTAATAACTAAAATCTTAGTATCAAGCTATTCTAACTATCAACTTATCTAAACAAACATTACCTAGTAGAGCCCCATCCACTCAAGTCATGACATGTATCCATTGACATTTGTACTACTATAGAGGATACTTGAATTTCCCCCCTTATACATTATGGATTTACCCCTCTACTTGTATATAATCCATAGTACCTTTTTATTTTGGGTGCAGTGCCCATTCTAGTAAATTGTCTTTCATTGTAAGTTGCCTTAATTGTTTAGGTATAAATACCCTTGTAAATGTGAGCTGCATAATTAAGAAATATTAGTAATGTAGTCATTTCTTCTTCTTCCCATGTAAGTTGTTCTTACCCTACTCAAGGCAACTTATGCCTTAGCTTTTTTATCAATTCCTTTAACAAGGATTGTGGCGAGCAACCTTAATCAATTACTTTGTGTGTCATATTGGAGTGATGGTTAAACTTTGCAGTATTTAGTTGGTGAGTCATATTCAGCTAGGTGGCTTATGGATTATACTAAAACCCTTGCGAAACCTATTCTATTTTCATTCCTTTGATAGGTTCAGATCTATCATATTGCTGCCCTTATAGGTTCTTGGTATGGCATATCATCTTAGTATTAGTATGGAGGATTGGGAGGAGCTACCATACATTATGCTATGTACAGTGAGCTTAATAGGAGCTGTTTGTGTGAACTGTAAGTGTTGGTGTGTTGGAAAATTTGTTATAGCTTAATAGTATTGAGTGTTTCATGGTGTAGTAAGTAGCTATGTGAAGTTGAGGTTGTTGTATGGTGTTTAGTTGTGTACTCTCATTTTGAGCTTAGAAAACAGAGTACCCAATAGTGACTTAAAGCTTTAGGTTGTTACTTTTCATGTGCCGGTTGCAGTCGATGTTGGGTTATGTTGATTTGAGTTTTGTAGTAGTAGATTCTATGTGTATCATAATTAGGTGTATATCCTTTTGTTTTTATGTGAGTGAAACTTGCTAATGAATGAGAAAATGACTAACCTAATTATAAATGCCATAATGGGTGACAATGAAAGTAGTGTTCAATACTATGGTTAACTAACATTATCTACCCCAAAAAGTACACACAAACATTTCAATGGAATGGTTAGGATGATTATACTAAGTTGCATTATGTGGTTTGTAATTTAGCCCATTTACAATGCTCCCTAAGCTATACTCGAAATTGGAGAAGCTGCTTAAGAAGCTTATTAAGATAAAGGACATTCCTAGCTTGGCAAGCCTAAGATAGGGGAGTAGGGAGATAGGATAGAAGAAAGATTCACCTAGAGGATGTAGAAGAGGAAGGTGATGAGGAATATTACGATGCTAAGGAGAGAGCTTTAATAGTGTTGGTGATGTAAACATGTACTTGATTGGGAAGAAAAGGTTGAGAGGATTTTTTTTATTATTACTAGTGTAAGGATTATGAAAAGGTTAGAATAGCTACCCTTGAACTTATGGGATATGCTGTGATGTCATGTAAGAATTTTAGCCTATGAGAAGAAGAGAAGGGTACCATGAACTCAGGTCTTAGCAAGCAATGAGGAGATTCAAGCAGGCAAGATTTATCCTGTACTCTTACCCTTAAGAAACTTTTGCTAGATTACAAGAGCTTCAACATGGAAGAAGCACTATAGATGAATATGTATATGAGTTTCAAATGCTTATTATCTATTGTAAGGTTAGTGAGCTAGAAGCCTCGATAGCAATAAGATTCCTTGCTAGGTTGAGCTATGAGATTTGAGATGTTGTTGAGCTCTAATAATTCACTATACTTGATGAGGCCATAAAGATTGCTTAATGTGTGGAGACATAGAGAAGGAGCAGACTAATTTGAGCTCCATTGAGTTGACCTATTTTAACTAAATGACCTATTCTAACTAATAACTAAGCTCAATTTAATATCAAATCAAGTAGAAGAGAAGAAGCCAACCTAAATAGAGAAATCAACCTACTAAGAAGGATATACTTAAGAGATTTGAAAAAGGTCAAGTGTTAGGTAGAAAACAAGTAAAATTAAGTGCTTCAAGTGCTGAGGTTTTGGGAATGTAGCTAGCTAGTGTCCAAACTACTGTATTATGGTCATAAAGGGAGAAGTCCTAACCTTTGAAGTAGATAGTCCTATGCTTAGTATGGAAGATTGTTGAGAAGGTTTAAGATAAGCTTGTTAAGGAGGAAGTATATGCCAAGGATTTAAACAAACTAACTTTAGTGGTCCAATGTGTTATGATCCTGGAATCATTGATGGGAAATGAGTAGAGAGAGAACTTGTTCTATATTGCTTGCAAAGTTAAGAATTAAGTGTGTGTGCTTAATGTAAATAGTAGAAGTTGCACCACTATTGTCTCTACTGGCTTAGTTTACATATTCTATTAAGTATTTCTATCAATCTCCATAGGGAATTACTCTGACAAAATCCTTTGTGATGTTCTACCTATGTGTGCATTGTACGTATTACTTAGTTGACCTTGGCTATTCGACCAAAGAGTTACATATAATGGCTATAAGAACACTTATTCTTTTGAGAAGGATGGAGGGAAGATCACCTTAAACCCTATGACATGAAGCAAGTGAGCAAGTTAAAGGCTAAACTGGCCTGAAGTTCTAAGAAGACTCTTGTCCTTAGTTGATTTAGGCTAAGAGAGGCCATGAAGTTAGATATGCTGACCTTCTTGTTAATACAAAGGCTATTGCAATTAAGAGGTCAAGTTAACTTGCTAAAAGGGGTAAGGAACTTAATTGAGGAATTTATCAACCTATTTCTTAAGGAATTGCAGAAGAGATTACCCCCATTTTGAGGGACAAGAAACTTCATTAACTTAGTGCTAGGTATCACCCTACTTAACAAGTTAGCTTATTGGATGAACCCCAAAGGAGTTACTAAACTATAAAGGTAAGTGAATGAGTAGGTTGAAAAAGGCTACATAAAGGAGAGCCTTAGCCATGCCTAGTCCCAACATTGCTTGTGTTAAAGAAGGATAGGACATAGAGGATGTATGTGGACTGCCAAGCTACAACAAAATTACGGTCAAGTACAAGTATCCTATTCCTTAACTTAATGATATCTTGGGTGAATTGTATGAAGCACGGGTATTTCGTGAGTTTGACCTCAAATTTGGATATTACCAAATTAGGATGAGGTCAGATGATGAGTGAAAAATGACATTCAATACTTGACATAGATTATATGAATGGTTAATTATGCTGTTTGGCTTATCCAATGCCCTAAGTACCTTCATGAGGCTAATGAATCATGAACTTAGGTATTCGATTGGAAAGTTTATGATGGTTTATTTTAATGATATACTAATCTACAACCCTAACCTTCCCTATGGGATAAGTGTTGTCTTAATGTAGGAAAGCCGACCAATTGCCTACCATAGTGAAAACCTCAAAGGACCTTAATGCCCATAATGACTAGGGTGAATATCTCGTATCTAAAAACTAGCAGTTCACCCTATTAATCCTTTAAGGTATGAGCTAAGAGGTTGTTCAACAATCTAAAGAAATGCTATTTCTATTAAGAGGAAGTGGTCTTCTTGGCGTACGTTGTTAGTAAAGGAGGCTTGCATATAGATGAGGAGAAAATTTGAGCTATTATTGAGTGGCCTACTCTAAACTTCGATACCGATGTGAGAAGCCCTAATGGTTTTGCTTCCTTCTATCAAAGATTCATCCAAGGCTTTAGTACGTTTGTATGGCCCCCTACTAAGCTAACTAAGAAGACCATTGAATTTAAGTAGCAAGAAAAGTAAGCAAGGAGTTTTACTAAGGTAAAAGAGAAGTTAACCTCCACCCTAATTTTGGCCCTCTTAGACTTCAAGAAGGTCTTTAAGCTGAAATGCAATGCTTCAGGTATTGGTATTGGAGCTATACTAATGTAAGAAGGTTGACCTATTGCATTCTATAGTTAAAAGCTCAAAGAAGCCTAATTGAACTATTCTATGTATGATAAGGAATTCCTTATGCTGGTTTGACCTCTTCAGGTGTAGCAACATTACCTACTACCAAAAGAATACGTTATTTATACAAACTATGAGCCATTATGGTATCTAAGGAACCAACCAAAGCTTTCAAAGAGATGAGCCAAGTAGATGGAATTTCTTGAAGGGTTTAACTTTACCATTAAGTACAAGAGAAGAAAGACAAATGTGGTCACCTACACTTTGTTTAGGAGGCATACCCTCCTTACTGACCTTTAGACATGAGTATTAAGATTTTTTATTATGAAGGAACAATAACCTTAGGATCCATACTTCGGATCGATCTACTCTTGATGTATGGAAAGATGGATGGTAGATTACTATCATGTGGAGGATGGATACTTATATAGGAGTAGTAAGCTTTGTGTTTTGATTTATTCAATCGAGGAACTATTGGTAAAAGAAGCCTATAGTAGAGGACTCCCTAGATACATTAGAGAGAGAAGAAAATTTTGATTGTTGAATGTTTGGTTCTTCTAGCTTAAGATGTGAAAGGATGTCTACAAGGCTATAGAGAGGTATGCAACCTACAAAAGTGCTAAAAGCCGAGTTGAGTAAGGAAGAGATTAGGTTGAGCTAAGCATAACTTTGTTCTCAACCATCCCAAAATGGTACGAGGCAGGTATTCTATCATGGTTGTCATGGACTAAGTAAGATGATACATTTTGTGCCTTATACATCTTTGAAGGAGATTGCTAGATTGCATGGCATGCTAAGGAGTATGGTCTTCAAAAAAGACTTGATGATCCTGAGCTAATTCTAAAAGACTCTTTAGTGTTAGTTAGGGACTAAGTTACTCTTCAGTATTTCCTATCATCAATAGATCAATGGCTAGATAAAGGTTGTTAACCATACTTTGGGCTTACTACTCTAAGCTACCATAGGAAGGAATTTCATTGGCTGGGATGTTTGTCTGCTTGTGATTGAGTTTGCTCATAACTGATTTATCCATAGCACTATAAGTCTAACTCCATTCGAGGTCGTCTATGGTTTCATCCCTAAGCTACCTGTTAGGACCTTAAAGGGGGCTTACTAGGATTATCTAAAATTTTCATATCATGTGTGCGCCCATTATATGAAAATCGCCTTATATGTTAGAGATTATAAGACTCTAAATGATAAATCACTAAGATTACTGATTTTTAAGTAATTAATTTATAGTAACATAACATATAAATATAAATAACTATAGATATATGAAATCTTACAGTTCCCCAGAATCGTAAAGAATTGATATCCCCTACTAAATGATAAAGTCGAATAGAATAAACTTAAAATTTGATCTCATTGAAGTTATTAAGTCTAAATATATATAAGTACATTTAAAGTCTCAAATAAGATATACAATCTTTCTCTAATTCTAACCTCTAGAACATATAAACACTTGCACTCAATGCTCAGCACTTAACCCATGCCCAATTATCTGTCAACTTGCAAAAGAAAAGCTATTGGGGAATAAGCTATAAGAGCTTAGTGGGTTATCTCTCATACTATACTGACATTTAAGTTATCAAACAAATTATTACAATCATATGAATGTATGTACACGCAATATGCCAAACAATATATGCAGTTGACTGGTGCTGCATATAATACCAAATTTTAACACCCTTCAAGATAAGGGTTGGAGATACATTGATACCAATCACGATCGGGCTCTAGCACCTGGGTTTTTAACCATAATTTGAATTTCATATTTTGAAAAATATATTTCCATTTCTAAGAAGTCTAATAGTACACAAATCCTAGGCTTAGTAGTAAGGCAGCCTCTGTAGTCTACACTTACACCCTATAGTGGAGATCTTTAGACTCAACCCTTAGCCATACGGGTAGCGTCTCCATCGCCTAGTAAGCCCGTAGGTTTGAGTAAGATCATGTTGTATGAGTACACTGTACAAAAACACTTTAATATATATAAACAACCTTTGCAAGGCCTCTCTTTACCTCCGCGTGAAGTGATGGTCAAAATAAGTAATGCAATGCTTGGATAATGCATGACCCTTTTTATTTAAGATAAGCCGAATGTATTTAAGTCAGATTATGAGGTGTTCAATCAATATTAGCAAACCATCCAAATCATGTAACAATCAATCATATAATTAAATCATCAATTATCATATTTAATAATATTTCTCGCAGTAATCAATCAATATTAAGCACATACATATCCCAAAACTCCATGCATCAAGTTATTAATATTTAATTTAACTGCACTAGCTACAAGCACAAACAAGTAGAGAGTCATCAGGAGTACTCACTTGACTATGACAACTCGCTGTAGTTGTAATAATCGATTAGAAGATCCTCGCCCTTGTTTGGATCACCTAATCATTACGAGATAATAGGGATAATAAGTAATTCAATTAACTAATGGCTCTGGATATCTATCTACCTAATTTTACTTAGATTACTATAAGTTTTTATTCAATTAAACCTAATTGCTAATCGTATGTAACTTTTTCATTCTATTTTCGATATTTACGAATTTATAGTTGTTTTTTATTGTTTTCGAATGCATGTTCACACTGAGATGTTCGTTTTGGACATTAAGAGTTGTGTTTTACGATATGTACTAAATTTATTGGAATTTTAACTATTGAAACTTAAATATTCTTATTGCTTATGTTTATATCCTATTTTAGTACTTAATGATTTAATTAGCCATTAGATTCTTATACTTAGATGATTTTACATTGTTATTACTGATTTATGTGTTTAATTAAGACTAATTCAATTTAGGATTTATATTAGGAGTTTAAAGAAATTTTAGCCCATATGTATATGTATATATATATATATATATATATATGGTATTTTCTTATGTCATGTTATATTTTATTATTTTATAAGCTTATGTCATCGCTTATGTTATCATTTGCTTAGGTTATCAATTGATTACATAAGTCCTTACTTCATGCTTAAGTGTCTTATGTACATTTATACATATGCTAAGTATACACTTATACTTTTACTATGCTCATATGTATACTAGTATACTTATATATATTGTATTTATACTTGTACATATAGCCATATATATGTACAATTACATACATATTTTATATGTATTTTCGTATGCCTAATGTTCCCTCTTAAGAAAACTTCACAAAATCCATATTTTTGCACTTTAAGGGCTTATTTAGCAAGGTATATGTGTGTATAGTTAGTATATTCCTTCTTTTTGGTTATGTACATAAAGGATACTTATGTATAAAAGTATCTATACATGTATTCATCAAGTGTATTCTTATATACACATGCTTAAGTATTTGTATATGTGTTCTTCCATTTAACTAAGGATTTTCTACACTTGTGCTAAGTATTTCACCAAACCTTTACATAAACACCCCATATGCATTCACTTGTTCTACATGTACACTTTAGTATTTCTACACTTCTAAACATGGTATAAGGATTCCTATCTTCCATAACACATATGTACATATTACATAAGCTTTCTACACCAACATAAGATCAATACTAACTAACTATTAAATTAGATGATCAAATAAAGTCATACCTTTCTCTCCTTTGTAATTTGAAAAGAAAAGCAAGTAGATATGGTAGATTAGTGTGTGGTGATAGTTGAAATTGTGAAAATGAAATTTTGGAAAAGTTGAAGATGATAAAGCAAAGAGGAGTTCATGGTTTGAAATGGAATGAGAAAAGGGGTTTATGTTGTCTTAATTTGTGTTTTATTCATGAAATAAGTGGGGTCTAGATTCATCCATGAAGTGGACGGCAAGGATAAGAAAAAAGAAAGAAAATTACATGTGATAATTGAATGGAAAAATCAAGAAAGTGGAAGAAAACTCTAGATGACAATAACATTTGTTGACTTTTTAACATGTTGATTTAGTTAACGTTTGACTTGGTCAACATTTTCAAATTACATGTAATCTAAGTGTACATAATGGAGTAATTAGGGAAAATTAAGGAAATAAAAGGAAATATGGGGTTTATTGAAATGATTAGTAAGAATAGGTAATGAGATCTTTCTTTAAGTGTTTATATCCTATATACATCATTTGATATGCTACTTAATGTAACTATCATGAAAAAATGTCATTTAGGGTACTAATACTTACTATATGTAGTACAATCATTAACTAAGCTCTTAACTCTATATAATACTAATCTAGTTATATAATTAGAAGATAGATGTGATCTATAATGCAATATACTAATTTCTAATGGATTACTTTGTTATTATATGTATTTATGAATGATTGAAAATTATCTTTAATCTTTTGCTAATGATTTAGTATGATACTGAGGATATATTATCAATTAAGGTTTTATAGTAATTTATGAGAAATTAGTACTTTTATATCCTTAAAGTTATAATTTTAGGGTTTTATCACTTTCAAGCGTAATCTCTAGTGTTTATATATATTTAAGGTCTAAAATTTTTATATGCGATTGAATCTTCGGTTATTTTAGGGTTTTCAACTTAACTAACCTTGGAAACTCTTAGTGTCTTCTAGCACACTAGGGTCTACTTTGAGTATTAGGTTGAAAATTTTAGGGGTTTACACTACCCCTCGACCATGTACTTATGTCCACGATCAACTTAGAAGATCTTGAAGTAAGAGACCGAGCTCAAGCCTTTCGTAACATTTACTTAAATGTGATGGATCAATTGGACTAAGCTGTACAGAGGTTAAAGCTAATAGGATAAAGAAGGAGAGGAAGGTTGTTTCAATTGACGACCTAATTTGGTTACACTTAAGCTAAGAAAGATTCTTAAACAAGAGAAAGAATAAGCTTTTTGCCTAAACTGAAGGCTGTTTAAAATACTCTAAAATCTCAATGACAATGCTTATAAGCTAGAACTACTAGATGATGATAAGGTTTTCGACGTATTTAACATTGCCAACCTAAGTCTTCATCGACCTGAGGAATTTGTTTAATGAGAGTACCATTCAAATTTGACTTAAATCCTAATCAACTTGTAGACCCACTTGACCTCCCATAGCGCCCAAGCAAAAGGTTTGGAGAGCATGGTCTAACGGATCCTTACTTCTTGCCTAAGTACCAAAGTGGTTGACCTATTACATAGACTTGACATCCCTTGTCTTCCTAGCTATTATGAGCCTTACATTTTGTTGGAAATTGTGGTGTGCTAACTTGAAAATGTTCTTGGCGAACTCTCCAATAGCTTAGCTACCCTAGTTCTATGCTATACCTACTAAGGCCTGAGTTAGTTGACCACATACCGATGTGCTTTAGATTGCCACCTAATGACAGACGATTATTCACAGTAGCTATTAACCAAACTCCTAGTACCAAGCTATTCCAAAGCTACTGACTTATCTAATCTCGTCACAAGTCCTACTTAATGGAGTTCCGTTGATAAGCTAAAACCTATATCTATTTTTATAACAAAAGCATATTTTTACTAGTAAGTGCATTATGTTATGTATGTTGTAATAAAATTGGTAATACTAAGTCAAACCTATAAGGAATGCTATATTAGCTCTTAGCTATATCAATTCCATCTGAATCTAGGCAATCAAATTAAAGATTTATTAAATAATTAAATTCTAAAAGCTAAAAATACAACTAATTTAACAAAGGGAATTGGGATATTCAACATCTCTAATATATTCAATCATAAACTAGATAGATAGAAAACCAATTAATGTTAATATTGAGTCTTTAACGGGTTTAGTTTTAAAGCAATTAATCACTAGTAAAACTCCTTCTAGTAAAGTGAATAATTATTCAAGACTAACCAATTTACCCTTTCCATCATTGAACAAGAAATAAACTTATTTGATCCCCTCTAGTTCCTAAATCTTAATTGAATTAAAGAGCATATCATTATATCCTTCACTAATCTAGATTATCTAGTTCACAATTATTAATTATAAAAGGTTCTCACAAACTCAATCTTAATCAACATATATTCCAATTCATCAAAATATATGGTAAGTGATTTTGGAATTAAAGACTCAACAAAACTCCAATTCTCATACAGGATCCATTAATTGATAATCCATATAACCAATTCATAATCTCAATTAAGCACACGAAAAATAATAAGTTACATAATATCCAAATCAATAATATATAAAAATGAATGAAAACAACCTAAAAAGAAGTTCCATACCTAATTCAAGATCAAATATTGTACCTATTACTTCTGATGTTGAATTTCTCAAAGAAAATAAAATTACTTTGAATGTTTGTTTTTC
Source organism: Lumnitzera littorea (assembly GCA_024138015.1). Classification (NCBI taxonomy): domain Eukaryota; kingdom Viridiplantae; phylum Streptophyta; class Magnoliopsida; order Myrtales; family Combretaceae; genus Lumnitzera; species Lumnitzera littorea. The sequence goes on from JAMXBB010000010.1 coordinate 57,578,575, forward strand.
TCTTCTCTAAACCTTAATCTAATGGAATGAATAAATAATGATAGTCTTTCTCTTCTCTTCTTCTTCTTCTTCTTTTAATTATAGGGTTTTAACATCGTCTTAGACATGGACCTGCAAATTGCACATGCATCTTTCTATAGATATCTTCAATTCTCACACAAATAAAAGAAATACACAGCTTAGCAAGTGGAAAACATGGTATGTACATGAAATTGCATTACATACGGCATGAATAGTAGTATACATGGCATTTACTTGAATTACTAAACACAAGGGCGTCAGTAGATAAAGATATGGTGTGTTGAATTCATAGGGAATGACATTTATTCATTTTCCAATTAATATGTGCAACTATGATCCACATACAATTGAATTGATATATCTTTATATTTCCTCCAAATTTGTGCATCTTTCCTATCAAATATACATTAGCAATAAAGAGTTGAAATAAAATTTTAACAAATAAATCACTAAATTACATTAAAAGGTCTATGAAAGCATTATAAAATCTATCTATAAAATAGTTACAATTATGCTTCTTCAAATTCCCCCACATTTAATCTTTTGCTTGTCTTCAAGCAAAGCAAATAAAAGTTAGGAAAACTCTTAAGGACAAAAATCATTGAACACTCTTAATTATAGAATCAATTTAAATATTGCCTACAGTCTATTTAGAAACAAAAGTGCTTACTCTTCAATTAAAATTCATCATTACAAATACCAATTCAAAGCTCTAGCAACTTTTATTCCATAGAATTATACTTAATCATATTTATATTCCCTTAAAACATAACTACAAAATACATACACTAGCTATTAAAAACTATACTAAAATTAAAAAATTAATCTATGTAAATTGGAGTGAAGCAACGGTATTTAAATAAAGATTAAACTAAAAATTTGAATAAACATAAACTTAATCTAGAAAGAGTTGTCTACATTGTATAAAATTAACTAGAGGATATATACTCCCCTTTTTCACCTCTCTAAGTACAATAATTAAAAATAAATACATGATACATCAATTAGTCTTCTGATTGTTTCCATAGTATTTATTTTTGTTAGTGCATTTTTTTTTTCTTTTATTTTTTACAATTGAGCTAAAACATTTTCACTTAGTTAATAAGCCTCAAACTAGATGATCTTAGGCTACTTGGTATTAAAACTCCCTTTTGAACCATCTGCTTACTCCATTCGATTTCATTTTTTTATTCCACTTTTACATAAACCTAACCTTTACATGGACTTTTCTCTTAACCTTTGTAGTGACTTTTCATCTGAAAATCCTAAGCTCATCACCTAAGTTGATAGGCATTATCTTACACTAAAGAAGTACCTCGTAGGTTTAATTACTTGAGTCAACAAGGCCTATAGATAGCCTCTAACATTTCAGCACTTTTAATTCATTCACTTTTTAATATTAGGCTCAACTTTAAACCATTTTTCATTCAATTATTTTATTTATTTATTTATTTGTTAGAAATTAGAAGGCTCTCAAAGTTTTGAAGGAGTGAGTATACACTAGAGTAAAATGTAGATGACTCATTCCTAAAAAGTACTGTTCATCTTAATTACAAGTCTATACCTAAGGTTAAATAATAGAAAACTCGATACTTCATACAGATTTTATTATTCAATTCTAGTATTGTGTAAAAAGATCATAATGATTAAGCAAATTCAAAAATTGAAAAAAATTATCCCATAAAGTTGCTTTTTAAATTGGATGAAAAATTAATGGTGAATAGATGTGCAACATCAAAACTGATTCTAATTTTTCAAAAGATTTTTTATGTAAAAATTTAAGAATGGGGAATCAATTCAATTTAACACAATTACTTTTATAGATTCTCTACTAGTGTCAAATTACTTTACTCCTTCCCTTATACTCAAGTTGTACATTGTCTTTAATGTACAAATAATCAATAAAAGCATAAAAATAAATGGGAACAAAAGAAATAGAGAAAGATAAAAAGGAAACTAACACTTCCTTGGTTTAAATGCTCTAATACTAAATTTGAAATTGCCTTGCTAGAGATTCCATACTCCAATTGAAATTCATGCAAGTCTTGTAAAGGAAGAATAAAAACAAAGAAAAACAAAACAAAAATGAAAGAATAAAAAAAATAAAAGCATCTAAGAAATAAAGTGAGAATTACAACAGAGGAGATGAACATTTGGGGTTTTGTTTAAATAGGGGATCAATGTTTTAAAAAGTTCAACTAAGGGATAAACGTTTCATAAAGTGGTTAAAATAAGAGATAAATGTTTCGAAAAGTTCAAATAAGGGATTAATGTTTCACAAAGCGGTGCTATTATGAATCCCTCATTTGAACTACTTTATGAAATGTTGATCACTTATTTAAACTTTTTAAAATATTTATCCTTTATTTTAACCACTTTATAAAACGTTTATCCCTTATTTAAGCTTTTTAAAGTGTTAATCCCCTATTTGAACTAACTCCCAAATGTTTATCCTTTTCGTTGTAATTTTCTCAAGAAATAAATATAAAACAAAAACAAAAACCAAAAGGACTCCTACCATAGCTTTACCTGCAAACATTAAGGTCTATCAAAATGCAACATTAAAACTAGTAGGGTTAACCCTTAGCTAACTAGAAAAGACATTAAAGGAAAAATAAAAGTATATAAGTTTGCTAATATCTTGTGAATATGCATCCTATTAGTCTTACTCCTACTCTTTATCATCTTCCTCCTCAAATAGTGTTGGTAAAGGGTGAAGGTGTAATTATACTATAAAAAGCTTTTAGCACTAATGCACTCTAGTATTGTAGCGAGCTTGTTGTCTTGAAAACCTATCCTATTTCTTCATCATCCTGGCCATCTACCTCTTTAGCCTTTCCATTATAGCAAATAGTAGTGCACTAGAACTAGAAGCTTCATCAACCTTACATTAGCTGGTTAAACAGGTTGTATCCCTTGTGGTCTTTCCCTTGCATTCTCATCCATCTCACCATTACCATCAAAATCTCACCTTAGACCTCTAGCCACCCTTCCCATTGTCCTCAAAGAACAGCTTCATCTAGCACTCTAAATAACACAAATTTTAAAGACCCCTAAAGCATCTCATCCTTTTCACCATTTTACAATATATGGTCTAATACAAATATTGCCATTTCTCCTACCAATTACTTGATGATCAATGAAAACCACTAAGATCACTCCTAAATGCAATGACCTTCTCTCAATGATGTTGTGTAGATTATACATATCATAAGTACCTACAACACCATTATTATCCCCTTTACTAGCTAATGTGTTAGTCAACAGCTAATAGAAAAATCTATGAGTTGGAAATCTTAAAGTGGAGGCCTTAGATTTTGTAAGATCATATCCAGGAGCAATACTTATCACGTTTATGTATCCTCTCACATCAAGCCCTATGGGATAAGAAACAAGTAGCTCTTTAGATTCCCTATTCTTGAAGTATTGCTTATCATATAATTCTATCACCATAGAAAAGTAATTCATGCTCCTCATATAAGGCTATCCATTCACTTGGAATTGTATCTTATTATCTATTCCATGAGTAATATTACCTTTTTTCAGCTTAGAAGTGGCAAGGAACTCTAAAGTAAGTTCCTTATAGATAAGCTCCCTAATCTCAAAGAACTTATCCCAACCACCTACAAAAATTAATTCTCTCACATAGGCTTCCAAACTCACTCTTAGAAAAGGACTTCCCAATCAATGTAGCATTTTCTACAAATTTCTTTCTCTAAAGCCTAACAAATCTTTCCAATTCATTGTAATCATGAAATTGAAGCATTGGGTGCTTCACTTAAGGAATTTCAAGCTTTAGAGTTGCCTTTGTTTACCTCCTTCCTCTTGGCATTTTCTTGACAAACTAGAAAAGTATAGGCTTATATCTATAGACAAATTTCCCCATACTTATTACATGAAAATATGCAAGAACTCTACAAGTGTAAAGAATTAAAATATACACTTCATCATAACATCTTTTGAAGCACGTACAGAAACTAATACAATTAAGCCCAAAACAATATGCATGCAGTTAATTACAATTACTAAACAGTAAGTTACACCAACTTGACAAATCTAGTGAATCAACATCTTAACTAGCCTTACATTGTAAAAGGATACAATTTTCATGTAAAGAAACACTCAAAAGAGTACAAAAATCCACAAACATAATAAAGGCTATGAAAATTTACACATATATGCCATGCTTAGTGTCGAGCCTGATTTTTCGGTTTTTTATTATTTAGAATTGATTTCTCATTTTCTGATTAATACTAAACCCTAACCCGTTTAATATTAATCCTTGACTAAAGAAATTGAGAAATTCCGATTTTTTATTGAAAATAATTTTTGGAGTCGCCACCCAACCGAAGTCAAGAAAAGAAAAAGAAACCGTAATCAATTGGGTAGATTAATTATGATTTGGCTATCGGTTTTTGATTTCAATTTGAATGAAGAACCAGAGAGTTCCGAGTTTGGGGGCTAACTTATTAAACCCTTACGAGTATCACTATATATTTACCGAAATTAAGATTATTTTTCTAATTATAATATTTAAAATAAATAAATAAAGAGTTAAAAGAAAAAAAAAAACTTAAGTTTCTACATATTTTATTGTCACCCCGAAGGTGCCTACGTACCCGCTAACTGGGATTAGACGATCATAGTTCTTTACGAAAAATTTAGTGTGTTGATTTATATAAAAAAAAAATTGCCCGAGTTTACGTTTTTAGTTTATTCGATTTATTTAAAAAAAAAATCTAAAGGGGTCCTAACTCTTGAGTGCTGTTATTTTAAAAAAATGTTCTAACAATTCTATTTTTTTTAAAAGGGCCTTTTATTAATTTTTATTTAAAGAAAAACAACTTTCTATGTGATAAATTCTTAAGTAAAGCCAAATCTAAAAAGATGACTAATTCTAACAACCAATGAACTAATACATAACTATCTACCAAAATAAAATAATTCTATATAATACACTTTATATAAGAACTAATACCAAAACTCCTAAAGTCATATTATATATTATGTTAACTAAGAAAATATAATAGTGTGTATATAAATAAAAAAAAAAATCTTAACGACCCCTAAAGTAATACATATATACATTTATACTCATATAACTATTATTAAATAACCCTTCGCTTAAATCATTATCTATATAATAAAGAAAACTAATGTTAAAAGAAATGCCCTAAACTAACATACACATACACACACATACACACACACACATATATATATATAATGTTAAATAACTAAGGACAAAATAAAATACTAATATAATAAAAATAAAATAAATAAATCTAAAGAAACCTAACCTAAACTGTTTGTTTGGTGAAAGCAGCGATCAACAGCGTGGCTTGTTTGTTTTGGTAGCGTCAGTAGAGCAATGCTTGTTGTGTGAGGATATTGGGGTTGCGGTTGCTGTTGCTATTGGCAATGATGGAGTGTCAGGAGAAATCATCAATATGGTCAGAGGAGAACACAATTGGGGCTTATTGGTGTGAGTGTTGCTACGGATTGTAGCAATGTTCAATCACATTTAAGTACGGATGAAGTTAGGGTCATAGTTGATTGGTGATTCTGGTCGGGGTTGTGAGAAAGAGGAAGGGGCTGTAGACTGTACTCGACATTGTCTGCTGTTTACGGCATGATCGTATACCATAGTGCATGTGTTGATGGTCAACAACAAGGATGATCGGGCGAGAGGGGTCTGTTGTTTGCGAAGCAGTGGGTGATGATTTTGCGCATGAGAGGATAAGGCTACTGTTGTACATCGTTGGGGGATGGCTGAGTTAGGACGAAGAAAGGATGGGGGTGATTTGTGGCGCTACACTGTGTGTGGTGTTAAAGGGTGGAGTAGACAGGGATTTGATCCTTTCAAAGAAGATAAAAGGTCAGCTGAGGATGAGTGTAATTTTTTTGTCAACCTCAGATGATCAGGGGATTCTGCAACTCGCAAGGTCGTTGGCTGTTCTCGGTAGGATCATGTACAGCAGTAACAGTGCGATGGTCGGAACAAACAATCATCTAGTGTCGTATTGCTGTTTGACACCCCCATGTTCTCCTGCTGATTGCTATCGTTGTTTGCTATTGCCTACTGTAAAGCACAGCCTAAGGCGCGGCAGCAGCGTGTATACAGTGGAGCCTACTGGAGTGTGGTGTTGGTTTTGTTATCCATCCGTTGCTGGTCAGTTATGTTCTTTAGAGGTGTTGTTCGGCACGAATGCTGCTATCGGTCAGTACGGTGAAGCTGTGTGCGTGTTGGATAGCTGCGGATGTGAGGCTGAAGGGCGTATGCAGCAGGGGACGTAGTGAGTTGATTGCTAGTGCAGCAGGGACTCCTGTTCTTTTCTGTGTTGTTTTTTTTTTCTTTTCTAACTGCATGAAGTGTTTATATAGTCTAACTAAATCATATTATATCATATCTAATTATATCTGATTCGTTAATTAAATTAGATTCAAATTTAATTCAAATCTGATTTAATTAATATTTATATGATTTGATTAGATATGAATCCGATTTTAAATCTTGCTTCTACAAAGACAGAAAAATAAAGACATAGGTGCCTACTGAGACTCGAACCCAAGACCTCAAACTAAATCCACCTTAAATACTCCATTACTTATTCGTTAGGCCGTTGGCCTATACCTTGACATTCATTACAATTAAATTATATTTAAACTATCCGATTCCCTAAAATAAAATTTTTAACTAAACTAAAACTAAAACTAATTATTCCTAATATAAATTACTTCTTAAAAAATCTACGAAATTTTTATAATTTTTCCTTTTCTTATTTTTTTGGTATTTTCATTATTTGTTAATTAATTTATATTTTATTTTTTTGAATTAGGACCCTTTTTGTAAAAATAAAATTAAGACTATAAAGGGGCAAAAATTAGGTGTCTACACTTAGTCTATGGATCACAAAGTAATATCCATGGAGATAAGAAACTACTCATGATAATGGACACAATCAACAAGTAAAAAGAATGATTTAACAGTCATGAAATTCTTAGATCTTACTCATATCATGAATTTCATACCCTAAGCATTGAAGGGAAGAAAGAGATAAACAAGTAGAATGAACATTCATGAAAAGATAAACATGGTAAAGAGAGAAAAGGAAGAAAAATATACCTAATTGTAGAGATTAGAGCAAAAAGGATATTAAAAGAGGGTGAGTAGTGGAGTGCATGGTGTGTAGTTGTCTATGTGTTTGAGTTTTAACAACAAATAAGGAATAGATAGGGAGGGTATGTCAAGTGCTTATAAGAAGTAGAATTGTAATACATCAAGTTTTTTCAACTAGTTTAATAACTTTAGGATCTAAGCCCTTAAATTTATGGTACCGGGCTATAATATCTGTTTTATTTTAAACTTCACAGTAAAGTTAGAAAAATTAGATAAAGTAATTCAAGTAAAGTCAATTTCTTAAAATAAATTATATAAAAATATTAATTTGAGAGAAACGTTAATTTATCGCTAAAAGCCGATAATTATTGCAAACGAAAAATTCGAGATTTTAGATATAGTGAGATATTAGATATAAGTTAATTAACTTACAAAAAAAAATAAATGAAGTTGAATTATACATAATATATATGTATTTACATGTGATATGTATTATATGTATTAAATACATATATATAATAATACATTATTACTAAAATAAGGTAAAATAATGGAAATTAATAAAAAATTGCATGGATGAGTCATCAAATGATGTGTTAAGCTAGTATTAATTAGAAATGGTGAGTTAACACATGCTTGATGAGGAAATGACACATGTCTTTTAGGAAAATGAAAAATTGACATGTGTCATGCACATGTCCAAATTTTATTTGATTATGAAAAGTTAAAAAAATATATATAGGACCCAAACCCTCAAATTCAACATTTTGGAACTTTAAAAATGAAAGAAAACAATTTAAAAAATTTAAAATGGAATAAAATAAAAATAGAATAAAGTATAGGGTTGGAATTGGTTTAGGGCGGTTTGTATACCAAACCACCACCCGAGTTGGAGCGGCTTAGAGGACCAATAGAGGATGGCTGGAAGAGGCCTTTTGATAAGGTGCGGTGGTTAGGTGGTGGCTGAAGTAGGTCGGTTCAGGTGAACCAAAATTCCGCGCGTAATTTGTTTAATTTGCTAAAAATATCAAATGTTATCCACTAATTATGAAATTTGGTTTTCGAAGATTATTTTAGGTGTAGATTAATGTAGTAATTTTATTTTAATTAAATAATTAGTGTAAATATAGGTTCCTTAAGAAAATGCTCTGTTTAGGCTAAAATTGAATAAATTTTTATAAATATTTGATGATGTTGTTTCAAGCTCAATTTTTGTATGTAATACACCTAATATATATATATATATATATTTAATTATGGTAACAATAATTTTTTAGATTAAGTATGTTTACTATTTTTTATAATTATTTTGAATAAAACTGCTAATTAGTTTTTGATGATATTAATGAATGAGCCCTACATGTTTTGATTTCTAGATGTTTATAATGATATTTAGAATACTTAGTTTCTATCTCACACTTAAATTTGTTTATTTTTCCTAATTTTGCGTAATTCTGAACTAAAACCCTTATTTTGGTAAAAATAGATAATAGCTAATTTAGTGTAATTGATGATCGATAATTAACCTATATGTTTTTGTAAGTTTATAGATTTTTTCATAAAATTAATTGGGCTTGTATACCATTTATTTCATATTTTCCTAATTTAAACTTATAATTAGTATTAGTAAGATACTTGTCATATTACGTAAAATTAACACTTTGGGGTATAATAAGTGTTGTTAGACAAGTTTGGAAAATATAATTTTTAGGGTTTTTTTAGTTTAGTATTAAAGCTTACTCGAGTTAATTTCAGAGTTAAGGTAGTGTATGGTCTAGTCATAATGAGAAAAGGGTATTTTTGGGTTTTTGAAAATATTGATTAATCTTGTTTCTTAATATATATTAATAGTACTTAAAATAACGATCGCGATAATATAAAGTTTACTAAAATTAAATAATAAATGAGTAAGATATGGTCAAATGAAGTTTAAAAACACAAAAATGAAAGCTTATAATAGTTCGGGTTCGACCTACACTTATTTGAAAGCTATATCATATTTTCATAGATGTGATAAGTAAGGAAGGACGACATCACGAAGTACAGGATATTATGCTATTGTGCTATTGCTAAGCTTAGGTAAGTGGATCTAACCCATGCTTGGAGTAAATATATCGCTACTTATAATACTGTGTGTTGTTTGATACTGTGTTGGTTGAATATGGATATATCTTGGGTGAACTAATATGCTACTATAATGGGTGCTAGTATGGTGATTTTGAATGACAATAACTGTATTTCAGTTAAACTGTTATATGGCTATGTTGGGTAATGATTTGTGCTTACGATTGACCGTACTAATTAGGGAAGTTGAGTGATCTAATCCAATCTTCTAGGTGTTCACCTAAGTAAACCCTAAGTAAGATATTAGAATTTTGCTAGGGAGAGTTTGAAAATCAGATTTAGATCACTGGGTTGAATAAAACTTAAAGATTGATTGTGCTGATTAATATTCCTGAGTTGTTATTGCATATCATGGCACAATACGGCATGGCACAAAAAGGGACCTATGGGTTAGAAATTTCAGAATGAGGCTTCCAAATGATCATTGAAAAAGCATGGCTTTATGAACATAGTTTTTGGAAGCATATAGATTGCATTGCCTAAACATTGTGACTATTTTGATAGTTAAATTTGGTAGACTATGCTATGTGGTCTAATTTGGCAGTATTGCTACTTTGATTTAGTAAATTATAATGTGTAGTCTAATTTTGTAAAGTTGGGAGTCCTACTCCCAAGCAGCTCCTTGTTGCCTCAGGTTCCTGGACGTTATATCCAGATACCCAGCTATATCGACTAATCGGAAGAAGTTTGGAGGGCATAGGACATCAGTACCGATACATACTACATGCATGAGCATAGCATGCTGCATCATTGGTAGTAAAGGTCCAGTTGGCGAATGCATATGTGAAGTTGAACTTGTAAGTTATGATTAAAATGTTTCAGTTGTGATATGCAGTATTGTTTATCGTATTGTCTATATTATGTTGTTTGTTATCCACTTTCACTCAGCTTCAGTAGCTAAGGGGATAAAATGTTTTATCCTCAGGTTAACTATATCGTGAAGGGCCCAATACTCAAGGAGGATATGTATACTGAGAGCATGAATTAGAGTCAACGATTGTTGTATGGAACCTGTATTAGGTCAGATATCCTATTGCTGTGAAGACGATAAAAGAAAAAGTTAGTTCATATATTAATGTAAATATTATGTTGTGTACATAAGTTGTAATAAAATATCTAGCTGAACTTTGATGTAGCGACCCCTTTATTATGTAAACAAAGTTGTCTTTTGATGAATGAGCAGGTTAAGTAAAGTTTTCAACAAGTATTCCTATGTGATGATACATCTTGTGCTATGCTGAGATGTGGCAAGAATATTTTCTTTCTTTATTTTTTTTAAAGAAAAAATAGACACATGGCTAGACAAATTCTAGCAAAAATCCAACACACATCATGTATATAATGTGGCCTTTTCAATAATGTACATTATGTGTTCTATAGTTTACATTGTGTGTTGTTAAAAGCAAGGTATACGGTGTGTATCTTTTGTTTACACTGTATATGTTATATTGTGGCTTTTTGCTTTTGCAAAACACTTACTTGGCACAATCTTTATATTTCTAGCTAATGCTTGCTTCCTTCCTTAGCCAAGTTTTTCCCTCCTAATTCTTATACTTTAAGTAACAAAACACCATATTAAACATGAAAAGATGGAATAATTAAAAGCCCTAAAATTTAATTTTAGCTACTAGATAAAAAAAAAAATGCAAGTGGAGTAATTAAACTTTTTTTGAAGGAAACAAAATAAAATAAAGGATAGGGAAAAAATTAAAAATTGGGTTGGCTCCTAAGAAGTGCTTTTATCTAACGTCGCTAACTTGACTTTTCCTACTTCACTTTGTTAAGGTGGATCCAACCCTTGAGGCACCTTTTTCGTAATCCCCCTTTTGTTTGCTAGTGCTTCTTATTTATTATTAAAGTCAACTTCTACTCTGAATGGATTTATCCCATGATGAATTCAATAAGGACATACCACTTCTTCCTTTGATCTTTACATAGAAGTTAATATTCCTTGAAACTCAACTGTTTTGCTTGGCCTTAGATTTGTTGCATTAACTGGCTTAGTTGGACAAAACCCTTCACTACATTTTCAAATTGTTTCTCTAATCTTCTAAACTCCTCTATAGTCACATTGGCAAACTTTTCAAGTATTGCTTCCCACGTTGGCTTCACTTCTTTTTCCTTTACCTCTTCCACTAACTGGAAATTTTAATCAACTTGTGACAAGCTCTATTGCCTATGCTAATTAAGTCTCTAGCTCTTGGATGGTTGAACTTTGGTTTCCATGTTTCTCTTCTAACTTTTTCTCTAAATTCATCAATAATTCTTTAATGCCCTCTCTTTATATAGAGTTAGGACTATGGGAGTTAAAGAGGATTCTATAGCATTGCTACACTCTATTGGATTGTGCCTTCTGCAAAGGAGGAGGAAAAAGGTGGGGTGGGGTAGTGGGTGGTGGGTTGTGTTGTGGTTGGTGTTGTTGCTTTACATATTCAAGGGATGCTAATTATTCAATTATATTAACAGCTTGCATCACTAACATATTTATCAGGGGTCCTTTAGTATCAATTTCAGTCCATAATTTATCCTAAAACCTTATCCTAATGTAAAGTATTAGCAATTGATTTCCAGTAGGAGTATCATAATGTGAGCATCTAGTCATTAAGATGTAGAATCTCAACCATGCCTCAAATGGTGACTTACCTTTGTACTACATAAAAGAAAGAATTTCTATTTGAAGCTTTGTAGTACAGCATAATAGAAAAGACCGTATACAATTATCATCAATGCTTTCCCCTTACTTAAAAGCTTGATTGTAGTGCATGGTGATTTTCTTATTAATGGAGGTTAAACAATTTTCTAAGAAAAAATGCTTGCAAAACAAAATCAAAGGAAGCAGAAATTTAGCACTTAAAAAATAAAAGAAAATAAATAAAAAGATGAAATCAAACAAAGAAAACAAAGCTCCTAGTTGTAGACAATCCTAAATATTAAAATTAATAGGAATCATTCCTCGATAATGGTGCTAAAAACTTGATATGCTAGAACATATCTCTACTTTCATAACAAAAGTATATTTTTACTAGTAAGTGCATTAGGTTGTGTACGTGATAATAAAATTGGCAAGTCTAGGTCGAACCCACATAAAATACTACACTAGCTCTCAACTATATTAGTCTTCTATAAATCTAGGCAATCAAATTAATGATTTATTGAATAATTAAATTCTAAAAACTAACACTACAACTAATCTAACAAAATGAATTAAGATATTCAACATCTTCAATGGATTCAATCATAAACTAGATAGATAGAAATCCAGTTTATGTTTTAGTAGGTTTAATTTTAAAGCAATTAAACACTAAGCAAAATTCCTTTTTGCAAAGTGAATAATTACTTAAGACTAACCAGTTTACCTTTTCTATTACTAGATGAGAAATAAACTTAATTAATCATTTCTAGTTCCTAAACCTTAATTGAATTAAAGAGCATATCGCTATTTCCTTATCTAATCCAAATGATCCAATTTAGAATTACTAATTATAAAAGTTCTTGTAAACTAAATCCTAAACAACATATATTCTAATTCATTAAAATATATGCTAAGTGATTATGGAATTGAACAAAACTCCAATTCTCATACAAGCTCCATTACTTGATAGTGCATATATCCGATTCATAATCTCAATTAAAGACATAAGAAATATAGGTTAGATAATTTCCAAATCAAGAATATGTACAAATGAATAAAGACAACTTGAAAAGAACTTCTAAACCTAATTCAAGATCAAATATTGTTCCTATTACTTTTAATGTTGAATTCAATAAAGAAAATAAAACTACTTCGAAAGTTAGTTCTTCTTTTCTCTAAACCTTGATTTAATGGAATGAATGAAATAATAATAGTCTTTCTAATTAAGTGTTATGCATCAAGCAAGTACATCTAGTCAAGTTATAGTATAGTTAAAATAAATGTAAGTCCAAGTATCGATCCCTCAAACAACCATGAATATGAGAACCTTAGGTTACTAGCAATTTAACCTAATATGCCAATTATCTAACCTAACAATGTGAGGATAACTGTGATTAAGAAGTAAAGATGAATAAGAATAATAAAATGACCAAGAGCATATAAAATAACTAAAAATAAACAAGACTAATTAAAATAAATAACCATGATTTCATTAAATTAAAAAACACATAATCCATAGTAAATCGTTGTTATTTACTACCTAGTTCTATGCATCTTTTCAATCATAATTACTATTTGAACCATAGAGATGCCTAATCTTGAATTGACTAGACTTACAATTCTAGCTAATTCCTAATCTTAAGAATCTCTCTATCTGAATTGCTTTTGAATATAGTGTTGTAAAATTGCATCATGATAAGGTCTTACTATTAGGTTGGCCTTAAATCCAAAGAAATCAGTACCTAATTTATTAGCATACTCAATTCCTTCTAATTATATAGGTCTATCCACTATAGGACTTACATCTCAATAGTAAAGTTAAACATTAAACTAGTAAACCGATTAAGTACTAATTGTATGACAATATAAACAGTGTAATAAGTTATTCAAAGATAATATCATAGATTGGATAAAAAGAAATTGTTGCAAAAGAAATTAGGGTTCAATAACAATTCACTTATTTGTTAGGAATGAATTAAAAGAACAATATAATGAAACATAAAAATAAAAAGAGAGAGAGAGAGAGAGAGAGAGAGAGAGATGACAAATAGGAGAAACCCCCAATGTAAATTTAACCTTTAACTCTTCCTTAAGGGGATTCTCTTGTAAACATAGGCCTTGCATCTGTTTATAGGAGTAAGACCGAGATTTATAAGAAGAACCCAACAAAAATAGAAGATTATGAAATTATTGCATATCTATGAGCAAGGTATAGGACCATCGAGTATGGGCTTCTTCTTGTACTTAATCCAAAATTTTCAAAATTCAATGAAATTAATTGATAAGGGGTATATAAGCAGGGACTACGGTTGGATCTTCAACCATATTCTTTACTAGACTTTGTTTCTCACTTGAAATTCTTCCACTTCAATCCTTAATTAAAGGTTTAATTCAACAAAGCTCCAAAACTTAATAAAAGTTTTCAAAACTTCATAAAATGCTCCTAAAATCCCTAAAAATGAAATTTAAATGAATTAAGCTCAAAATACCATAAAATTAATTAGATTAATATACAAAATAGCACATAATAACTATAAAAACATATACGCTAATTTTACGTTATCAAATACCCTCATATTTAAGCTTTTGCTCGTTGTCAAATAAAACAATAAAATAAAAACTAAAATATCTTAAGGAAAAGGTAGTTAAAAATTATCCTTTAGAAAAGTACACCCTTAAGTTCAAATGGCTTCTTAAAAATTCTTTTTGAATCACCCTTTTTCCTTAGTTTAATAATAACACCTTAAGAACTATTGAATTTCAATAATCAATCCAAATAATTCAGAGTTAGCCTTATCTATTAAACAAAAACTAAACTAGAGATTAAAACAAACAACAACAAGTTAAGAAAAAGTCATAAAAATTTCACTATCCAAACTTAAGAGGAGGTGAATCTTCCCTTAACTAATTTTATTTTAAAACCTAGATTGGATGCATATTACATTAATTCATCCTCTCATTGTCTCTTTACTTCTTTCGATTTTCATTATGATGCTATTTAAGTTTAATCTAATTCCTTTGTTGAAGCTGATTAGCATTGGAAAAGAACCTTACTTTTTTGACAAATGAAGGCTAATTCTTACTAATTTATCCCTTTTAATTATTTAGTAGTTGTCAACGGGAAGGTACCTCATTCTTTTAAGAGGCTAGAGTCTCTTTTTAACAACTTTAATTAAATTTCCTTTTTGCAATTGGCAGTGAGAAAGAGTCTTTCTTTTTTGAAGGACCAAAGTTAAACATTACCAATCATTAGCGATTCTTTTATCTAATTCAATTAATCCTTCCAATTACTTTGATTTTTCAAAACACTTTCAAAGGACAAATCTCTTTTGTAGCTATCTAAAAATTTTTGAAAAATAGGGATAGACGACTATTCTCTAGAATTAAGTACAAAAATCAGAATAACTAGTTCTTAACCCATTTACATCTATTCTAATCTAGAGTCTAAGTCCAAGCTTAAGCAATGGGGAACTTTGAATTAGAAAGATTTAACCACTTAGATTCAACAAAGTATTCTAGATTCATAGAGGATTTTGGATAAATTTGAAAAAAAAATTGCTTGCTTAATATATAAAGGGATGCAAATTTCTAAGATTGTCTAGTTTAAGAAAAACTCAAAAGCTTAAGTTTGTATCAAAATTATTAACATGCATAACTTATCCTTTCCCCCCTCACTTAGGTCATACATTGTACTCATTGTACATTATAACAATATAATTGAAATAAAAGTGGGAGAAAATAAAAGGAAAAAGAACTAAGACTTTCTTGATTTTTCCATTGATGTTGAGAAAAATTTGAAGTCATAGATCTAAATTTCATTGATCTAATTAAGCTCATAGTTTTCTTTGTATCTAACAAAATGAACTAACTAGAAAATGAAAAGAGGAAGTTAAATTAAATAAAATAAATTAAATAAAACTACTACTAATTTAAGTACCAAATGTTAGTATCTTGTAAACTTATAAAACATCAAAAGATTAAATAGTTATCTAAAGAAAAAGAGCAATAGAAAATAATTAGTGAGTATAGTTACCTAAAATAAAATTCAAACTGAGTCTTTAAAAAAGAAATAAAAAGTGCAAATGGAAATTATTCTTCATCTGCATCCTCATCCTCATCTTATTCATCTTCCTCCTTAATCTTTGCCTCATTTGACTCTTTGTTCGAATCTAGGGCTAGCATGGGTGGTGATTGGACCCCCTAGTGGACAAAAAGTGCATCCATCCTAACCCCAACTTGATATACCTTATATGTTAGAATCCTTTACATTTTTATTATCTTCCTCATCATCCTCTTAAGCGAACCAAATATTGAATAAGATAATCCATGTCATAGTTGAGATGATGAAGATGTAGCCATGTCGGTTAGCTTAGGAAATAGACCTTTAGGTGTTGGAGGAAGTTTCATGACCTTGATATACTTATAGCTTAGTGGAACAGGAAGATTTAGTACCTGCATGCATAGAATGCCGTAGAAACAAGGGGCGTTTCTGGCTAACTTGGTAATGAAGGTACTTGTAAAAATAATACCTAAAGGATGCTCGATAGCCTGGTTCCTAAGGAAGAAGACAATCCTAACTCCCAGGTTTAAAGGGCATCGATTAGTAATACTATATAGATATAAAATATCCCTCTCATTTACTACCCCTTGACTATTGTTCCTTATAGTAAAACCCCTGACTAGAATACAAAGAACCAATTTGAGAGTTAGATTTCTTAGCTTAGATACCTTAGACCTCTTTGGGTCATAAGCTCCTCCGTTATTAGTTAAATCATCCTAAACAAAAGTTTCATAACCCCCCTTGAGGCATCTTATATGGTAGCTCCATATATTCTCTAGTCCTAACATAATTCATAGAATATATACCTATACCAATAGGCTGCTCATCAAACGACAAGGTCACCTCTTGACCATTACACATGAAGTATAGAGTATTATTCCTATCATTTTCAATGTTGTTGAAAGATAACCTTAGGGTGCTTAAAATTTCTAGTGTTAGTTTCTTATACATCGGCTTAATGATTGTTAGTAGCCAATCTTATTGTTGGTGAATTTTGGGATGAGGAAAAAGCTTGCAAAAGAAAGTGAAATGCTTGGTACTAAAGTCATTCCAGTATGGCCACTCTAATGTTTAAGTTAGTAAGGTGACTTTGTATGGAAAGTATATGAGAAAAAAGTATTAGAGAGTTCTTACAGAGTTTTTTTCCAATATTTATAGGTGGTTGTAGTGTCTAAGGCAGTTGTTGTAATAATTGTTAAGATATGTAGAAGCTTCTTGATTTGACATCTCTCATAATATGTAGGAAGAGTAGGTGGTTATGTAATATAACCTTGCTTATGGTAATCGTTTGTGCCATGGACTTGAATTTAAACTAAGAATAGATTTATTCTACTCAGTAGAAATGTTGTGTATCATCTATTCAGTGGTATGCTGAGAGATTTGACTACCCGACATATCAGCGATTGAACAAACGAGTATATCAAATGAGTGAAAACTAACTATTAACATTTGCCCCTCGATTCTTGTGTTTGAGTAGTCGATATAGGGAGTTATATATATTGCACTAAAGGCTGAGTAGGAGAGTGATTCTTTAGATTGATGTCGAGCAAGACGGGAAGTAGAACGAATTGCATTCCAGTTGAAAGGTCATAATTTTTAAAATCCCGCTTGTTCGAGAAACCAAGAAGTTAGAGGCATGGCATTTGTCACTTAAGTCATCATTTTTCTACAAGCCTAATAACTGTTAAAAACTTGTCAACTGTTAAAATTTTATCATGAAACACACATCAACAATCTACACTGTTATCAGATTAGGGCATCATTACTATCAGAAGCAAATTTGCAGTTACGAAGGCAAATTGTCCATATATAAACTATTGTTCACAATCAAAATTCATTTTTTTGGTTGCATCTTAAACTTTCATTTGCTTTCTCATTTTTAACCTCACACTCTTCGACTTTTGTTATATCATTCCATACAAACATTTAGGTATGGTTCGCAAAGTTGCTCGTCGACTTGTTCTCTCCGATTCCAAAGCAATGGAAACTGAAGCCACTTATCCCCTCTAAATAAAGAGTGAGGTAGCATGTTCTTCTAGTGGCTCGGCCAATAGTATGGAGGTAAGGTAGGATAAACTTGCTAGAATTAATGAGCTTCCCTTGGATAATTATCCTGAGGATAGGGAAGGGAGATCTTCAGCAAGATACTTGTACAACACCATAGCATACTTTTGCGACTCTCTAAATGGAATTGGTAATTCTATCAACAGAGTTCTTGTTGCAAAATACAATAGGTATTAGAAAGATCTTCTTGGGACATGGAATTTGAGGAGGCTGAGAGAAGAGGAGAGGGTTTGTTTCTTAATAGAGCATAAATTCCATATATATCTAAAGTATTTGGATTTTGGGTTGTGCTTCCCTTTCTTGACATTTGTAAAGGGATTCTTTGACTATTTTAGAGTTGCACTAAGTATGTTCTCACCAAACACATACTGACTCCTAGTAGCTTTCGAGGTAGTTTATGAAGAAGTTGAGGTTAGGGATACACCTCAACTATTTCGATACTTTTTCACAATTAAGAGACAGCCTTATAGGTGGTACTTTGGTACTACAAGGCATGGGCGTAAGTTTATAGATGGGTTAGAATCCAAGATCCATAAGTGGTATGACAAATTCATATCGATAGTGTTTGATAAGGATTTAAACTTCTAGAACCAATGGACTAAGCTAATCCATATAAAAGATATAGATCTAATGCTAAATGATGCAATAGTAGTAAGAAAAATTCAAGAGAAGAGGAGGGACAAAATGTTCTTTTGGGACGCTGAGAGAATCATACGGCATTATGAAAATGGAGACCCAATCTTTTTTGAAAAAGAAGGTATGCTAATGAGTTATCACCATGCCAAGTATAGCCATAAGAGGAAAGCCATTCTTGAGTCTTAGGGGGAGAATTGTAGCCTTTGCACCTTGTTTGGCATAGAAAATGTAAGTTTATCCTTTTTCCCGTAATTATATTAACTTATTTACTTATATTGCAGATATAGGTGCTGGCAAAGTGAATCTCGCTAAGCTACTAGCCTAAGCTAAGGTCAAGAAATCTAAGGCCAATAAAAGGGCGACTATCTCAGCAACTACCACTCGGCTTGCTGTTGCAAAGAAGGCAACGAAGGAGGTTACAGCGAAGAAGGTAGCAGTATAGAAGACCTCTCGTTTGATTGAGAGATAAAAGGAGAGTGAGAAGATACTGTTGACTGAGGTCGTTCATTCTAAGGAGCCCCTGGTTGAAATTATTCAAGTTTTTATCGAGCTGAGGAATGATGAATGTCGAGAGATACATCCTAGCAAGGAGGATGAAAATGCCACTATTGTTAAAGGGTTGTTACTGGTGATTGTGGTGGCGTCGAGTACTAATAAAAGATTGGGAAGGAACTCATCGATCAAAACCTACCAAGAAATCTAAAGGCTTGAACGAAAGGGTGAAGGAGGCAATGCATAGTAAAGCACTCAGCATCAGTAGTGCTAAATTTGTCCCCAATAAGGAGGTTGGCGAGTACTACATCCCATACTAGAACCATACAATTCTAGACACCAACTCGGCCTTGAGTGACAGGACAGAATCCTTAGCTTTAATGGAAGGAGTAATTCTCCCCAAGGATAGAGATTTTGTGAAGTAGGATGTCAACAGAGTTGGCAGTTGCAATAAGGCCCATATCATGGCCAAATTGTATGGTGTGAGTATCCATAACCATTACTTTTAATTGTTGAATTCGTTTGGCTTACTAACCCATTTCCTTTTCTAGATGAGTAGCCATATTTTGATAGCTTTAGACGAAGCCGACAAAGAGGCAAATAAGGTAACATCCTTGGTTATATTCATGTGTTGTGCCAAATCATTCCTGATTGTCTTAAATAAATCTATTGTAGAGAGTTGAGGATGCATACAATGCATTGAAAGCCTAGACTGCTACTGCTAATAATGTGAGGATAAAGGTTGAGATTAAGGTGAGAAATCTCTAAGAAGACCTTATTGCTAAGAAGTTGGCACATGCTCTTACCACTGATGAAATGTCAAGCCTAAAGGCTAAAATGGAAGAGTAGTACAAAGAGTTTAAAGGCCTAAAAGAGGAGTTGCAGAAGAAGAAAGAAGAGTGCTGGGGCTTAGGCCATACAATTTGCACAATGAGTGAGGAAGAAGATTAGCTCAAAATGCAGATTAAAGAGTTAAAGACCAACAACTCGAGCTTATAAAGTCGTGTTGTCGAGTTGGAAGAGATTGTGAAAAGAGGACCTTCGATTGAAGAGTCACTCAATATAGTCACTCCTAATCGGCAGTATGAGAGAATCTTGAGGAAGAAATTGTTGGAAGGGGTCCAAGCAGTGAGAGACGAGATCTTGAAGATTTACCCTAATTATGATCTCTCTTATCTTGACTTTGCTGATGTCGACGACAAAGTTAGCAACACCGACGAAGATGAAGGTGGCGAGAAAAGTGCTGAGACTTTGAATCAAGGTGACAATAAAGCTCTTGTTGAGGAAATGGCCTGCTCTAAGACCCTAGTTACTAAAGAAGCCCTAGCCATTGATCTAAAAGTCACTTCTACTGAATTCGAGAGTAGGCCATAGGATTTCTATTGTATTAGCACATTGTGTTCTCGTGTAATTATCAATCAAAATATCTTTAATATAGTGCCGAGTGCTTGTAACCCTTGTTGAACAAAAATACTTTTCATACGGGTCTCCAATACATTTTATTTCACATATTGCACTTTCACGACATATGTGGTGTATGTGTATCGTTTCACACTCTTATTCGTCAACATGTTTTATTTCATACGCCCATTCTATATGTCTTTATAGATAATTCATTAGCCATTTCAGGTGTAGACTAGCCATATTACTCGACCACAAGGTTAATTTGTATATTTCATTAACCGTGTTAGGCTAGAATCTAGATCAATTCATTTGCTGTGCAGCCCAAACACAATGAGACTTTAAATATAATTCTCATAAATAAGCATTGTAGTCTTATAAATAAGTTGGATGTTGCTAAGTGAGTGGTGATAAAAATCATCTAACAGATTAATTAAGATATAATTTCAGATTCTCGGTGTTCTATGCTTGAAGGATGATAGATCCATCTAACCTCTCCAGTCGATAGGCCCCTTCACCAACAACTTCCTAGATCTTCATAGGATCCTCCTAATTCACACTGAGCTTACCTTAACTCACTCGCACACCAGTAGCTTCCATCTTATGGAAAACTAGATCTCCAGGTTAGAAAACCTTGTGCTTCACTTTGTAATTGTAATACCTTGCCGCTCTATGCTGGTATGCCGTGACCTTAACTCTTGCAATATCTTGAATTTCATCAATAGTGTTCGGATTCGCTATTAGTCTAACTTAATTAAGCATAACATTGAAATTATGCATTCATAGATTAGGTAAGTCTAGTTCAATCAGGGACACAACTTTTGTACCGTATGCTAACTTGAATGGTGTCTCTTCCATTGTAGTTTCATGAGTGGTTCAGTATTTCCATAGGATGTTTGGCAGTTCGTTTGCCTATTTCCCCCTAACTTGATCTACTTTCCTTCTTAAGTTGTGTAATATGATCATGTTGACAGCTTCAGCTTGTCCATTTGTCTGAAGGTATGCTATAGATATGTAGTTGAGGCGAATGCCATACTTCTTGCAAAATGCCCAAAACTTATTGTTGTCAAACTGTAGGTTGATATTTGTGATTATCATGTAAGGAACTCCAAATTTTGATATGATGGAACCAAAAATGAATGCTTCCACCTTCTATTAAGTGATTTTTGCCACTACTCGAGCTTCGACCCACTTAGTAAAATAATCCACGACGATAATGATGAATTGTCGCTGGGTGGTAGATTTTGGAAAGGGCTCGAGGATGTTTAACCCCAACTAAGTGAATGGCCAAGGGCTAGTTAGGTTACATAACTTAGTTGTAGGCGCATTACCAGAAATTCTCATCTGAAATCCTCTCAAGTGATTGGATCTCTTAAACTCCTTTGTCTCGATTCCCACCACGTTTGTGCTCACATCTTAAGCATATAAGTCCCATAAGTGAGCCGAAGGTATAGTGGTACTTCAAAAGCTTCAGACGACTGCCCTATCTAGTTCAACCAATCTTTAGCGTCATCTGGTCGACTGGCATAACCCTCAAAATACTTGTTGCAGCGAATGAACTCAAGCAATATACTACACTGCTGTCTTAAATCAGGCTGTACTGGTGGCACAATTCCTGCCTGACCTACTGGAGGTGGAGGAGGTAAGGGTATTTCTCTATCAGCATCTACTGGTGGTGCAAGTACAGGTAGGGTACGTTCCCTTTCCAAAAATGCCCTCAACAACTCATTTTGTGCCTGTATTACAGCTAGTATCTCATCAATACAGTCTCACTACATATGAGGTTCTTCCTCTGGAGCAGGTGGAGCTCCAACTGGGGGTCCTCTTCTACGCCTATTCTGACTAAAAATTTATTTCTAACTTTTAATAAGAAACACTTAGTCATAAATAATTAAGTTTAACATTCATTATGTAAATGAAAGTAAACATAATTATTTTAACACTTATGGTACATAAACTACAACTTTCATTTCTTATAAACAAAAGGAGTTTACATCCATATAACTTTATGCCCAAAGGACTAGTTTCATTTATTACATAGCCTTAGTCAAACCTAACTATCTACTACTTCTAGTTTTTATACATATCATCCTCACTACAAGTAACACTCAAAGTACAAAATGATCACACACGATCTTAATATTTACAAACAAAAGTGGCATGCATGATCGCTTTGAAGTCACATAGCCATTACATACTCATACTATCAGGTCATCTACTCTATTCATCCTAGGTAAGATGATGGTTCAGCACCAGGGTCACCTCAGGGTACATACTCAGGAACTTTAAAGACAAAGCCAATGCTAGAATTCACTCCTGATTCCTTACTAAGAGCTTGTCGAGCCCATTCTTGTGGTAACCAGAAATCTAAGGGATCCGACTGAATCATCAGCATCTCATTAGGATCTCTTCCAGCGACAACTTTAGGTGGAAGCCTTGGATCCACCCGATAGTACTCAAACTCAGGAGTAAGATCTGAAGCAGGGTGAAATGTTTAAGGAGGCTCAGGATAAAAGCTAAGGCATCCGATCTGATCTCTGGCTCAAGCTCATTCTCCAATAGTGGTGGATTAAAATTCCCAACTTCATTCACTCCAAACTCTGCCATTGTGCCAACATGCCTTGGAGTACAAATCCTTGAGTGATTGACTCGCCTATCAATAGCTAAAGTAACACCGCAACCTACATCTTCCTAGAGAGCAAATGAAGGGGGGGCTGGTCTAGGCTCCCCATAAACTAGAAAGACCAATCCATGAGGATAAGCAGGGTTTTCTTCAAACTCAAGTAGGTATATCATCTCCTCATTCTCTGGTATGTCACCAGGAATCTGTAAGCTCCAAAAATTCCTTCTCTCTTGCCAATAGTTATTCAGCCCATGACCCTAAGCGATGAATACCTCCGGTAACATACGAAGTCTACTCACCAAAGCCAAATCCTCACAGAGAATCTACAAACGTCGTTGATAACTAAACAGTATCTCGCCCCACTACTGTCTAAAGACAACCCATCTAGTCATTAGCTGTAATGTCGACTCCTAATTCAATAAGGCTTATATTAGATCTTAAAAGAGAGTTAATATAAATTGTATAGTTCAAGCATAAAAGCTTAAATACTTCACCTGATTCTACCCCCACTTAAACTCACTAGATAGGTTATCTAAATGTCTAGAGTCAATGTTTTAATTGCCCTATTCGTATTCATGCTTTGATACCACTAAATCAGTCACAAACTGAGGACGGCCTAGTCGTGGCAAAAGTCGTATACTGTATGAAGAACTCCTGATTGGTTACCCTTCCAATCAAGAACTCTTCACACATTATACAAGGTTCTACAACCACTAGTTTCCCAAGAGCATACAGATTCATATGATATCTTCACACAAACATATTTATATAAAATTTGAGCTACAAAGCTTACAATACACTATAATTTAGTATATCTAAGTCTATAATACTAGTAAAACATAAAAACAAGAGTAAGAGTCTATATAAACTGCTCTCTCTCAATATATAGGACAGCTTGCTTTTGCTTAAATTCCCAAGCTAACCTGTAGCATCCCTCGACCAGCCTCTACGAACAAGCTATCTTACAGCAAAAGTCTAAAGGGGTGTAAGCTTAAGCTTAGTGAGCAAAACCTTCAACCATATCACAAGCAAGTTATAAGTACATTATATTTACGCATATGAATGAATGATCAACCAGAATACCAAACAATACATATAATTAACTAGTTCATATACGTAACTCAGATTTAATGCCCTTCGAAGTCAGGATTGGAGTATACACGGCACCAATTAGATCCGGGTATTATATTAGAACTTACTTTACTATGGAACTCTATGTTCCGTATTTAAATCAAATAATTCTTTTATTTTCATAAAAACAGAGTTCTAGCATAATCGTGAGTGGGCCCCACCCTAAACAGAGGCCTTTAGACTTGACCCTTAGCTAGGCGGATGGCGCCTCTAACGCCTAGTGTTCTTGTGGGCTAGGGTAAGATTATTTTATACGAGTGCACTGTACAAAACCAATAAATTAATAATAACAACCCCCGAATGACCTCTCTTTACCTCCATGTGATGTGACGGCCGGAATTGTGTCTATGCAATGCATGTACCGGTTTCTTTTTATAAGCCGAGTATAATTAAGTTCAAATTATATTGTGACCACCCAATAATACACACAATCATTTTCTATATTACCATGCAACAAACATAGCATTATCTGTACTTAGGATAATTTCATAACTCAGTACATAACAACATACACGAGCATTTCCCCAAACTCCACACAGTAGTCATTTAACAATAATAATTAAGTCCATTATCTACAATCACATATAAGCATGGAATCATAGGGTAAATACTCACTCGGCCATGGCGACTCGCCTTAATCGTAGTAATCGATTGGGAGATCTCCACTCACCTCGGGATCACTTGACCATTATGATATGATAACACTAGTAAATAATTGAATTAATTAGTAATTCTAAATATCTATGTGCCTAATTCTACTTAAATTACTATCAACTTCTATCCGGTTAGACTTTATTATTAATCATATGTAACTTTTTCGTTCTATTTCTGATATTTATGAATTTGTAGTCATTTTTCATCATTTTTGGACGTACATTCACACGGTAATGTTCGTTTTGGACGTTAGGACCCATGTTTTACAATATGGACTAAATTTATAGAAATTTTAATTATGGAAACTTAATTAATCTTATTACTCATATTTATATCCTTTATTTATACTTAATGATTTAGTTAACCCTTAAATTCTTATACTTAGAGAATTTTACTTTGCTATTGCTAATTCATATACTTAATTAAGTATAATCCAATTTAGAAGGTGTCTTAAGGTTTACTAAGTTAGGTACTTAATTATTATACACTTTTCTTATTTTCTCATTTTTTAAACCTATGCTTATGTCTCGCTTACATCATCATTCGCTTATGTCATTACTTATGTCATCTTTTGATTACTTCATTGCTTACTTTATCATTTAATTATATAAGCCTTACCTTATGCTTATGTAATGTCTAAATGTCTTATGTACGCTTCAATTAAACTACTATATACATATACCTTTACTATACTTATATGTATACTAGTATACTTAAACATATACTTATACCGTATTTATACTTATGTACATACTCATATACCTATACAGTTTTATACGTATTTTTGTACAATTTCGTATGCCTAATTTTCCTCTTAAGAAAATCTTCCTAATTCAATTCTTTTGTGTTTTTAAGTATGTATTTAGTATAGTATAGGTATGTATAGTTAGGTTTTATCTTAATTTAGGTTATGTACATGGTAAATACCCATGTACAAAGATTCCTATACTAGTATATTTTTGGTATTTCCTTATGTATACATACTTAAGAGCACATACACATGTATTCCTTTCCTCCTCTTCATGATTCCTAATTTCCTATACTTAAAAATGGGAACTTTATGTCCTCTTCTTCAAGATCATACTTAACACATGTCTACTTATCTAATCTACCTAATTACCTAACTAATGAATAATATAAAGCAACATAAAGTAACTTAAGTACATACCTTAGTTTATGTTGGAATTATGGAGACAAAAAGGAAAGTATTGAAAGTGAAATGGCAGATGGAAGCTCACGGCAATAGAGGGGCTTTTTGTTTTGTTTCTTTTGTTTTGTTTTGATTATGGAAGAAAGGAAATGGTGGGGTCTAGAAAGGGATAGGTGGACGGCAATTAAGGAAGAGGGGGAGAAAAGAAAAACCAAAAGAAAAGGAAAGAAAAGCTATCATTAGGTGTTTAGATATTTTCTTTATGTATTAGTGTCGTTTGTTGACTTTTCAAATTGTTGACTTTAGGCAACATGTGTTGACTTGGTCAACCCTTTAACCTTGGTCAACATGTGTTGACTTGGTTAATTTTCCTTAAGCATATGTAATTTTGTACACATAATGTAGTAATTAAGGGAAATTAAGGAAATGCAGTATTTGGTGAATTAATTAGTAAAAATAGATGATGAGGTCCTACTTTAGGTATTTATAGCCTATATACATCATTTAGTAAACTACTTAGTGTAACTAGTATGAAAAGTACTAATTAAGGTATTAAGGTTCACTACATTTAGCCTAATCTTCAACTATACCCCTAACTCTATGTAATACTATCTTAATCATATACTTAAGAGATAAATGTAATCTATGATCCATGATCTTAGTTTCTAAAGGATTACTTAAGGATTCTAAACATATATACATGTTTGAAAGTCGTTTCTAACATTTCACTAATGATTTGGCAAAATATGAGGGTTATATTATCAATTAGGGTTTTAGGGTATATTATGATGAATTCATGCACATATGTCTTTAAGATGATCATTTTGGGGTTTCCATCACTTTTGAATGAAATCTTTAGCATTTAGATACATTTAAGGTAGAAAGTTTCTTACGCGATTGATTAATTTTTTTAGGGTTTTCACTTTCATTAGCCTTGTTAACTCTTAAATTGTCTAACATGATTGAGTCTATTTCAAAAGCTAGATCGAAAATTTTAGGGTTTTATAGGATTTATTAGAAATTCTTGATTAAATTGATTAGTTAATGTGGGAGCGGTGTTAATTAGATTAATTAGAAATTATCCAAGGATTAATGCAACATTTTGAGTTAATTATTCGCTAAGACATTAGGGATAATTGATTTAGAGCATTAGTCAATCATAGCATCGGGAGATATATGATTGTAATTTAGAGTCCACTATTAATTAGAGATGTGGGAGCTGACTAATTAATTGGAGGTTTAAATCCTTAATTTTAAGGCATGATAATTTCACTTCAATGACCTTATAGCTATTAATCTATATAACATGATGATAATTTGATTTGCATAACTAGGGTGGATTTTGTTTTTCCCACATTCTCAATTGATTGCATAGTTTTAAATATTTTATCGTAATTTTCTCTTTGATAGTTTTAAGGTAATTAGAAATTAGTTAATTCATAATTTAATTTTGATTGCCTAAATATTGATAAGAACTATCATAGAATTAGTACTTTTTTAATCCTCAAGAGATCGATAACCTTACTTACTCTTTATTACTTAATTCCGACCTAGTATATTTGCTGGAGTATTTGGGATTTATTTTTATATATAGTTTAAGCAGATCAAGTTTTTTGGTGTCGTTGCTGGGGATTGGAAATATTTAAAATTTTAGTTTTGTTGGTAATTTAGGCACACTTGATGACATGTGTTATTTCTTGTTCTCTTTGTAGGTGTTTTATGCATAAGAGTAGAAGTGCTAAAATTCTACCACTAGATTCTAAAATAGAGTGTACTTTGCATCAATTGAGGTGAGAGAACAGAAGAAGGAGAAAAGAGATGATGCTCAATGATGATAATAATTAGATATAGGGAGTCCCATGAGCAGTTCAAGACTATATAATACCTATTGTTATGGGTTCTACTATAAGAAGGCCTACCATATAGGCCAACAACTTTGAGTTGAAATCATCCTTCATTTAGATGGTTCAAACAAATCAATTTAGTGGATATCCAAATGAGAGTTCTAATGAGCATATTGCAGGATTTCTCTAATACTACAATATAGTGAAGATAAAAAACATTATAGATGAGGTTATTAGATTACAACTTTTACCCTTTTCATTGAGGGATAAAGTTAGAGCTTGGTTCCATTCGTTGCTATAAAAGTCTATTACCACTTGGGTTAACTTGTCATCGAAGTTTCTAAGGAGATTTTTCCTACCATCTAAGACTGCAAAACTGAGGAACAGCATCACCAACTTTACCAAATTTAGTGGTGAGTCACTTTATGAGGCATGGGAGAGATTTAAGGAAGTGATCAGAAAATGCCTACATCATGGCTTGCCAGACAATCTCTTAATCGAGATCTTCTATCTTAGTTTGGATGAGACATTAAGGTCCTTAGTAGATGCTGCAATTGGAAGTGCTTTAATGGGTAAGACCTATCATAAAGCAAGTGCATCGATAGAAGAGATGGCCTTTAGTGCACATAATTGGCAAAACAAGAGAAGTAAGTCAAGAGTGGCATTGGTAAATGACAATGACACTATGTCTCAATTAACAGCTCAGATCTTAGCCCTCATTACCTAGGTGAGTAAACTCACCTTAGCACAGTCTTTTCATGCTAATCTTATTACTTTTTGTGAGTTATGTTTAGGACTACATTTGACTCTTGAGTGCTTATCTAGGAGTCCTTCAGCTTCAACTAGTAGAGAGTAGATGAACTTTGTCAACAATTTCTAATGAGATAATTAAGGTCCATATTCGAATACTTACAATCTAGGGTAGCATAATCATCTAAATTTCTCATAGAGAAATGAGAATAATGCATTTAAACCACTACTTAGTTTCCAGAAGTAGAGTCCTACTCAGAATGCTCTACCTCTGCAAAATTAGTCTAGAATGGAAGAGCTCTTGTTAAGTTATATGTAAAAGACTGACACCATGTTATAGAATCAATAGGCCATTATTTTAAATTTAGAGAATCAGATTAGTCAGATGTCTTAACAGTTGAGCAATAGACCATCAGGGTCTTTACCTAGCAATATTGAAGAGAATCCCAAAGGTGTCAATGCTATTATGTTGAGGAGTGGAAAGGAAGTTGAAATAGTTGATAGACGAGTTGAAGAAAAGGAGGAGAATCCAAAGAAAGGAAAAGGGAAGCAGGTGATAGAGGAACCAAAGCAAAACTCACCAGAAGTGAAATGGTATGTTCCTCCTATCCCTTTCCCAAGAAGATTGAAGCAACAGTAGCTAGATGCCCAATTTGCTAAATTCTTGGATGTTTTCAAGAAGCTATAGATTGATATTCCTTTTGTAGAGGAACTTCAGTAGATGCCTTCCTATGCTAGATTCATGAAGGACTTGCTCACCAAGAAGAGAAAGATTGATGGGAATAAACCTATGATGCTTACTGGGGAGTGCTCTATGATCTCCTAGAAAAATTTATCCAGCCTGTTAAGAAAACAAAGAGATTAGGAGAGTTTGACTGTTCTTTGCATTATAGGAAATTTTCATTTTGATAAAGTTCTTATTGATTTTGATGTAAGTATTAATTTAATGCCTTTGTCTATTTTTAAGAAGTTGGGACTTGGAGATTGCAATTAGACCCATGTTACCTTGCAATTTGCTGAATGGAGTGTCAAATACCCAAGGGGTATTGTAGAGAATGTCCTAGTAAAGATAGACAAATTTATCTTTCTAGTTGACTTTATAGCCCTAGAAATGGAGGAGGATAGAGAGGTACCCATGATCCTTGGTAGACCATTTCTTGTAATAGGTAAGGTGTTGATAGACGTAGAATAGGGTAAGCTTACTTTAAGAGTTATGGATGATTAAGTAACTTTTAATGTTTATGAAGCCATAAAACAATTTGATGGTTGCAAATCCTGTTACTCTATTCATATTATTGATGAGATTACCTATGAGTCCGTAGAAGAGAAAGCAAGATTGGATACCATAGAATCAGTTCTTAAGGATCTAGATTATTGGAGCAATGATAACAAGCCTGAGGAAAAATGTAGGGAATAAGCATCAGAAATCAAAGCTCGATAGTATGAGGAGTTAAGAGCTAGTGATAAGAAGCCAGTCTCATCATTGATACAACCCCCGGTACTTGAACTTAAACCATTACCTAGTCATTTGAAATACTGTTATCTTAGAACAAATGATACTTTGCCAATAATCATCTCCTCTTCTTTGATAGGTGATCAAGAGCAACAGCTTCTAGGAGTTCTGAGAGAACATAAAGAAGCCATTAGGTAGACCATTGTTGATATCAAGGGGATCGGTCCCCTAAATTTGCACTCACAAGATATTGTTAGAGGTTAAGTGTAAACCCACAGTATAACCACAAAGATCACTTAACCTAACTCTTAAGGAAGTAGTGAAGAAAGAGGTGCTCACATTACTGGATGTAGGTATTATCTACCCTATCTTAAATAGTAAGTGGGTTAGTCTCGCTTAAGTTATCACGACCCAACAGTACCGTTGTCGTGGTAGGTTACCGTGTACCATATAAAGGTCTACTATCAACTTCTTTGCTGATCATAGGCCTTTTATACGACACATAACACTCCTTCCACTATACGTTACTACTAGGCCTATAGATTAGTAATATAGAGCTAAGATTAACTTTTTAAGACATACATTAATCAAGTAAATGTATAGACTTATTACGTTTTACACCAAAAGAATATTACAAACAAATGTAGTTCATAATAAGAACTGCATCAAAAACTATAAACTACACTATAAGTAAAATAAAAGTAAATAACTATCTACAAAAGCTTTTACAAAATCTCCTCTATGCTCCCTGATCGCTCCAACCCGTCTCTATACGAAACTCACCTTGGGCATGCCTCGGCTTGAATTAGCGAAGAGGTTTTCCTACAACAAAAGGAATCTATCGGGATATAAGCTTAAGCTTAGTGAGATAAATACCTTCGTCAAAATTATATGGTAGAAATTTATTAGAAGCACAATCATATAAATGCATGAACAATTGGTATGTTAAACAATGCATGCAATGACCTAAAAACTGCATATAACTCAAAATTACACCCCCTGAAGTCAGGGTTTAGAGATAATTAACTGGTCCAAACCAAAATCTGAATTCTAGACCTTAGGTTTTATTTCATTTGCACTATTGTGCTTAAGCCAAAACAAAACTATATATATATGTATATACTTTCTTTATCGAATAACAAATCATATTTTTAAAATCCCAAGTCTAGCAGTATGATGGTCTCCACAATCTACAAACACACACCCTAAGCAGAAGCTACAAGACACGGCCCCTCGTTGAAGGTTAGCATCTCCTGGTGCCTAGTAAACCCATCAGCTTAGTATAGAGACTCAATAAAATGATGACATAGCTAGTACCCAATCCTTGAGGAGGCTCTTCCCCTTGTAAGTCCTTTCCCATCTTCTGCATGAAGTGGTAGTCAGTGTTATCCAAATGTAATTATGGAGAATGCATGATTTATTTAATTTCTTAATCATATAAGGAGTTAATCCAGTTTTTCAAGGTAATCAAACAATTTCATTCCATATAACTGCATGTATAAATTATCACAAACAATTTCCTTTACTATATGATTAATAAGCCATAGCATTCAATCAAAATTTCATACACATACATTTCCCATATCCTATAAGCATCCAATTGATATGTATAAGTTTAGGTGCTTCTATTCTACAAGTAAACTCAAGTAAAGAGTAATCGGGGATTTACTCACTTTGCCATGGGGTCAGTCAAAGTAGTATGGGGGCAAATCGTCTCTGTACGCAGTATCTATTGGTCAACAAAATCATAATACTATAAGGGATTGAAATAAAAATTAGGAAAACTAAGTTAAAACCCCTTAAGTTATACTCTTGACTAGTTTTCGTATTTTTCTCAGTTTTACTCAAAAGTTCAATCACGCATAAATTTTTCATTTTAAATCCAATTTTTATGATCTTATAGTCAATCTTCATTGTTTTCAAGTGTACTTTAATGTGGTGAGGTTAGATTTTCGAGATGAGGCATGCAAATCTATCCATAGGTCAGAACAGTAGCGGTTCTCATGATTTGGAGTGTTTTTGGGCTTTGTTTGGTTAATAGGCTTTTTGGTAATTTAGGAAATCCTTTGGGCTTGTCCTTAAGATTTCATTTTAAGTTCAAAATATTCCTTAAGGTCAAATTTGCAACTTTGATTTACACTCCTAAGGCTAACAACCACTTCTTGGGCTCTTAAGTTGTTAAATGGGCTTGTTTTTTATCCAACTCAAATTTGGTCACTTTCTTAGGCTTAGGGAGTGTTTTGTGGGCTTCTTAGAAGTATTAAAACAACTCTTATTGATATATCAAGCTGCTAATCAGAAACTTAAGGGTGGTTCAAATTAACATTTGAGGCCCGTTTTGGAAGTTTTAAGCTCGGTTTTGAGTTTTAAGCTTAATATACTTATCATATTTGCCTTGGCTGGTCTTTTCACTTTGTTTACTTACTTTTATCAAATTTTTAAGTGTCTTTTAAGGATGTTTCAGATCTGGTCGGTTTGAGTATGAGGGCTTTCAACTTGGTTTTCCAACTTGTTTCATCATTTTCTTAAGTTTAGGTGTTAGATCATGAACTTAGGTTACTTATATTCAAATCTTAACTTGACTTCTTTTCCACGAGAGGATTAATTGGCTCATACTTTTCATGAAAATAGTACATCTCATACTTATTACAACTTCTATGTCATAGCTCATGTCTTACAAAGTTGGTTTTCTTATAAAACTTCATGTGATGGGTTTTTCCTTAACTTAAGTTTAGATTTGAGCATGATTAGCTTAATAGAAATGAAATCAACATCCAAATGACTTTTGAATCCTCATGTCCAGCATGTTCCTCTTCCATTCAAGTTCATGTTTCAAGATTTTCTCTTCTTAAAATCTTCCATTCAAAGTGTTAAACAAGTATCTCTACAAAATACTAACTTTACATGCTCATATTGCAACTTTATGTAAAGGTTTCATGAGTTTATTTCTTAGGGTGGTCCTTAATATTATACCAACTCATGATCATACTCATATCTTTAAGAAATCATAGCCTTCTAACATGAGCACTAACCTACTAACACAAGAAACACTTACTCATCCACAAAGCAAAAGTATGGTGGTTGTGCACAAAGGTTTCACTTATGCTCCTTATCTTACTTCCTCCTTTTGCACCTTTTTGAAACCCAAGTTATTGGATCCTTTGAAGTGGAGTTTGTGGAATATTCTAAGGGTCCTAAAGGAGATTGAAAGTTGGAAAAGAAAGACACAAGGAAAAAAAAAATTGAAAGTGTCGTGAGTGGAAGATTGAAGTGGCAGCAAAATGAGAGATTTTGTAGGGTAAGGTTGTTTCCTCTTTTGTGTTGGTTTCAAGTGAGAGAAAAAGGAAGTGAAAATGAAATGAAAATTGAGAGAAAATGATGCAAGAGTGGCCTGTTGGAATGGGAGTGAATGTGTGTTTAAAAAGCTTGATTTGGTTGTCTTGTAGCATATACAAAAGTCAACAATTGCAACTATTGATGATGTAAGCATTAAGAGATGAATAGTGGAGTGTAAGATGAAGTGATTGATGGATGGAAAACAAGAGTATAGGCCCCCTTTCTCACTTGTTCAAACTGGCCATGGGGTGTCCTTTGGGGCTTGGAATTGTCTTACCTTATTTAATAAAGTTAAGCATGTGAAATCTTGTGAAAATTTGTCCATATATAGTATAAATGAAGGGGTGATAAGGAAAATATCTTATCACTAGATTTTGATAAGTTATCAATTGATAAATGATTCCAACTTTCAATTCTAAATTTCAATTGATAAGTTATCTAAGGTGATTGGTTGGTCTACTTATCTATATGTGAGGCTTAGGCATGAAGATAAGGGCAAAGTCTTATAGGAAATTATTTTAGGATTTTCTTGCATTATTTTGTAAATTATGATTCGATTCTTATAAAATTAAGAAATTTTCTAAATTTGAATGAAATTATTTAAATAAAATTATTGATTAGTTGCTTAGGGTTAAAAGTCCTCAATTGTTTTAGGGTTTAGGGTTTTTAGTGACTTTAGAGTTTGTAGTTTTCAAGTTCGGGTTTTATCGATAATAGGCTTTTGAATTAGAAAAATAAATTCATTTCTAAATGTAAACTTGAGTTTTTTGTTTAGTTGATCCTTGGGAATGTTCAGAAAGTATTCTTAGTCAAATCATA
The DNA here is from genome assembly GCA_024138015.1 of Lumnitzera littorea. Classification (NCBI taxonomy): domain Eukaryota; kingdom Viridiplantae; phylum Streptophyta; class Magnoliopsida; order Myrtales; family Combretaceae; genus Lumnitzera; species Lumnitzera littorea. The sequence goes on from JAMXBB010000010.1 coordinate 57,612,885, forward strand.
GGCTTGCTAAAAGTAGGGTTTGCACAAGTAGTGCCAAAAAAAGGTAGTATGACTATGCTTAAAAACGAGGCTAATGTAGAAAACTGAATGATGTCACCTGTAAAGACCACTTCCCCCCTCCCTTTCATAAATCAGATGTTAGAAAAACTTTTAGGACATAATTATTGTTTTTTAGATGGTTATTCTAGTTATAACTAAATTCATATAGCACCCAAGGACCAAGAGAAAACCACCTTTACATGTCCTTATGGCACTTTTGCCTTTAGAAGAATGCCCTTTGGTCTTTGTAATGCACCTGCTACTTTTTAAAGATGCGTGAAGTCTATATTTTCTGATATGTTACAAGATTTCATTGAAATATTTATGGATGACTTCTCGGTCTTTGTGAAGTCATTTGATTCATGTCTGACTAATTTAGGCTATGTGCTTAAAAGGTGCAAGGAAACTAATCTACTTTTAAATTGGTAAAAATGATATTTTGTGGTATGAGAAGGAATAGTCTTAGGTCACAAAGTGTTGAAAAAGGGGATTGAAGTTGATAGGGCAAAAGTGGAGATAATAGAGAAGTTGCCACCACCCACTTTAGTCAAGGGAGTTAGGAGCTTCCTAGGGCATGTTGGCTTCTACAGGAAATTTATCAAGAATTTCTCTAAAATCTCTAAACCTTTATGTAATTTACTTGAAAAAGATTTTGCCTTTATTTTTTATGACAATTGTTTACAAGCATTTAATCTATTGAAGGAGAAGCTTATTTCGACTCCAGTGATTGTTGCACTTGATTGGGAGCTTCCTTTTGAGTTGATGTGTGATGCTAGTGATTATGCTGTAAGAGTAGTACTCGATTAGAGGAGAGGTAAGCTATTTCATGTCATATACTATGTTAGTAAAACCTTGAATCAGGCCTAGAGAAACTATGCCACAATAGAAAAAGAGCTTTCAGCGGTTATATTTGCATGTGACAAGTTTAGGCTTTATCTAATAGGTTCTAAGATAATAGTATATACAGAATATGCTGCTCTAAAATATTTGTTTACTATAGCTGATGCTAAACTTAAGTTAATTCGTTGGATCTTACTACTGCAAGAATTTAACCTTGAAATGAAAGATAAAAAGGGATCTAAAAACGTGATTGCTGATCATTTATTTTGTTTAGAATTTGATTGTTTAAAGCTACCCATTAACGAAAAGTTCCCTGATGAACAATTGTATACAATAGAGATCTAAGGATTACCTTAGTATGTTGATATAGTTAATTACCTGGTTAGTAAAATCATACCATATAGTTTCTCATTTAAAAAGAAAAAGAATTTTTTACATGATGTGAAATTTTATTTTTAGGATAAACCGTATCTGTTTAAAAGTTATGATGACTAGGTAATTAGACGTTGTGTGCCTAAAACAAAATAACTTAGCATAATTCAGCATTGTCATTCTAAAAAAGTAGGAGGCCATTTTAGTGTGGAAAGAACTGCATCTAAGATTTTATAATGTGGATTTTACAGGCCCAATTTGTTTAGTGATTGTAGGAATTATATTATGTCTTGTGCTCAATGCTAAAGGACCAAAAATATTTCAAGGAGATATGAATTACCACAAAATAGCATTCTAGTAATTGAGCTTTTTAATGTATGGGGAATAGACTTCATGGGTCCTTTTTCCTTATCTTTTTCAAACAAATATATATTTTTGGCTGTAGATTATGTATTGAAATAGGTAGAAGCAGTTGCTCTATAAACTAATGATGCCAGGGTTGTAATTAAATTTTTCAAAAAGAACATATTTTCCAGATTTGGGGTACCTAGAGCTATTATAAGTGATAGGGGATCGAATTTTTACAATTTGCAGTTTGAAAAATTGTTACCAAAATACGAAGTCACTTATAAAATTGCCACCCTGTATCATCTACAAACATGAGGACAAGTTGAGGTGTTCAATAGGGAAATAAAGCGTATCTTAAAGAAGATTGTCAATGCATCTAGGAGAGATTGGTCTTCAAAACTTGATGATGCATTGTAGGCTTATAGAACAACTTTTAAAACCCTTATAGGAATGTCTCCATACAAATTTTTCTTTGGAAAATCATGTCACCTACTTGTAGAGCTTGAGCACAAAGCATATTGGGCCATAAAATACGTTAACTTTGGTTTATAAGTTGTAGGTGAAAAGCAATTGTTCTAATTGAACTAGTTGGATGAGATTAGAGAAGAAGCATATAAAAATGCTGGGATATATAAGGAGAGAGTCAAATGATGTCATGATAGGAATATTTAATAGCGAAGTTTGTACCTAGTTAAAAAGTTTTATTATATAAATCTCAACTGAAGTTATTCCTAGGTAAGTTAAAATCTCAATGGTATAAGCCATTTAAAATAGCTAATATTTTTCCTTATGGTATAGTTGAGTTAAAAGCAAGAGACAATTGCACTTTCAAGGTAAATGGTCACTTTCTTAAACACTATTTTGAAGGGGAAAATATGGATAGTGACGCCATTATTGTAGTAAGCGTAAACCCATAGTAAGGACTGGAAAAGTCGAGTTAGTAACTATAAACTAAGTGCTTCATAGAAGGCAACCCATGTCTAACTAAATTAATTTTTTTTATTTTTACTTTTATTTTTATTTCTAATCATGAAAAAAAAATTAAAGGCTGGCCTTTAGAAAAAAAAAAAACACTCGTACCTTTGAGTAAACTTTTGTCCTATATTTGCTCTTTCGTGTTTCTCCGTGTTTGTAGAGACAAGTCTGATCTGAAATGCATGCTCTTCTTAATGATATCATAATTGGACTTCTCCTTATTGTTGAAAATTGAAACTAGGGAAGTACCAGCTTTTCATTTTATGTGAATTTTTATTTTATTCTTTTTCATATTATAGATTGAATTGGAGACAGTATGGACATTATCTATTCTAAAGTGGAGGCAAGGAAATATAGGAAATGAATTTTGAATTGAGTTGAATATCATGACAATTGATATCGGTTTTTGTTTATAAATGGTTATACTTTCCTATGAGCTTGAACTTTATTTGTTCTTAAGAATTTGGCAATTTTTAGGCCAATTTTTTTAAAATTTTGAATTTCGTGTTTAGAATCTAGAGATTATACAAAGAAAATTGTTGATAGCATCTGATTGTGATTTTCTTGAATAATTGACTCACAAAGGTGCCCTGCTCACCATTGTTGTGATTTTTGTATTTAGTTAAAACTAATTAGTCAAATCTTTAAGAACCTAATTTGCCTAGTTTTAGCCGTAGAATTTGAAGTTTAACAGTCGATCAAGTCCTTAAGTGAAAAGAAAACAGGTTCACTTCTATGTAAGGTTAGTTAGTGTACATTCTTTTTAATTGTTCTAATGGCACTTTAACACTTGGTGAAAGAGGTAAGTGAAGCTTTATACTTAGTGATTCCTATATAAGAAGTTTGAAAAATTTTAGTGAGCATTCACGAAGTTATGAAATTAAAGCCTTTACTCAAATAACTTAAGAAATTGAGTTAAGAGTATCCTAACTTGAATGTTAGAGTAAGGAAGAGTTTGTAGTGGTCCCTTTAAAACCTGGTCAATTGGGTGATGAGACCAGGATATGTCGACTCAACGCACTCACTATAACGAGAAGGGTAAAAAGGGAAAGTTTAGTATCTAAACTATAAAGAAAAGGAAAGGATAAAAAAAATGGAAATGAAACATGAAAACTTTGAATGCATTCAAGAAATGAATTAATGCTTATAATAAAAAAGGAAGAAAACCTAAGGATAAAGTAGATGCCATATGCTTTCACTACTTTGTCAAATTGTTTGTTGGGATAATTAGAGGGATAACATGACTGCTAATAGCTATAAAGTTGAAATGCGTATTTTTCCCTATAGGACTGAGTATCTACTTTTGAAATAGAAATCTTAGGTTGAACGTTTGGATTAAAATTTGTTTTCTCTAGAGTGGTTGATTAATTTCAATTGTAGTACTTTGATCACATATTTCGATTTGGTTCAAGTAGTAAGCATTATAAATTAGTGAGTTTAAAAGTGTGAAATATCAGATGCTTAACTTTGCAATTGGAAAATTTGTATTTTCAATGATAGATTTCTTTAGTTCTATTTATTTTGCTTGAGGACAAGCAAAAGTTCAAGTGTAGAGAGTTGATAAAGGTATATTTTACTCATATTTTAGTGTGCGAATTTAGTTGAATTATCATTGATTTTATAGGAATAATTAAGAAATGGTATTTAAGTATTTTCATTTGGATATTTCAGGTCTTGGAGGATTTAGAGTGGAAATACAATCAATTTGGAGGAGTTTTATGCAAACAAACGAAGCCCGAATTAATCTACGACACTTTAGAATTGAAGGCAACTGGCCGTGGAGGCTGACCTACACTCTACACCAGTGGCTTTTTCATCTTCTTTAGAGTCAGAGAGTCTTAGAAGCAGTTAGGAGTTATTTTTTAGGAGTTTTTCTTTCGAAATTTGTAGATCATTGAGAAGACTTCGCTTTTGTTGTATAGATCATCCTTGGAGTTGCAATTGAAGTTTATTCATCATAATTATAGAATTAGTGATCTCTATTCTATTTATCTTTATGCAATTCTATGATTTGTTTTTATTTTTAATTATGAACTTCTTTGCAAATTCTATTATTATATGTACTTTTGTTTTAATTTCCATGGCTGGCTAAGTTTAATTTATAGGAAATTGATGAAACCCTAGGTAGCTAAGATGATAATTGTATTCATATTATAGGGTTAATAGATGTATGTGTTGTTAGTGAATTTTGGGATGAGGAAAAATCCTATAAAAGAGAGTGAAATGCTTGGTATTGAGGCCAGTCCGGTATGGCCCCTCTGATGCCTATGTTAGTAAGGTGACTTAGTATAGTACGTATGTGAAAAACAAGTATCAGAGAGCCTTTACAAAGTTTCTTTCCAGTATTTATAGATGGTTGTAGTATCTAAGGTAGTTGTTGAGATAACTGTTAAGATATGTAGAAGCTTCTTGACTTGACATCTCTCCTAATATGTAGGGATAGTAAGCAATTGTGTAATATAATTGTGCTTATGATAATTGTTTGCGCTATAGATTTGGCATAAATGCCATGTCATTTATCTAATGTGAATGCTGAGAGAGACAATTACCTAGCATCTCGGCTGATGAAAGGACAAGTGTCAAATAAGTGAAAACTAACTATCAACATTTACCCCCCAACTCCTGTGTTCGAGTAGTCGATAAAGGGAGTTACATATATATATATATATATATATTGTACTAAAGGCTAAGTGGGGGAGAGATTATTTAGATTTATGCCGAATAATATGGGAAGTAGGACGGATCACATTCTAGTAGAAAGGTCACCATTTTTAAACTCATGCCTGTTCGAGAAACATAGAAATTAGAGGTATGACATCTGTTGCTTAGGTCATCATTTTGTAATAGGCCTAATAACTGTCAGAGAGTTTTCAACCATCAGATTTCTATCACGAAACATGCATTAGTGATTTGTGGGATTACCATATCAGCGCATCATTATTGTTAGAAGAAGATTTGCAATTACAAGGATGAATCATCCTTATATAAAGTTATATTGACAATCAGAATTGCCCTCCCTAGTTGCATCTTAAACTTTCATTCATTTCCTCATCTTCAACTTAAATTCTTTGATTTGTGTTGTATCATTTCATATAACCATTCAGGTATGGTTTGTAAAGTTGCTTATCGACTTGTGCTTTTTGATTTCGAGGTAACAGAGATTGAGGCCACTTCCCTTCCCCCCCAAATAAGGAGTAAGGTAGCTTGTTCTTCTGGTGGTTTGGCTGATAACATGGAGAAAAGGCGATATAAACTTACTTAGATCAACAAGCTCTTTGTAGTTAATTATCCTAATGATAAGGAAAGGAGGTCCTTAGTAAGACGTCTGTTTAACACGATAGCCTATTTTTGTGATTCTTTAGATGGAACTGCTAGTTCCATCAATAGAGTTCTTGTCAGAAAATATAATCAGTATTGGCAAGATTTTCCCGGAACATGGAACTTGAGGAGGCTAAGAGATAGGGAGAGGGTATGCGTCCTTAAGGAGCACGAGTTCCATATATACCTTAAATATTTGGATTTTAGGTTGTGCTTTCCTTTTTCAACTTTTGTTGAGGCCTTTTTCAATTATTTCAGAGTTGCACTAAGTATGTTCTCACCCAACACATACTAGCTTCTGGTGGCCTTTGAGATGGTCTACGAAGAAGTCGAAGTCAAGGCTATGCTTCAGCTATTTTAGTATTTCTTCACTATTCAAAGACAACCTGATGGGTGGTACTTTGCTGTTGTGAAGCATGGTTGTAAGTTCATTGATGGGTTAGAGTCTAAGATTCATAAGTGGCATGATAAGTTTGTGTCAATAGTATTTGACGAAGACTTGGACTTTTGGACCCAATAGACTGAGTTGATACATAAAAGAGACATAGATCTAATGTCGAATGATATAGTAGTAGTAAAGAAAATTCAAGAGAGAAGGAAAAACAAAATGCTCTTCTAAGACATCGAGAGAATTATACGGCGTTATAAAAATGGAGAACCAATATTTTCTAAAAAAGAAGGTACGCTAATATGTTACTGCCGTACCAAGTATAGCCGCGAGGAAAGTTGTTCAGGAGACTTAGGGGGAGAATAGTAAACTTTGAGCCTTACTTGGCATGGGAAATGTAAGTTCATATTTTTCCCATGTTTATATTAATTGGTTTACTCATATCATAGATATGGATGCTAGAGAGGTGAATCTAGCAAAGCTACTAGCTTAAGCCAAGGCAAAAAAATCCAAGGCTGATAAGAGGGTGACCACCTCAGTAGCTACTACTCGGCTTGCTGTCGTAAAGAAACCAACAAAGGAAGCTGCAGCGAAGTAGATGGCTACATAGAAGATCTTTCATCCTGTTAACAGGTTGAAGGAGAATGAGAAAACACAGTCGACCAAGGTTGTTCATTCTTAAGAGCCTCAGATCGTGATTATTTAAACTTCTATCGAGATGAAGGATGGCGAGTGTCGAGAGACATACCCTGGTAAGGAGGATGAAAATGCTATTGCCGCAAGAAGGAACTCGCCAGCCAACAACCTATCAAGAAGTCTAAAGGCATGGACGAAAGGGTGAAGGAGACAATGTATTTTAAAGCTCTTGACATTAGTAGCGTTGAATTCATCCTTAACAAAGAGGTTAGCGAGTGCTTAGACCTTTAATGTCATTTTGTGTTTATATTATACACCATAGGCACTGAGCTCTAAGGCATATTTCATCATCTTCCCTAAGGAGTTAAGCTATTACAATGCTTGCCGCGATGGTTGATCGGTGAGGATAATAATCTAGTGAGCTTAAAAATACGGCTTCAACTTTCTCATCGAGAGAACTACTGCTAAAACAAATTTTTCAATCTTTGTGTATCGAAGCTTTGGCCCTTGTAGAACATGACTCACGTAATAAATAGGTCGATGCTCTTTATTGTCAATTTGACCAATATAAAGGAAAGTGCTCAGCAGCTAACTAATAGATACAATTATAAATTTTCTCCTGGAATGGGTGTCGAGAGTATTGGGGGTGATGCAAGAAATTCCTTGAGCTCATTGAAAGCTCTTTCGCAATCTTCGATCCAATTGAATTCCTTTAGATTCTTCAAAATTTTAAAGAATTCTATGCACTTATCTGTACTTTTCGACATGAATCTATTGAGGGCAGCAATTTGCCCGGTGAGTTCCTGTACCTCCTTGACCGTATAAGGTGATTTCATATTTCTTATGGCTTTAATCTTTTTTGGATTGGCCTTGATGCTACATCATGTAACCTTATATTCAAGAAATTTTCCTAATGTTGCACCAAAGACACACTTCTATGGGTTAAGTTTCATGTTGTAACTCCTCAACGTGGTAAACATTTCCTCCAAATCAATGAAATGCTGATCTTCCTTCATGCTCTTCACAATCATGTCATCTACATATACTTCAACATTCTTATGGATCTTGGATTTAAACATCTTTGTTACTAGTCTCTAGTATGTGGTACTAGCATTCTTCATTCCAAAGGGCATCACCGTATAACAGTATGTTCGAAAATTGGTAATGAAAGATGTGTGGACTTCATTAGCCTTGTCCATCTTGATTTGATTGTAACTAGAGAAAGCGTCCATAAAAGAAAGTAACGCATGTCTTACGATTGTGTCTACCATCTGATTGATTTTTGGCGGTGGGAAACAATTCTTAGGATAGGCCTTATTAAGATCCATGAAGTCTATGTAAATTCGCCACTTGCTGTTAGACTTCTTGACTAACACACAATTTGCTAACTAAGTTGGATAAGGCTTTTCCCAATGAATCTTGCCTTCAATAATTTTTGGACCTTTTCTTCTATTGCAACTTATCTCTCTAGTGTAAAATGTCTCTTTTTCTATTGGACCACTTTTACATTCGAGTCAATCTGGAGCTTATGTATCATAATGTCTCTCAGAATACCTGGCATGTCAGAAGGTGACCATGCAAATAGGTTAGCATTGGCTTGCAGAAAGTCAATCAAACTTTGTCGGACATATGTTGACATGGGTTTTCCTATCCTTGTTCTCTTCTTGGGATCATTTCCCAAAGGAATTTCCTCTGTATTATTCTCAGCATTCTCTATGCCGACTAACTTACCTTCTAGATAGGTTTCAACTTGAAATAATTCCTCTCATCTCAAATATATATGGACTGTACTAATTACTCATCCCTTTTGCACACACTGACCTTCGTGAGAGTAGAAAACTTGGCCTTTAGGTGTGCCATTGATGGGACAATACCAAATAAATGTTGGCATGGCCATCCTATTATCATGTTGTAAGGGGACCAACATTTGATGACGAGAAAATCCACTTTGTCCTCTGCAACATGCTTGTTATCCCCGATCTATATTAGTAAAGAGATAAATCTAGCTTCTTGGACGAGTTAATTATTGAAGGCATAGCGGTCATACTTGTAAGACCGCAGCTATGTTTTGATCTTAGGCCTCATTTAATCGAAGGCATGCTGAAAAATGATATTGGCCGAATTTCTTGTGTTAACAAGAATATTTTTTACTTCAAAGTTGGCGACTCTTGCATTGATGATAAGTGCATCATCGTGTGACCTCTGGATACCCTCAAAATCTTCTTCTCAGAAAGATATTGTATTGTCAATCCCGATCTTCTATCTATGAATATTGCAAATGTAATTCTTGGCATTAATCAAGTTCAAAGAACTTAATTAGCTTATATTAAGTCCATCAATAATGGTATTAATTACTCCATTGGGTGCTCTGGTGGTATTAACATCCCTTGCATCTCTCATGGCTATTGTTAGTTGAGTGTCATCCTCTTGTTCCTCTCTTCTCCTCTGAGATTGTCTTTCAATTCTTTTGGCATCATGCGCTAAAAATTTTCACAAGTACCTACATTGTATTGCATCTTCAATTACATTCTTGAGTTGAATGCACTCATTTGTATTGTAACTCTTGTCACGGTGGAAATCACAATACTTGTTTGAATTTTTTCTAGAGGGATTCCCTCGCATTCTTTCTAGCCACTGGAGGACTCCTCTCTCCTTACATACCTCCATCAAAATATCCGAGATTAGACGATTGATAGGCATGTAGGATGAGAATGTTAGGATCCTCGATTTCTTTCTCTTAACATCTGAACTGTTGTTGTTATTCGTACCAAGTATATCCTTTGCATTTTTTCGTTTGTCATTCTTTCCATCTCTATTGCTTTCATCAGCCTCTCATCGTACCTTTATGTGGTCTTCCTATTGGATGTATGAGGTGGCTTTAGCCTTAAACTCAGCAAAAGTTTTTGGCTTATTCATTGTGAGAGACTTGAAAAAGTCTCCATGAGGCTTAACTCCGTCGATTACGGTGTTAAGAGCCACACTCATATCCGGTTCCTAGATTTGGACCATCTTGGCCATAAATCTAGCCAAATAGACCTCGATTGACTCATCGAACTTTTGTTTGATGGTGTTAAGGATTGAAGAGTCCTTAACAAGAAGTTTGCTATAGCCATACAACTTGGCCAGTGTATGGTAGTACTCCAAGTGGTCTTCAGGGTCCTTTGTCCTATCATATGTTTCGAACTAGGGTAGCTTAATGTGCCAAGGTATTACTTCTTCCAAAATCTCTAGGACGAAAGGACTTTTCTTGATTTGGAACCGTTTGGTCGCTGCAATAGGGGTGCTGACATGTGAGGGTCACGTATGATGCATGTGTTGCGGTTGCTTGCCCTTATCAATCTTCTTGAAAGTAGGAGTTGAGGGTCTGGTTAGAACCTTAGCTTACTTTTCTGGCAATTTAGATGAATAAATGGAATCGTCGGTATTGTTGGCATCATGATCGCCATGCTCTTTGTATTGATTTAGGTGGAAAGTTTTATGAAGAAGGTAAAAGATTTGTTCATGTTTTTTATTTAACTTGGAATTTTTTTTTGGCTAAATTGAGACAAAGTTGCTTGAGTCGAGCCAATTGTTGTTCATTAGCATGTTGACTTCCCCCTTTAGGGTGTTGGGAGGAATTACCAGCACCTACACTTTTGGTCAACCTCATTCTAGCCATGTGATCGTGTTTAGAGAGAAATAGATGGCGCCAAATGTTGTTAGTGAATTTTGGGATGAGGAAAAATCCTACAAAAGAAAGTGAAATGCTTGGTATTGGGGCCAGTCTAATGTGGCTACTCCGATGCATAATTTAGTAAGGTGACTTAGTATAGTAAGTATGTGAATAAGAAGTATTAGAGAGCCCTTACAGAGTTTCTTTTTGGTATTTATAGATGGTTATAGTATCTAAGGCAGTTGTTGAGATAACTGTTAAGAAACGTGGAAGCTTCTTGACTTAACATCTCCCTTAATATGTAGGGATAACAAGCGGTTATGTAATATAACTGTACTTATGATAACTGTTTATGCCATAGACTTAAATTCAAACCAAGAGCGCTTCTTTTACTTGACATAAATGATGTGTCATTTATCTAGTATGAATGCTGAGAAAGACGATTAATCGAAATCTTGGCTAACAAAAGAATGAGTGTCAGATGAGCGAAAACTAGCTATCAACAGTATGGATAATTCATGATTGCAATTTTTATGATTTCAATTATAATTCTCTATTGGTTATAATTATTAGAAACATTACTGATACGGGAGTTAATATAGGATTTGTTAGAAATTCTTGATTAAACTAATTAGCTAATGCGGGAGCAGCATTAATGTAAAGGTAATTCATGATTGTAATTTCTATGATTTCAATTATAATTCTCTATTAGTTATAATTGTTAGAAATACTATTGATATAGGGTTTGTTAGAAATTCTTGATTAAATTGATTAGCTAATGTAGGAGCAGTGTTAATTAGATTAATTACAAATTATCTAGGGATTAATGCAATGTTTCGAGTTAATTATTTGCTAAGACATTAGGGATAATTGATTTAGGGCATTAATCGATCATAGCATCAAGAGATGCAAGAGTTTAATAATTAATTAGAGGTTTAAATCCTTAATTTTAAGGCATGATAATTTTACTTGAATGACTATATAGCTATTAATCTATATAACATGATGATAATTTGATTTGCATAACTTGGGTGGATTCTGTTTTTCCCATTTTCTCAATTGATTGCATAGTTTTAAATATTTTATCATAATTTTCTTTTTGACAGTTTTAAGGTAATTAGAAATTAGTTAATTCACAATTCAATTTTGATTGCCTAAATATTAAGAAGAAATATCATAAGATTAGTACTTTCTTAGTCCTCGAAGGATTGACAACCTTACTCACTCTTTATTACTTGATTCTAGCCTAGTATACTTACTAGAGTATTCATGATTTATTTTTATGTATTGTTTAAATAGATCATGATGCATTTGGTGTCGACATTGGTGCTGTCCTTATGCAGGGGTACCGACCCATTGCTTACTTCAGTGAAAAACTGTAAGGTACTACCCTAAATTACTCAACTTACAACAAAGAGTTCTATGCCCTTGTTTGAATACTTTAAAACTAGTAGCATTATTTGATGCCAAGAGAATTCATCATCTATTCAAATCATGAATGTTTCAAACATCTTTGCAGGCAATAGAAGTTTTCTCAACGTTACACCAAATGAGTCAAGTCCTTGGAGGTCTCTTGTTATGTCATCAGATATAAGAAGGGGAGTACCAACACAATTGCTGATGCACTTTCTCGCTATCATACCCTCATGATAACATTGCAAGCTAAGGTATTTAGATTTTACACTTTACCTGATCAGTATGAGCATAACCTACATTTTGGACCCTTAGTGGCCAAGTATAGTGCTGGAGGAGCTATGGAAGGGTTCTACTTGAGTCTAGGGTTCTTGATGAAGGGTAAGTAGGTTTTCGTACTGAGTGGTTTGATAAGGGAGCTATTCATTCAAGAAGCTCATGTCGGGGGTTTAGTCGGCCATTTTGGGGAAAACAGGACGATTGAGATATTGAAGGAGCATTTTTACTGCCCTAGGATGATGAAGGATGTGCATCGAGTACTTGAGAGGTGTAAGGTATGTAAATATGTAAATGGGAAGAGAGAGCCCTATAGAGAATACATACCTTAAACACTAAGAAGACATAACTCAATCATGGTAGTAGTTGATTGGTTCAGTAAGATAAGCTACTTCATTCCCTACCATAGAACTAATGATACTTTATTTGTTGCTAACCTCTTTTTGCAGGAAATTATGTGACTACATAGAGTGCCGAGGAGTATTGTGTTCAACCATAACTCAAAGTTCATGAGCTTCTTTTAGAAAACCCTATGGAGGAAGCTTGACACTGAGCTCCTATTTAGTACTTCTTATCACCCCTAGATAGACAGCCAAATTGAAGTTGTGAACAGAACTGTTAGTAACCTCTTACGCACAACTATTGGGAAGAATTCTAATGATTGGATTTTATGCTTGCTTGTAATTGAATTTGCTTACAATAGCTTAACTAACAACTCAACTAGAATATCACCATTTGAGGTTATTCATAGACTTAACTCGAACCTACCCTTGGATTTAATTAACAATCTAACTACACAAGGGGAAAGTTAATCTAACCTACAATGTACTAAGGAATTCTAGAGGTTACATTGGAAGATTGTTGAGCAATTTGCCAAAACTGTGGCCCGATAGAAGGAAGCAAGAAGCCGTGGAAGGAGATGAGTTGTTTATACCCCTAGGGACCTTGTTTGGATTTATCTTAGCAAGGAACACTTCCCCAATAAGAGGACGAGCAAACTATCTCCCAAAACAAATGGACCTTATAGGATCCTTAGGTGCATTAATGATAATACCTATGAGGTTGAACAACTCGAGGGTTTAGGCATGTCTACCACGTTCAACGTCGTCGATCTGACTCCTTATATGCCCAATGATGACAAGGATCATGATTTTAGGACAAATCTCTAATAACCCCAAGTAGTTGATGGGTTACTGACTATTGGCCCAATTACTCGCGCATGCCTTAGAAGCCTCAAGTCCCTCACCTGAAGGATTCTTTCTCAAAAACTCGTCGATGATGAGAAACAGTATGCTAAAGGAGGATGGCAAAATCCCTTAGGACCTCTAGGTGGTTATACTATGCTTTGTTCATTATGTTGTACTAATGCCGACCTTCCCTTAGCCAAGAGCTCTGTATTGAGTGATTGACTTTCAACTACCAAGAGTCTTCTGCAAAGTAAATTAGCTTACTCCTGGCTAAGTACTCCTCTTCTCGCCTCCTTCCAACTCTTATGGCATTCTTTCATTTCTTGGCCTCCTTATAACTATAACACCTTGATTTGTCTTGCTTACTGTGCTTAGAGAACCCTTATATGGATCCAATTTGTACTACCACATATCCTCTTCATCTAACATTGTACTATTTTTCCCTTTTTGTCTTTTGTCCTTTTTACCCCTTTTCATATGTACAAGGAGTCCTTTTTTTGTATATACCTTCTTGTAATTTCTTTATTTGTAATGTTGCCCTACGGACTTACTATAAATAGTCCCTTCCCCTTGTAAGTTGGAATCATCTAACTTTACACATAAGTATTGAATATACTATTCTTATGAGACAACCTTCTCTAAGTTCACTTTCATATACCCTTATCTAATCTTGTCGAATAGCTTAGGATTAGTAGTGGGTGAACCTTGGCATTAACTTATGCGTTGTATCAAGTGAAGTGTTAAGTCGTGTTGTGTTCGTTGGTGTATCATATCCTCCAAGCAACTCTACGTTAGCTACCTTACCTTGTTCGTAGACTTACTCATTCTATTTTCTTCGATATCATGAAGGACCTATTGGTTCAGATTTGCAATGGTAAGTCCTAGTGATAACTGAGCTCTTAGGTGCATCACTATTGAACACTAGGAGAAGTATGGCACCTTTGATATTAGTAGCTTTTCCCTATTGCATCTATTAGTTGCCTTATCATATCACCCAAAACCTTTAGAGAATGAACCTTTTGATTACTTTTCAAGTAATAAAGATGGTAAGTTGATGGTTAAAGGATCAAGAGTGTTAGAAAGTCTAGAGGATCCTATCGATCATGAATATGAAGCAAAGTGTTTTGACGATGAAGAGGGATTAAAGAAAACCTTAGATGTAACCTTTAGTTCCCACAATCAAGAAGTACTTCATGTAGTGAGCGAAGAGTGTCAAGGTTTTTTAACACCATAGGAGGACATTAGAAAGGTTGACTTAGATTTCATTGTAATTTATTTAGAGTCCTCTCTATTTTCTAGCGATGAGATTTTTGTAGGAGAAGAAGAATTTGAGAAAAAAGTGCCTTAAGTTTTAGGGGTATGTAGTTAAGTTTGAAGAGGCACCAATTATAAAAACTTCTCATCATGTGGAACTCATTTTTGACAGTTTAGGGGAATTGTGCTACATTTGAGTGATTCTCTATTAAGAAAGGAGTCTTCCCCTTTTCTTTTAGAGTTGTGGGAATAGGATACTTTCCCATGAGACCTTAGTGGAGGCAAACCGAGCTTTGATTTTTTCTTTTATTTTTTTTGTTTTTCTTTTATGCTTTTACTTTTGCTTTATTTTTGTTTTGTTTGTGTTTTATAAGGCCTTTTATTGAAGTAGATGGAATCATGTAATATGGCATAGAAGGTTTCAATGTCCAAGTGCTTAAATTAGGGAAGTTTCAACTTTTCTTTTATTTTTTATTTTTCCTTCTTTCCCTTTCTGTGCTTCGATTTTTAATTGAGGACAATGTACAAGATTAGTATGGGGGAAGGCTAGGAGTAGGACATTGAAATAAGAGACTGAAAAAAAAATTGTAAAAGCATGTGATCCGATTTGATTATATTCCCACATTTAAATTTTTTAAAGTTTTAAAAATTTATTTATTATTATTTCTTAGGAGACTAATTTCTTACATTTAACCCAATTGTTTTGGTTAACTTGCAAGAATTTGAGAAATTGACAACTTCCATGTAAGTTGAATTGAATGTGACTAATACTTGATCTTTGATGAGTGAATTACACAATGCTAGAGTTAATTAGTGGAATGTATGTGGAGTAGAGCAACATCACTAGTTAGGAACTAGTCATGACTATTTTTGAGCTTGCTTTGATGTATACTTTTCTCTTGGAAATTTTTAAAGCATTATAATTCCTAGTAAATAAGTAATTGAATTTTTTTTTTTTTTTGAGAAATCCTTGTAAAATCAAATTAGTTGGAGGCTAAAAAAAAAAGGAAAGAAGAAAGAAAATGGGATGAAATGAAATGAAGTGATCATGTTGGTAAGGATCGGCTTTAGTCCTTTAGAAGAGTAAGGTTCTTTCCTGCTATTGATATGAGGTTAAGTTGGTATGAGTTCGCCTTAGTCTATTAGAAGAGTAAGGTTTGAATTCTACTGCCAATAGACTCCATATAAATGAATTGTATGTGAATGAATTAAATCGAAGTGAATCAAGGCCTTCTAATGAAGATATATACTAGGGGAGTGATAAAAAGATAAAAGGATGTAACTTATGTGTTATTCGTGGATTTTGGTTGTTGGAATTATCCTGCAATGAAAGGAAAAGCTTTTGGTACCGAAGTTAGTTTGGTGTGGCTACTCCGATGCCTAAGTTTGTAAATGTGAGTAGGGAAAGTTAAGAGTAGTGAAGAGTTATTAGATGCCCTTATAGTATTTCTTTCCCATATTTATAGGCAAATGTCATGTCTGAAGTAGTAGTTATCGGAATAATTATCAAGATACATGGAAGCCTCTTGATTAGACACATTCCTTAAAATGTAGGGAAAGTAGGTAGTTATGTAATATAACCGTACCAATGATAACCGTTCACACCACTTTGGTTGAATTCAAATTAGGAACAAAACTCTATTACTTGGCGAGATGCTGAGTATGTAGGCCTATTGGTTGACGAATGGATGAGTGAGTGAAACTGACTATCAATGTTTGGTAAGTTGAGTGAACGAAAACTAACTATCAACATTTGCCCCCTAACTCCCGCATTTAAGTATTTGGCTAAGGGAGTAAACATCTTGATGTTCTGTAGGGTTGAGTAGGGAATAATTTCGTAAATGCTAAGTAATAAAAAAAGTTCTTTGATTTCCGAGAGACGGAATGTGTCTTATACGAAAGGTTGCAACTTTCAATTTTCTTGCCTATCAGAAGTTCAAGTGGTAGTATGAATGATAACTATCACAATAGCCATAATTATACCATAAGCCATAATAACTGTCAGAGCCTTGACAACCATTAAATCTCTATCTCAAGACATGCGTCAGTAATCCATGCCATCTTCTAAATAGCACATCATTTCCAACAAGTATTTAAGAGTTTTTTTATGGCAAAATTAGACTTTACAATCACATTCATAAACTTTCTCTTACTTTCGATGTTTCATCTTCGACTTCAAACTCTTCAAACCTTTTGAATTTATAACTAATCAAGTATGGTTCACAACGTAATTCATCAACTTATCCTTTTAGATTTTGAAGCATCAAAGATTGAGGCCACTTCTCTCTCTCTCCCCCCCAAAAAAAGGAGCGAAACAGCGTATTCCATGGGTAGGTAGATTGAGAGCATGGTAGAGTGGTAGGACAAACTCGCCTAAATCAATTCTCTTGCAGTAGATACTTACCTAAATGATAAGAAGGGAAGATTTATGGTTAGGTATCTGTACAATAATATAGTCTACTTTCGTAATTCACTAGACAGAGTAGTCAATGCCATCGATAGGGTCCTTGTTTCAAAATATGACAAGTAATGGCGATCTTCCAAGGGCATCTAATCTTAGGAGGCCAAGAGAAGAGGAAAGAGTGTATTTTCCAATTGTACATGAGTTCCACATCTACTTAAAGTATCTTGATTTTAGAATGCCCTTCCCTTTCTTGGCATTCATCAAGCAACTCTTCAATTATTTCTAAGTTGCTTCGATTATATTTTCACCTAGTACATATCGGCTTCTAGTAGCTTTTGTAATACCTTAGAATTTTAAGATAGTTTAATGACCCTAGGATTCGAGCCCCTAAATTTAGGGCACCGAACTAAGTTATTAGTTGTATTTCAAACTTCACAATAAAGTTAGAAAAATTATATGAAGTAATTCAAGTAAAGTCATTTTTTAAAATAAGCTATATAAAAATAATTTAAGAAAAACGTCAATTTATCGATAAAGCCGATAATCGTAAAATTCAAGCTTTTAGATTTAGTAAGATATTAGAGATAAGTTAATTAACTTTCAAAAATAATAAATGAAGTTGAATTATACATAATATACATGTATCACATGTGATATACATTATCTGTATTAAATATATACATATAATAATAATAAATTACCAAAATTAGGTAAAATAATGTAAAAAGAATAGAAAATTAATAAAAAATTTTGCATGGATGAGTCACCAAATGATGTGTCAAGCTAAGATTAATTGCAAATGATGAGTCAACACTTAGTTAATGAGGAAATGACAGATGGCACTTAGGGAAAAGTGAAAAATGGTATGTATAATTTTGCTTTTTCATGCAAAGAAATCCAAAAGCCTATAAATAAGACGTCAAACCTCATTTGCAATATTTTACAAACCTGAAAACATAAGAACATAGTATTAGAAAATCGGAAAAAATGAAATAAAAAAAGAACAAAATTTATGGTTAGAATGGGTCTAGGACAGTTCATGTACCAAACCAGCACCTGAGTTGGAGCAGCTTGGAGGACTGACAAGGTGCGGTGGTCAGGCGATGGTCGGAGGAGGCCAGTTTTCAAGTGAACCAAAATTCTACTCGTAATTTATTTAATTTGCTAAAAATATCAAACGTTATCCATTAATTATGAAATTTGGTTTTCTAAGATTATTTTAGTTTTATATTAATTTAGTATTTTATTTTAATTAAATAATTAGTGGAAATGTGGGTTCCTTAAGAAAATGCCCTGTTTGGGCAAAAATTAATTTAATTTTTATAAATATTAGATGATATTGTTTCAAGCTTAATTTTTTATGTAATACACCTAATGTATATATATATATTTAATTGTGGCAATAATAATTTTTGAAATTAAGCATGTTTACTATTTTTTATAATTATTTTGAATAAAACTATTAGTTTTACCGAATTATTGAAATAATTAGTTTTTGATGAAATTGATGAATGAGCCCTACATGTTTAGACTTTTGGATGTTTATAATGGTATTTGGATTATTTAATATTTATCTCACTTGTAAATTTATTTATTTTCCTTAATTTTCCATAATTTCAAGCTAAAACAACTATTTTCTTAAAAATGGATAATAGCCAATTTAGTGTAATTGATGATAAATAACTAAACTACATATTTTTATGAGTCTATATGATTTTTTGTGAAATTAATCAGGTTCGTATACTATTTATTATGTATTTTCTTAGTATAAACCTATATATTAGCTTAATATGTAATATAATAACTAGTACTATTAGAATTTTTATTAAATCTGTGTCAAATAAACACTTTGGGGTATAATAAGGGTTGCTAGACAAGTTTGAAAAGTATAATTTTTTGGGTTTTTAGTTCAATACTAAAGCTTAATCGAGTCAATTATGGAGTTAGGGTAGTATATAGTCGAGTTGTATGAGAAAAGGGTATTTTTGGGTTTTTTACAATGTTGATTAGTTTTGATTTTTAAGATATATCAATAGTGCATGGAATAATAATCGTGACGATATAAAGTTTATTGAAATTGGAAAAGAAATGAGTAAGATATGATCAAATGAAGTTTAAAAACGTAGAAATGAAAACTTATAACAGTTTGGGTTCAACCTATACTTAATTTGAAGACTGTGTTATATTTTCATAGGTGTGATGAGTAAGGAAGAACCATACGATGGAGTTTAGGATTTTGCACTATTAGTAAACCTAAGTAAGTCGAATTAACATTTGCTTAGAGTAGATATATTGCTACTCATAACACTACGTGCTATTTGATGTTGTCTTGATTGAATATGGGCATATCCTGAATGAATTGATATGCTACTATAGTGGATGCTAATGTGTTGATTTTGCATGACAATAACTATATCCTTGTTAAATTGTTATGTTGCCATATTGGGCAATGATTTGTGTTATGAATGATTGTGTTGTCGAGTCTGATTTTTTGGTCCTTTTATTTAAAATTGATTTCTCATCTTCCAATTAATATTAAACCCTAACCCATTTAATATTAATCATCGACTAAAGAAATTGAGAAATTCCAGTTTTTTATTGAAAATAATTTTTGGAATCGCCACCCAACTAAAGTCGAGAAAAAGGAAGAAAACCGTAATCAATTGGGTAGATTGATTACAATTTAGCTACCGGTCTTTGATTTCAATTTTAATGAAGAATCAGAGGATTCTAAATTCGAGGGCTAACCTATTAAACCCTAATAGGTACCACCATCTATTTGCCGAAATTAGGATTATTCTTTTAATTATGATATTTAAAAAAATAAATAAATAAATAATTAAAAGGAAAAGAACCTAAGTTTCTACACATTTTATGGTCACTCCAAAGGTGCTTACGTACCTACTAGTTGGGATCAAACAATTGTAGTTCTTTTTTTTTTTAAAAAAAAAAAACTTTAATGTGTTAGTTGGTTTTAAAAAAAAAAACTGACTGGGTTTACATGTTTATCAATTTTGATTTATTCGAAGAAAATTCTAAAGGGTCTTAAATTTTGAGTGATTAAAAAAACTATATAAGATACTATAAACTTTTTGTAAAAATTTCTTTTTTTGTGAATTTCTATTTTAAAAGTGATTTTCTATGTGGGGATTTTTGTAAAAGAACCTAATCCTAAGCTAATATATATATATATATAT